>CM030359.1:294999507-295341710 GCA_017893485.1 Hemerocallis citrina | reverse complement strand
TTGGTTTATGGTATAGCATGTTGTATTGACAGCCTCTGCCCAAAATGATTTAGGAAAATCTTTTTCACTAAGCATGGTACGGGCCATTTCTTGAAGAGACGATTCTTCCTTTCAGCAACCCCATTTTGTTGGGGAGTGCGAGGACATGCGAACTCATGTTTTATCCCCTTTTTGTCACAAAATGATGTGAAGAGTTCGTTTTTGAAATTCCCCACCATGATCACTACGAATAGTAACAATGGTGAGGCTTTTCTCATTTTCCACTCTACGACAGAATTTTTGAAATACATATACTGTGTCATCTTTTGGTGGCAAAAAAGGCAACCCGAGTAAATCTTCTATAATCATCAACAATTACAAAAGCATATCGTGCACCACCATTACTACGTGTTCGTGATGAACCAAAAAGATCCATGTGTAAGAGTTCAAGGGATCTAGAAATTGATACCATTTTCTTTGATTTGTGTGAACTTTTAGTTTGCTTACCAAATTGGCATGACTCACACGGTTTATCTTTTTTGAACTTAATTTTGGGAATTCCTCTTACAAGCTCCTTGCTTACAAGTTTGTTGAGATTGTCCGTGGCCGTGTGACCAAGCCTTCGATACCACAGCCATCCATCCTCATTTCGTGCGACAAAGCATCTCATACTTTCCTGTGCTAATTCATTTGAATTTATGACATATACATTGTTGCATCTGTTAGCAAGAAGTAAACAGCATTTATTGTTATCCAGTACAATGCATCTATTTTTATCAAAAATAACAGTGTACCCTTTATCACATAGTTGGCTAACACTAATTAAGTTATGCTTTAGACCTCTTACCAATAGAACATTCTCAATGGAGCATGAGAAACCAAAGTAAATTTTACCTTTACCAATGATTTGACCAGTGCTATTATCTCCAAAGATGATGTCCTTCCCCTTTTTCCTTGATAATGATGAAAAATATCTGCTGTCACCAGTCATGTGATTTGAGCATCCACTATCAAATTACCACCGATCTTTAGTCTTGATGCGTTGAGATACCTACATCAAGATTGGTATGTATAATTTTGCGTGTCCAAGTTTGTTTTGAACCTGCATTTATATCCTTTCTCATCCACAAAAGATTAGTATTCCTTTTTAGTGAGCAGTTATAAGAAATATGCCCAAGTCTACAGCAAAAATGACATGTGATTCGACTATGTCTTGGGTCATGCACACTTGTATGATTTATATTTGTTTTGTGATTGTGTTGATTTTTATACAAGTGTGTATGACATGATGGTTTTTGGTAAGGTATTGGCTCTTCGTAACCAAGCCCTCGATTATCATGATAGGATCTTGAATCTTTTGTAATAAAGTAACTGAGCCCTTCATACTTTTCAATAATTTTTTCAAGCTCAATTACCTTTTTACACAGTCTTTTTCTAGTTATCTCATCGTCTTTTGTGTTCCAACGAAGAGTATCTAGTGTGGCATCAAGAATCCTATTTTGTTTAAGGGCTTCATTACATCCTTCTACTACTTCATCAAATTTTCTTTTAGATTCATCTAAATCATTTGTGAGCTTGCCAATATAAACAAATTTCTCATGAATCTCTCTTAAGTGATCATCATGTTTTGCCAGCGATTCACAAATTTGTTATTTTAAAGTCTCATTTTCTTCTAGCAAAGCATCATGACCTTTTCGACATGACTCAAGTTTTTCCAAAATTAGAGCGTTCTTATTTTTCAGTTTGTGATTTTTTGTTATGCAAGCATCATGTATTTCATTATAATTTTGTTTATATTGCCTAAGTTCACGACTTAGTTTCTTAGCATAGTCTTTCAAACCATTACACATATCTACAAGTTCATCGTAAGTTGGTTTTTCGATTACCTCTTCTTGAGAAGGTGATTGCATCTCACCACTCCCAAGAGCCATAAAGCCGACGTTGTCGTAACCTTGCTCTTCCTCACTTGAATCCGAGTCTAGCCAAGTTGCTTTTAGCACCTTCTTTTTCTGACTTGGATTTGAGCGATAGTGATCCCTGTTTCTGTCTTGTTGAATAGGACAGTTTGCACGGCTGTGTCCAGGCTTCTTGCACTTGTAGCACACATCCTCCTTCTCCTTTTCCCTTTCTTCTTGATACCTGCCATATTTTTTGTGTTTGAGGTACTTACGAAATTGTCTTATTAATAGAGCAATGTCCTCGTTTGACTCCTCATGATCTAAATCAGCTTTTGATAGTCAGGCATTTTCTGCCTTTAGTTCAATGGTTTTCTCCTCAGTCTTTGGTTCAATCTCGATATTTTGCCTGTATCTTCTTGTCTCCAACATTTCCATCTCGTACGTCTTTAGCTTTTCTTGAAATGTATAGTAGTCGAAACCCTTCTCTTCGAGAGTCTCTCTCATTGCCGTGGCCTTAACGTCCCACTCTGGCGCGAAACAGCTTATGAGCTTTCCGACCTTTCGGTCATCATCAAGCCCCTTACCCAAGCTTTCAAGTTCATGGGCAATGATATCGAAGCGGACGAGCATTTGATCCACATTTTCTCCTGGCAACATGCAAAACATATCAAACTTATAGAAACACAAATTCACTTTAGCTTTTACCTCGGAAGCGGTTCCTTCATGCCGCTTCAGCATGTTGTTCCAGATCTCGTAAGCTATTTTGCAGTTACGCCCGCATCGCATTAGCTCTTCATTGTTCAACCCTGCATAAAGAGCCGTCATGACTTTGGAATTTGCTGTTTTGAGGGATAACTCCGCCTTTGTGAATTCCGTTTTTCCATCGTTGACTGGGATTTCTATTTTGTTGATACATACATTCCATACCTCTTCTCCGAGTATCTGTAAAAAATGAGACATACGAACTTTTCAGACGTCATAGCATTTTCATCAAAAAATGGTGGTCGTGTAAGACTTGTCCCATTGGAGACGAAAGGCTCCGATGAATACAAGTTTTGGGAAGGAGGGATTTCGGCCATTGGACCTTTTGCTTAAGCTTTTAAGTTTTTTATAAGCACCTCGCTCTGATACCACTGTAAATCACCCTGGGGGGAGGGTGAATAGGGTGATCGTGCGGAATTAAAAAACAATAAAATAAAGTTAAGTAAATGTAAGAGTGATAAGAAAAACAAACACAGATGACACAGTGATATAACGTGGTTCGACCCCCAGGTCTACGTCCACACCACCTACTTGTAGCAATTCTCAGCCACAAGCATTCCCACTATACTTAAAAACCCTTGTACAGTGATTCTCGGATTCAGGCCGAGAGACCTATTACACCCACAGGACTTCTAATCCAAGTTCCGTCAGTCTCACTGAAGTGGAAAAGAAATGATAAGAAAACTCAAGATCGTTAATGATCTTGACTAAAAAATACAACCAAATAAATGCTCACACTCAGATTGATTAAATGAAGGATTAGTTCAGAAATTTTCTCAGAAGTAATTAGGTTGAGAATACACAGTGGATTCGTCAATATTAATAGACGGGGAAGTATATCGATCAAAAATAGAAACGATACTTTCCAAGAATATACACAGCGCAAAGTGCGGTCGACCGTCATTTTGGTGCAGTCGACCGTTCAGCTCTCTGACGTAAAGTAGAGAGGTGAAAGGTCGACCGCTTCTCAAGCAACTCAAGGTTGCAGTCGACTGCGATGCGGTCGACTGGTATCGCGCTGTATATTCCGAATCTACCCTGTTTTCTTACCATAAACTAATCCATCTTTAATCAATCATATACATTTAAAAACTCACGAAAATAGAAAGAAAAATTCAGGTCTTTGATATCTTCCTCTTTTGCTTGTAGACCAATTAATCATGGGCTCTTTTTGAATATCTTCCTCTTTTGCTTGTATATGCAATCTTCCTTTATTACTTTCCTTGTTTGTATATTTGTGAATCTCTCTTGGATCTCTTTTTGATGTTATTTGATCCTGAAAATCTGACACACTAAATTCAAACTTATTAGTATGAGTGAGCACGTTTTGTGCACACCAAACTAGAAGTCAACACCAACAATGGCCAAGGTTGAATGAGATCGTTCTTTGGAACAACGATTAAGGTTAGTGTTTTTTTTTAAAAAACTTTTTTTTAACTTTTTTTTAACTTTTTTTTTTAACTTTTTTTTTTGGGAAGATTGCCATGTTCAAGTCAGAAAAAAAGCTTGAATATTTTATAGCGAATATTCAAATTATGGCTTGAATATTTTATAGCGAAGGTCGTTGCTTCCAATAACGGCTAAAGTTGATAACCAAAGTTTGAAAAATTGCAATGCTCTCTGAGTTGGAATGACTATCTTCGAGTATTTTCTTGTTAAAACACAAGCCGTTATTTCCAACAGCGGGTTAGGCGAATTTTAAAAAAAAAAAAAACTGATGCCAAAACCAACATTAGCTGCTACAATTCATTCACATTCTTATCAATTTTGTATACAATCTCATTCAAGCTTCACAATTCTCATCTCATCCAAGGATAGTTTCCAAAATCATATGAGCAACATCACATCAACCAAAACATAATATATATCAATTAAAACAACAACAACAATACCAACAAACCCACTACATCCACACTCATCCATCCAAAATAGTGATCGACATATAGTTTCATCACAACAACAATTTTAACAATATCAAAATACTTGAACCATTTATATTTATACACGTACATACAATTTTGGGTTCGGGAGATCATTCGTAAGATAAAGAGAGTTCGAGAAGAGAGAGAGAGGGAGTGAGAGGGTGAAGTGATGGAGGATGGGTGGATTAGGTGAAAGAGGAGCTAGGGTTTCGAGTTTGGGCTTGGGAACAAGAGAGAGAGAGGGGGTATAGAGTGAGATTGAGAGATATAAGTTTGGGTTTTAAAACACTTGTATAACCTAAGCCGTTGTTCCACACAACGGCCTAGATTATACTTTGACCGTTGTGAGAAGCAACGGCCAAAGTTTTAAAAAAAATTTGAAGTACCTAGGCCGTTGTTGGAAACAACAGCCTAGGTTCAAATTTGGCAAAAAAGAAAAAAAAAACAAGTTCATCAGCGGCGAGCAAAAAATAGTGTGAGAGATTGAATAAGTCAAAGATTTATTTAGGGTGAAATCCCCAAAATACCCCTTTGAAGCTAAGTGATATAGGGTGGCTAATGGGCATGATCGATCTTGGTCGTTGGATCTTGATCAAAGCGATCCAACGGTCAACAAGCCAGTTTGCAACAGACCCATTTGCAACTGAGCATTTCTTATATATATATATATATATATATATATATATATATATATATATATATATATATATATATATATATATATATATATATATATATATATAGGGTGGTGAGTATATATATATATATATATAGGGTGGTGAGTTGACTATTTTGTTGAAGAGGTGATAGGTGTAGTAGGGTGGTGAGATGATGGAGGTAGAGTATTGAATGGAGTAAAAAGTGGTTGGGGATTGGCTATTGGAGTTGGGTTACAGGATGAATTTGAATTATGATTTAAATGTGGCTTGGGTTTTGGGATTGGGTTCATTCAAGTAGGAGATGCACAATGGAAGAATAACATTGGACTTTAATACTAACAAGTTCAATAAAATGGAAAATTTTATTGATAAGTGAAATACAAGAATACATAGACTAATAATTCGTACAATTGAAAACAAGAGTTACAGGAACACTAAATAATTTCTCATTACAAAAAATACAGAATTTGTACCAAAATCCAACAAATCACTCCTTACACCCCCCCCCCCCCCCCCCCCCCCCCCAACCTCAGCCCCTCCACCACTACTTCTCATCTCCTCATTCCTCATCGTCGCCGGAACGACCACATAATTCGGGTTGCTTCCGTACAACATCTGCACTGCTTCCATATCATCAGCCCTCAGTTCCACTTTCCTAGTCCTCGTTCCAATCATCGGGAACATGATCGAATCCTCAACCGACGAGTGTCCCAACCCTAACAAATGCCCGATCTCATGCACAGCCACCGACTCCATGTCCACCACATCCACCACGTCACCTTCCGCCACCCACACCTCCTTAGTGTCCAAATGGAACCTCTCGTCTGTAGGCGCAAACGCATGAGCGAGAGTCCCCAAAGGCCCATCAAATGCCTCCCCATCCCCATTGTCCCTACCGACGAACCCGATCGTGATGTCAGCATCGAGTGTGGACCCCACCTATGTGAAGTTCAACATCGGGTGTGGACCCCACCTCCGTGAAGCTCAGCATTGTCACAGCTGACCAACGGCCGAATGCACGGGCAAACACCGGGAGGAGCCCAAAATGACTTATGGACATTACTGATGTGGAGCTGAAGGCATAGATGAGGTGGTGCTTGGAGGTGGGCCATATAGGATTATTTGGGAAATAAGCGTACAAGTGGCGGCTGGATGAGGGCACCATGAAAGAAGTGCCATTGACGATGTCGGAGACGTCACAGCGTGGGAAGACAAGAATGGTGATAGTGTGGAGGTCAAGGAGGCCAGTGGCGTCTAGGTGGAAGTTGCGCTGGTAAGTTTTGATGGCAGATTTGAGACTATTGTCGAAAATGTCAGTGAAATTGGAAGAGGAGGGTGGATGGAGGTAGCCGAAGCGGTGGCGGTACTTCTTAAGGAGGTGGAGGGAAGGGTTGAAGTCGCCGAGTTGGGAGCCGGTGACGTTGAGGAAGGAGAGTCAAGGGGTTGACAAGGGGATAAGGGCGTACCTGAGTTTCACGGGGCCCTAAGCAAGTCCTCAAATGAGGCATTTTGCATGTTAACAATATAAAAATGACCTGAGTTCTATGGCTAGACAGAAATAATCTTTACTTTCGTAGATTCTGCAATAGTATTTCTGGTAATTTGACTCACATGCATTTTATTTCTTTTTGGGCTAATGTGGCAGCAGCAGGTCCCAGGGGAAGGATTGCAAGTGTTTTCCAGTTAGAGGAGTTTGATGATGAGGAGATCGAGATCGGACCGACGATCGATTGACACCCAGCACAGCACGGCTACTATGTTCCTTGATACCCACCGCCCCAGGGTTTGTTGGGGAGATATGATGTATTTCTGTGCGGCTAGTATGTGTTTATTTTGTCCCACCTCCCATGTTCAGGGTGAAGTTTATGTATTTTGGTTGTGGTTGTAGGATGTTGTAGTAGGCTCAGTACTCTGAGTATGTTTTATTAATCTCTTATTAATAAAACATGGTGGCCAGATTCCACATTTTCTTCAAAAAAAAAAAACAATATAAAAATGACAAATATTTAAATGCAAACAAACTTACATCTCTACTATATTAACGAGAGAGTTGGGGTTCAAACAAACAAATAATTTTTTATTATTTTTTTGTCACCAAACAAACCCGTGCGTTGCACGCACACCTTTATCGCCATTTATTAACACGTGTATCACATGTGCAAATCAAACTTTTCAAAGTTTTCAAACAAACAAACATTTTTTTTAAATATTTTTTTCACCAATCAAACCCGTGCATCACACGCGCACCTCCATATCCATTTATCTCTATTTATTAATATGCACATCGCACGTGCAAATCAAAGTTTTCAAAGTTTTTATTTAATTTTTCTTGGAATTACGTGTATCACCCGTTTAACTCCAACTTTTTCAAATAAAACACCACTTTCTCATGAAACAAATCTGGACACCACGTCCAACTCCAACTCTATTTATTAACACGTGCATCACACATGCAGATCAAAGTTTTTTCTTCAACATCTTTTAAAACTTAAGAGTACCGCCTGTTCAACTCCAACTATTTTTAAAATTTAAAAATTAAGACATCATCGCACGTGCTAATTACTACCGACTTACGTATATCGAACGTTTAACTCCAAGTCTTTATGAAAACGTGCATCGCACGTGAAACTTACACATATATTTAAATGCAAACAGACCTAGAGCATTGGAGGACAATCTATTTAAATGCAAACAAACTTACATATATACTTCCAAAAGTTTTTAAATTGATAATATACATATTTTACATGAAATGCCTCGTGGCAAAATGAAACTCGGGTAAACTCTAACAACAAAAACGAAATAAGTCATCTCAACTATTTTCAAAGTCTTGCTACATTTAAATCTTTAACATCGCATTTACAATCCATGTTCTCCAAAGCACGCTCTTCGTTTCCATCCAGAATTGGACTACAAAATAAAAAACACAACAAAATTTTACTTAATCATGACTCTTCTGACATTTTTAGAAGCATAATCATTGGCTATGTTTTGATAGTCAAACTTTCCTATTAGATCATGTTCAACTGATAACATGGCTAATCCATTCAAACTTTCATGTGACATGGTTGACCAAAGATAAGTTTTGATTTTTTTTGCAAATGCAACTGGTATAGTTAGCAAAATTCTATAGGCTATCCACGCATTAGGAAAACTAACATTGTCATTTTATTATTCATAAAACTTAGCACCTCAATTGGCCTTTTTTATTTTATCGTAGGCTTATGGGCCAAAACACTGGCCTAAAAAACAAACAATATCATTTTTTAGCCCAATATTACATACATATATATATTGGGAACTTCAAAAATATAGGGCCCCTATAAAATTTGGTGCTCAAAGCAACTGCTTGTGCTGCTTTGGCCTAGGTCACCCCTACAAGGTGAATTGGGAGAGAGAGGAGGAAGAAGTAGAAGAAGCAGCATGTGGGAATAGCAGGGTTGGCCCTGAGTTCCCGGGGGCCCGAGGCGAAAGGCCCAAATAATTATTTTTGGTGCCCCAATAACAATATTTTTTTATGTACAAAATATGTGCCTATATTTACAAGGGAAATACAAATTTGAGGGCCACTAAAGTTACAAAAAATTCTGGGGCCTGCTGCCCCAAGGTGGGGGCTGGCCCTGGAGAAGAGGAGAGATGATATTATCAGTGTGAGAAAGATGATGCAGTTGGAAAACTTCATGCTTATGTTCATGGTGATGTGATGAGGAAAATTAAAGAAGCAAGTGTTTGTGATTTGGTAACGATTTGTTTTAAAATTGGAGGCCGGCTTTGCCAGCTAGTAGACATTTGGAGTAAGTGTTTTGGATGTCAATATGAAAGAATTACGTGGATTGCAGTGTAGGATTATATATTTTTGGCGGAAAGATTTAGAATACATAAGTTTTATGTGCATGTGTATTATTTATATATGTTCGATCATGCTAATTTCAAGTAGTAGAAAGAAGTGGTCAACATTGAAGAGATATAAGATGTAAAACAGGAATTCGAAATGCAAAGAAATGTAAATATAAAATTTATTTAATTAGTAAGAACTCCTAAAGCAGCAGTAGTTGTTAAAGACAATTTTTTTTTGTAGAAAAGAGTTTTAGGTTTTAAAGGGCAAACATTCGAATGAGAACATGAAAATAAATTCAATCTCTTACATAAATAAGAGTATCTCAATCTATCAGCCTTCCACCTTCCATTGCTTTCCTATCTAACATACATTTCGTATTTTTGGCTGAGGTGCTCTTCTATATTTATTTTCATACGAAAAGTTCTAACATTATATAATGTAGAAAGTTTTGCAAATTTTTTTTTTTACATGGTGAGTGGGAGAGGCATGACCTATTTAAGAAGTCGAAGAATTTGCAGAAAAAAATATATTGGACGATTTGGAACAATTTTCCCATTTGGCTTTCCTTAAGCATAGTTTCTTTTTTCCGCTACAATTTTCCCATATAACATCCAATAAAATTTCATCCATACCCAATATATGGTATGACGAACATCTCAGCCTGACATGAAATTTTCTTCTATACTATCTACGCGTAGAAGTAGGCAGAAAAGAAAATTAATTAAAATATATTTTAAAAAAAATCTATAGACACCACAAACCTTTTCAATGTTGAGAGAGTTGCATGAATGGTCAACGTCTCAACGGAACGGTACGTGCTGGCCCTCGGAGAACGTCTAAATACTGACATCTTCAATTAGAAGGAAAGATATTAGGAAAAGAAATTAGATGGTAAGCTAACAAACATGTTTGGGGGAAGTTAAATGAACGATTAGATTTTGTACTTACAGGAGGTGAGCAATAATACATATGCATCGGACGCATGTTGCTGAGCATATGAAGTCATACACTCTTCTGGCCTTTTTGTAGTTCAAGTACTAGAAATAATCAGTTTCAGAATTACATCATATTCAATTATACACATTCAAATAAATATGGTTTACTTGAAAACTATAAACATTACGGTCAACTGTACATAACTCATCTTCTAACTTTTGTTCAAATAAAAAATACATCACCATTACATTTAAAGAAACAAGTGAGATCAAAAAGGTTCATGGGAAGTCATTTCCGGCATTTTCATTGACATTAGTCAGTACACACATTCACCTACAATGGTGCTTTTGATGGAATACCTGGGAGCCGAGGATACTTTTTCGGAGTCGCTTGATTTTTTAAGCAGATAACTGCAGTTCTTTGTCCAAGAGGGCCTTCCGATTCCACTAAGCACAGCAAAATAAAACATTGCTTATTAGAAACTATACCACGAGGCTAAAGATGTTTCTCAAAAGTAAAATTAATAAATAAATATCTAACAGCTGCACATTACATAGACTCAAATGACAAAAGCTTCTATACAGCATTGCCATCATCTTCATCACTCTTTTTCTATCAAAATAAATTTTGGTGGGAAGCTTGATTCAAAAATACGAAAGAAAGATCCACTAAAGAACGAAATAGATTTTGTCTTCTTCACCTAAAATCAAAACAATTAGTTCTTTTTGGTAATATCAAAACTATTAGTTGGCTGAAATTATCAGTAACTGGTATCGCACAAATGGATAGTTAAATGGCAAATAGACTTCCAATTCCTGTTGAGCAATTTATGCTTATGCAACAAAGGAATGACCTCCATTTTCAAGTTACACTAAAAGGTTGATAGAGTGAAGTGGAGATGAATAGATAGGATTATAGCTTTTTATAATGATCCAACGCATTATTATTTTCTGCTAGAGTAATAACGCTTTAGGGTTCAGAATGTTGTCGGAATTAGAGATATGTATACATATTCTAAAATGAGAATGTTCAGATAAATTAGTGGTATGCTTAAAGATGGGTGAGTAACATAAGTGCATTTTTAAGAGGTCAAATATGACTTGAACTGAGATTGGTGAGCGAGATGGCTCAGAATATGCATCAAGTGAACGTACCATTTAAGAGGAGTGATAAGATAGAGGTTGACACAGTAATGGGACCAAATGTACACAAATAATGATTTGGGGTAGTAAGTTAGGATATGATAATTGTTAAAATAATAGAGGAAATGACCCTTAAGCACAAATTATATAGAGACGCGCATATCCAATCTGATATGTTCAACTCAGTTCAATGCTGTAATTTAAAATTTCCTGTGTATCAGCGTGCCATGTTGCATTTTGTCCATGTAAATATTAACATAGCCGAATTGAGAGGATTCATGTAACCAACCCCCAAAAATATGGGGTATACCTATGTTAAATCTATGTCGTAACTGTTGAATCACATCATTGCCACGGTCTCTAAGAGACGGTCAGGACAACATTTTATATGCAGAAAAAAAGGATATTTAACAGTTGAGAAAGAGAAAGCATAGGTGTTTTCCTATAGGGTACAGAACCACATGTTTCAAACTAAACAAAGAGAATCCAGAGTTTAACAAAAAAAACAACGAAAAAGAATGAGATGGTATTGATTGCCTATAATGCTGACTGCCATTTTAGATATGTAATTGGTTTTATAAAAAGGTGAGGGGGAGATGGTGGTGGGTAGAATGGAATGAGAAGAGAAATCATCCTTTTCTCTTTTGGTTGCAATAGAAAATTAAAAAAGAAGAAAATAGGTACAAATTTAACAAAAGAAATGGAAACAATCAAATGTTGTACTCATGAATAAGGACTACTGGTTTTTGTTTATGTAAAGAACAAATATCACTCTGCATACTAGGAAGAAACATACCAGAGCAAAGATCCAACACAGAAGCACCCATCAACTTTATTGCTTTTTCTGCAATTTTGACTTCTTCCTGTTTAGACCAGACAAAAATCATGAAGTTGAGGCTTTACAAAAACTTCAAAGAAAATAAAATTAAATGAGGGAAAATATTTTAAAAAATAATTAATATATCTAAAATGATTGTTCATTACTACATTAAACTATGGATAATGTTTATATATATCTATAGCATCAAAGTAGATACTTCTTAAATATGTTACAGATCCGGCAGCATCGAAGTAATTAAGAAAATATAGCCAATATATACTCATTATTGTATTAACTTTTATTTGACTTGTTCAGGTCATCTGATGTTAAGTGATCGGTGTTCCCACACGCTGATGGAGTGTCATAAGAAATAAATAATAGTGCATAAGAGAAGAATGGACTATAAAGTGCGATAAAAAAAAGGGCTAGCTAATAATAAAGAAAAAAAAGTACGGCTATGTGTGCTAGTAACTAGCCTCCCAAAATGCATGACCACTCTTATTCTAGAAAGAAAGAAAATTGAAATAGTTATATCACAATAACTATATGATATTATCGTTCATCTTATGAAATGTCCAAAAATTATATATAGTTATGAAATATTGGAGAAAATCAAAACTAGCAAATGACGAAGGATGCATAGGATTAATGTGTTTTTTTTTTCTCGTCAAAGATGATTCAATAAAAAATGAAGGAAAATACAACCCAATAGCCATCATTGTCAGTTAAATATTCTCAATTCAGCGATAACACTTGAAGTTTGGATGAAAAGGAGAACAGTGAAGGTAGAATCATGTAACATCCCATAGTAATTTTAAAATAAAAATACATTTTTCATTTTTTGCATTATCTCATTTTTGTTCTAAAATTTTTCCTAAGTTATGCATAAATTTTTCCTTTTATTTGTTCTGTGTCATTTTATTTTTCTTTTCTAATTAAAGTCCATAGGCCTAAAAGAAGAATTTAAGCCCATTGGAAATAAATAAAATAAATAAAAATAATAAAGCCCAATGAGAAGCCCACAAATAAATCCTACATCTATTTTGTACACTTTTCCTACACTTGTCTTGTAACAAACTAGTAGCAACTAGTAAATAACAAATATTAAACAAATTGAGAAGTGTGCATGTGTGAAACACGTGCACGTGTGTGTGCATGCATAGAAGTGGCCGGCCTTGGGTAAAAGAGCGGGAGAGTGGGGTGTGAGTGTGAGGAGTGGGGTAGTTATTTAAGTAGTGGGATCAATTTCCACACACAAATGTCCTATAAATACCTACATTCTTTCATCCACATTTGCACATAAATTTAATCAAATCAAGAGAGAAAAAGAAAGAGTGTGAGGGAGGAGGCCGGTTTTTGCTTGGAGGGCTAGTGGTGCATTCAAGAAGGAGAAGGACTAGGCCATTGGTGAGGAGATAGGAGCTTTCATTCTAGGAGTTTATTTGCAAGTTTTCATCAAAGAGGTGGGTGTCTCTTGTTTTCTAATTAATATAGATTTCATGCCTAGGTGTTATGGTTGAATTTTGTGTTAGTTTAATGGCTCTTTTTAGTAGAATTTTGATGCATGTTGTGGTAACAAATTGCTAGTTGTAGAAAATCATGAAATTCATTGTATGTTAATGGGGTGCTTATGAAATGATTGATAAATTATAAAGAAGAAAATTTAATTAGAAGCATGTGTAAAATTGTTAGGCTCAAATTGATTGTTGCATGCATTTTGTCTCTTACAATTTGGTTAAAATTTGTGTATGGAATGTAGATAAAAAGAAAGTAAAAAATTAGAAACAATTTTTTTGGGAAAAAGTAATCATGGTAGAACGAAGGAAAAGCCGAATTAAAGTGAGTGGAAAAATTATCTAGTTGAACTTAGCCTTATGATTTATATAAGAAAGAGAAAAGATTAATTTGGGGAAAAAATGAAGCAAATTTTCATTCGTATGAATAAAAGTAGTAAGATAACAATTTTTGAGTTCTATTGATGTAAAATAATAGTATTTTTGAAGAAAGGAGTTGCTTTTTGCAAAAGAAATCAAGATATATGTTTATATGTTCAAAAAATATTTATGTACATGAAATGAGTACAAATCTCTTAAATAACAATTAAAATCAGTAAAAGAATGATTCTGGAGTTTAGAACTCTACTTTTATAATATCAATTTTGAGAAGAAGAATGGAATCGAAATAGTTGAAAATGTAGAAAATAAGAAATTATCGAAGATAAGTACTTATTGAATTAAAGTCTATAATTGTTGTGATCTGAGCTTCGGCTTAGTGGGTAGGCATTTGGACGGCTTATTAATGGGCGCGGGTTCGAATCTTTGGTCTGCCATTTGTGAGAGAAAACTCTTTATTTTTTAAAAAGTCAGAGAAGAGGGAATTTGAGCACTTAAGAAATTAACCCCATCCCATATCAATTGAGCACTTGGACTTAGCGGCCAGTGCGTGCACGTGCGTTGTGCGTGTGCCACGTGGAGCTGGGGTATGGGGGTCTCGGGTTTGAGCCATGCTTTGCACATAAAGTGCATTTTTATTTTTTTAGTTTTTAAAAATCCAAAAAAATCGTATAAATATTTTAAAATATTGTGAGAACAACTAAAAATAAGTCTCACTGTTTTTAAATATATTTTTGGAGATTTAAGAGTTATATTCTTGTGATAAATGAGATTGATATTTAAGAAGAAAATATAAAAATTAAGATAATAAAAATTGTATTGTGATAAAAGGAAAGTGTTGAGTTTGATAATAAATGATGAGCCTCAAAGAGTTGGTGATTAATTCTTAGAAATTATGTATTGGGAAAATAAACTTGAAAAGTGTGTTGTGGAAATGAATAATTTAAGGTTGTTCTCCATGTTGATAAATACAAGATGAAAGAATTGAAAAAGATGTGAATAAAGTGAATTGAAAACATGAATATTGAAGGGTATGAGTACCCATGATTATGAAACATGAAAAGTTGTGATCTAGAGGCTTAGTGAGACCCAGGTGCCGGCAAATGTTGAAAGAATTAATTGATTTGAGATTTGGCTATATGGGCTATCTCGGTATTTTTATTTAAGTCTGGTAAGAGGGGAAGCTAACTCTAGGTAGTGTAATTTATTCATGTTTTAAGTATAAGGATTAGGTACTAAGTGGAAGATGTAGTAAACTTGGGCAAACGTAAGTGGGTTGCCTTTATATAGTCTGATGGTAGACTCCGAGACTATAGACCCAGTTTGACGGTGAACTCCGAGACTGTGGTTGCTTGCGATAGAGGCGAGCCTTAATTAAATCCGGGACTATGATTGGTTTGACGGTGGACTCCAGGATCATGAATAGTCGGACGGATGGGAGGCCATGCTCCAGTGTATACGCGTATACCGGGGCTAGAGGGACACTTGCAGAATGTTCACACGACGATGATTTCCATATAAGCTTGACGATGGACTCATCCTTATCTAGAGCTGGTAGATCTTTATCTAGAGCTGGTAGACTCATCCTTATTAATTCTATCATTTCTAGCATTCCATTATACCTTATGTCCTTCTTTTATGTTCCAGTTTGGGTTATTAAAAAGATTGACCTTCTTAGAAGAAGATTTTTTTGGGTGGGCTCTTCATTAAATTCTGATCAGGGGAAATGTCTTATGAACTGGGCTAGGGTTTGTAAAAATAAGTCTGAAGGGGGTTTAGGTGTGATTAACCTTCGTCATCAAAATTTAGCTCTTCTTGGCAAGTGGTTGTGGAATTGCCTTATCTCAGAAGATAAAGTTTGGATTAGAATTGTTAAGAGAAAATACTTTCGTAGAAGAATTCTCAGTGATTTTCCTGAATTTCCATCTTCTGTGGGATCTTCTTTTTGGAAAGGAATTTGGAAAGCTGCGGCTCCTTTTAAATGTGGCATTCAAAAAATCTGTGGTGATGGTAAGAATGTTCGCTTTTGGACAGATATTTGGATTGGTAATTGTAGTCTATCATCTAGATTTCCAGATCTTTTCAATATAGCTTCCTTGCCAAATGCTTCTGTCTTTTCTCTTTACTCTACTAATCGTTATGGTAAAGTTTGGAATATTGAATTTCGTAGAAATCTCGCTTTACAGCAAACTCATGATTTTAACTCCCTTCTTCATTTACTGAGTAATTATGATTGGCAACCTCAGAATAAATCTATTTGGAGATGGACCAGTTCTGGTTTATTCATTGTTAAATCCTTTTATAATTTTTTAAATGCGGGGGGTTTGATATGTCCTTTCTATAAATTCATTTGGCAGAATGTGGCTCCCCTTAAAGTTAGAATTCTTGTTTGGCTCACTATTCATAACCGTCTTCTCACTGTCGATAACTTAAATAAGAGACATTTAGCTATGGGTCAAAAATGTGTTTTGTGTGATTCTGGTGATGAATCTGCTTATCACATCTTCCTTAGATGCAGCTTTGTTAAACAAGTGTGGCTTGTTTTCAAAGTGGCCTTTAGATTTAGAGGATTTCCTCCTTCTATTAAGGCTTGGTGGAGTATTTGGAGGAAAAAGAGGATTAAAAAGAATAATCTGTTGCTCTGGGATATGACCATGATGGCTTTGATTTGGGTTATTTGGTTAGAACGCAATAATAGAATTTTTAATAAAAAATCTGTTGATATTGTTAAGGTATTGGATTCCATTTGTTATTTTGTTTCCTCTTGGACAGATATCCTTCCCCCTGCTAAGAGAGTCAAGATTGAGGTGAACAAGTTGGTTGATGCCTGTAAGTCTTTTGTTCCAGTTAATAGCAACCCTGCTATTTCTGCTGATCAGTCTGCGATGAGTTCAACACCTGCTCCTGGGGCATCTCCTGTTTCAGCAATTATTATTGAAGATGATGATGTGGAAGTTCCTATTGATGCTCCAGCTCAAGATGTTCAGGATGATGAGGAAGCTCTGGTCTCCAACACTCTTGCCGCGATTACTAATATGTCTGCTTTTCATCAAGAGTTGGTCACTGGGATTTTGTTGGTGCATAATATACAATCTACTCATGCGGACCAGGCTTCTTCTAGTTCAGATTCGGAGAGTTTTGCTTAATGACTTGCAGTTGGACTATGTCTTTTATCTTTCTGGAGTACTTTTAAGTCTATCTGTTCTGTTTTTCCCCTCTTTAAGAGGTTTACTTTTGTGGTGAGTTGGTGGTGTTTTTTATCCTCTAGTTGAGGATGATTTGGTATTTTATGACCACCACTCATTCGAGTCTGTATGAACTCCGGTTTCTTTTTATGTTATCTTGGCTGAGGTCTTCGGACTTCATCCCTTCTATCAAAAAAAGAAAAGCTTGACGATGGACTCCAGGGCTAAAATCCGTACTCGTGGGACGTCTAAAACTTGTTTTATTACTGGATAGTTTTCATGGCGAGGGATTAAACCCTTTAATGTGGAGTACGTAGATGCTTGCCCTCGGACCTATGTAGTATGGGATGCATAGAATCCGAACAAGTATGCATTAGTGTCATCTGGGCGTAAACATCTGCATTAGGCATTAAGGCATCGCATACACCGACATGTTTAGGGTAGTCACTTTTAACACTTTGTTTACATTCAAGTTTGTGATTGTTAAATAAGTGAGTCGCTATATTATGGCAAAGCGAGGATGGCCGTGTATAGTATTGCATCAGTTGTATGTAACTGACATGCCCACAGTGTTCAATGCAGGCATTGGATTTGCAAGGAGATATAAAGATGATTGATGCTAAAGATTACTTTCCGTCTTAAGTTGCTGATGTTAATTGTACATTTATATCATGTTGTAATTCATTTAATTTTTTCGATGCGTTGTTGCAAAAAACAGTGTTATAAACGGCGTCAGGCGGTGGCGGTTCGTTCTAGGACCGCCTACCGCCTAGGACGCCTAAACACTGCCTAGGCGTTTTGTTTTTTTTATATTAAAAATAATAGAATATTAATATATTAATCTTTTAAAAGTTACATTTCTCTATTTATGCTTGTACTTTAAATCTTTTTGTGAAGTTGGAACTTTGGTGTTTGTAGTTTAAATCATTTTGTGAACTTTTTAATGAGTTTAATCTTTATCCTAATAATATGATTGAATGATTCTTAATCTCGACTATGCAGGTTGCAGAGATGAAACAAACCATTTATTGGAGTTATTGCGGTCAAGGACAACTAATCTTCCTGAAGAAAATGGCATAAAATTTCAAATATAACGTGAACTAGTAACACTTTTAATGTAAATATTCTGATAATACATATATCCTTTAGTATCATACTATCTTAAGTGTGTTTCTAGTTACCAATTGGTCCAATTCCATCTGGCTTCAGTTCCTACTCTGAAAATACCTTTATGTACTTGCCTACTCTACTTGAGTAGTTGGAAGAAAACCTTAAAGATCCAAACCGATTCTGGCTTCAGTTTCAACAATAAGTCAATTACAGTGCAATCTCCATCAAAAAATGACATTAAAGATCCAAACCGATTTTTTGGATCCAAAAAATGACATCAAAAAATGACATTAAAGATCCAAACAATAAGTCAATTACAGTCAATTACAGTACCATTGAAGATCCAAACCAATTCTAGTACCTCATCATCCAAGTGCAATCTCCACTACTAAAAAACAATTTATACTACTCAAAAACATTTCCATTACCATTAAAGATCCAAACATAATAGACTAATAGTAGTTTTCTTTTACCAAAATCTTAAATTTGAAATTCAAAGTTTTAAGTCCATTGACTTGACTAAGCTTACTAATTAGCTAATCTTCTAAGTCTACATATTCACCATCCGCCACATTCATAATTCTCTCGTCATCGGACTCAAATTCAACCTCTTCATCTTTCTCCTCATCCGATGTATCTAGATCTTCATCTAGTTCTCTAATGGCAATGGGGAGGTTCCTCGCACTCCTTCTTGGTTCTAGTACCTCATCCGCTCCCGATGCTTCCGCCACCATTCTCCAAGTAAGTCCCGAACCCGGCTCGATCTCATCATCATCACCACCATCGACAAGCCAACCTTGAGCTTCACTAGCTTGAGATGATAATAGCAAATCTCCCCCCATTTCTCTCTTACTCTTCTTCTTCATGAGATTTGAGTTGAACTTGACATAGACAAAGATCATTCAACCTTGATGCTTCAAGTCGATTTCTCTTCTTAGTATGTACCTAAACAATTTTTAAAAAAGGGTCAACAACTTAAAAAAATAATAAAGAATGATAGATAAGCTACTAGGATTGGACCACTTACCGCTTCAAATTGGCTCCAATTTCTTTCACACCCCGATGAGCTACTAGTCAAAGAGAGAAATCATATTGCCATATTTTGCAAGTTTGGAGTGTCACCACCATAATTGGACCACCATCCAACTATTCAATCAAGAAAGTAAGAGGCAAAAAAAATTCATATTTAATATGAAAAAAAAATGGGTAAAAAAGACTTAATTCTTAGTTAAGGAAAATAAAGGAAAGAGATGTACCCGGATCAAAGTCATGGTACATATCAACATTCTCATATGCCGCCATCGCCATTTTTCTTCCAAAGTTTCCGGATTTGCTCTTATACTTCACCAATTCATTATTAGAAATAGTGGATTGCATGTCCAAGTTGCCGGGAAAAAGTTTCTCAATACAGTTCAAGAACTCATTCATAACTTCATTATCCTTCTCTATGCTTGGATCTTTGAAGTAAAAAACCGGATTCAACAAGTAAGCGGCATAGTGCAATGGGCTATCAAGCCTACCCTTGGACTTCTCATCAATAATCTTCAAAATGGGCTTGGCATTTTCTTCTTTCTTAAAAGCATTTCTAATCTCTTCCTTGGCTTGTTTAAGTGCACCCATCACAAAAGCCATTGAAGGTTTTTTGTCACCGTCAACAAGGCGTAGAACCTTCACCAAAGGAGTAAAAACATTCAAAGCTAAAGAGACATTATTCCAAAAAGAGATTGATGTTACCGTTGCCTCCGCCGCTTTCCCTTTCACACTACTCCTCAATTTAGTTTTGCTCCACTCTTCGGATGTAAACATGAGTCTCAATTGATCTTTCTTGCCCTTAAGACTTTCCAAGGTCAAGAATGAAGTGGCAAATCTAGTCACGCCAGGCCTCACAATATCCCTCTTCTTGGTATATTTTCTCATAATAGCCAAAGTTCTATGATGAGCATAAATAAATATTGTAAGTTGCTTTGCTTTCTCAAGCATTCCACTAAACTTGGTTAACTTTCCAATTCCTTCAAGCATGAGGTTGATTGTATGAGTTGCACAAGAGCTCCAAAAAATTTGTGGTTGGGTATTTTGTAACAAATCTGCCGCCGCCATATTGTTTGCCGCATTGTCCGTCACCACTTGAACAACATTTTGAGGGCCAATTTCATTGACAGTGTTCTAAATGGCGGCCGCCTCGGACGCCTAGGCGCTCAAAAGGAAGAGAACGAACCGCATATGCAACAGGCGCTACTCTAGGCGTCAAGATGAAAATTTGGCGTTAAAGGCGCCGATCTGGCGGCGCCTAGGCGTTCGAAAGCGAACAAGCGGCGCCTAGGCGGATAAAACCGATCAGGCGTTTGACGGATTTTTTGGTTTTTTTTTATTCTTTAAAAAAGACTCTTCATCTTCAACAGAAAAAATTCTTCATCTTCAACAGGAAAAAAACCCTTTTCACCTTCCTCTCTTATTTATGTTCTCTCTTCATCTTCAAAAGAACCCAAAAAGAAAAGAAAAGATTTACTGATTCAGAGAATAAGAGATTCAGAAAAGAAAATAAAAGCCTCTTCATTTTCCTCTTACTGTTTCGTCTTCGTCTTCCGGCGGCGCCAGATCGTCAGCTTTCACTTCGTCTCCGTCTTCCGGCAGCGTCAAACACTCTTCGACGGCAGCGACTGCTCCTCGACGGACGGCGTTGACCTCCCATCTTTTCGCTTCGTCTTCCGCTCCCTCCCTCTCTCCCTCTCTCTATTGATCGCTCTTTGTTTCTATCGCAACTCGTAAGGTGAGTTTTTTTTTTACTGTTTACTGTTTAGAAAGGCAGTATGCCAGTATTCACTGGTCAATGTTGAGTAGTTTATTAAGAATTAAAAAAATATTAGGAAGGTAGTATCTTTTTAATTTAAGAACTAAAAATATGATTTTGATCACATGAGTACTGTTTACATGAGTACTATTTACCGTTTCTAGTTGGCTTCATGGACTTTTGTTGATTACTGTTTAGTGTTTACTAAATAGATGATTACTGTTTAATGGCTTGCATTGTCTTTTCTTTTTTTGAGGTTAAAGGTGGAGATGGCTTGCATTGTCAATTTGTCTAATTATATTTGTATTACAATTTATTTGTTTGGTTAATTAATGGCGGAAAAAGACAAACAACCGGAGGTTGAGTTGAAGAGAAAGTCTAATGACATTGCTTGGGATTATGGAGTGTTGTTCTCTAAAGAAAAAAGAGATTGGATCACATGCAAGTAATGCAAGAAGCTCATTAAGGGAGGAGTGTTTCGGATGAAGCTTCATATTGCGGGATTAGGAGAAGTTGAACCATGCCCTAAAGCTTCCGATGAAGACAAAGCAAAAGTGAAGGCTTATATTGAGAAAAGCAAGAATAAGAAGCGAGAAAGGGAGCGCGAACTAGAAGAAGCGAGGGCCGAAGTAAATATTTTTGATGATAAAGAGGATGACGATTTTCAAATGAAAAAATCGAAGCTTCTTGGGCCTATTGACAAGTGGACATCCGTCATCGATCCGAAGAGGGCAAGACAACAAAACATTAATGATGCATTGAAGACAAAGTTTGCAAATGATGTTCATGAGTATCTTGCTAGATGGATCTATGAATCGGAGGTTCCTTTTCATGCAATTGACAATGAAGGTTTTAGACAATTTGTGGAGGCGGTTGGGCAATTCGGTTTGGGCTACAAACCACCGAGTCAATATCTCCTAAGAGAGCCATTTTTGAAGCAAGAAGTTGAGAGGACTAAGCTATCTCTTAAAAAACATGAAGAAGAGTGGAACAAACATGGATGTTCAATTATGACCGATGCATGGACGGAGCGTAAGAGGAGAAGTACTATGAATCTTTGTGTTAATTGCAAACTTGGTACTTCATTCCTCGGTTCCGTTGAAGATTCCATGGAGGCACACACAGGAAAATATATCTTCGATTTTGTGGAAAAGTACATCAATGAAATTGGCCCTCAAAATGTTGTTCAAGTGGTGACGGACAATGCGGCAAACAATATGGCGGCGGCGGATTTGTTACAAAATACCCAACCACAAATTTTTTGGAGCTCTTGTGCAACTCATACAATCAACCTCATGCTTGAAGGAATTGGAAAGTTAACCAAGTTTAGTGGAATGCTTGAGAAAGCAAAGCAACTTACAATATTGATTTATGCTCATCATAGAACTTTGGCTATTATGAGGAAATATACCAAGAAGAGGGATATTGTGAGGCCTGGCGTGACTAGATTTGCCACTTCATTCTTGACCTTGGAAAGTCTTAAGGGCAAGAAAGATCAATTGAGACTCATGTTTACATCCGAAGAGTGGAGCAAAACTAAATTGAGGAGTAGTGTGAAAGGGAAAGCGGCGGAGGCAACGGTAACATCAATCTCTTTTTGGAATAATGTCTCTTTAGCTTTGAATGTTTTTACTCCTTTGGTGAAGGTTCTACACCTTGTTGACGGTGACAAAAAACCTTCAATGGCTTTTGTGATGGGTGCACTTAAACAAGCCAAGGAAGAGATTAGAAATGCTTTTAAGAAAGAAGAAAATGCCAAGCCCATTTTGAAGATTATTGATGAGAAGTCCAAGGGTAGGCTTGATAGCCCATTGCACTATGCCGCTTACTTGTTGAATCCGGTTTTTTACTTCAAAGATCCAAGCATAGAGAAGGATAATGAAGTGATGAATGAGTTCTTTGAACTGTATTGAGAAACTTTTTCCCGGCAACTTGGACATGCAATCCACTATTTCTAATAATGAATTGGTGAAGTATAAGAGCAAATCCGGAAACTTTGGAAGAAAAATGGCGATGGCGGCATATGAGAATGTTGATATATACCATGACTTTGATCCGGGTACATCTCTTTCCTTTATTTTCCTTAACTAAGAATTAAGTCTTTTTTACCCATTTTTTTTCATATTAAATATGAATTTTTTTTTGCCTCTTACTTTCTTGATTGAATAGTTGGATGGTGGTCCAATTATGGTGGTGACACTCCAAACTTACAAAATATGGCAATTAGATTTCTCTCTTTGACTAGTAGCTCATCGGGGTGTGAAAGAAATTGGAGCCAATTTGAAGCGGTAAGTGGTCCAATCCTAGTAGCTTATCTATCATTCTTTATTATTTTTTTAAGTTGTTGACCCTTTTTTAAAAATTGTTTAGGTACATACTAAGAAGAGAAATCGACTTGAAGCATCAAGGTTGAATGATCTTTGTCTATGTCAAGTTCAACTCAAATCTCATGAAGAAGAAGAGTAAGAGAGAAATGGGGGGAGATTTGCTATTATCATCTCAAGCTAGTGAAGCTCAAGGTTGGCTTGTCGATGGTGGTGATGATGATGAGATCGAGCTGGGTTCGGGACTTACTTGGAGAATGGTGGCGGAAGCATCGGGAGCGGATGAGGTACTAGAACCAAGAAGGAGTGCGAGGAACCTCCCCATTGCCATTAGAGAACTTGATGAAGATCTAGATACATCGGATGAGGAGAAAGATGAAGAGGTTGAATTTGAGTCCGATGACGAGAGAATTATGAATGTGGCGGATGGTGAATATGTAGACTTAGAAGATTAGCTAATTAGTAAGCTTAGTCAAGTCAATGGACTTAAAACTTTGAATTTCAAATTTAAGATTTTGGTAAAAGAAAACTACTATTAGTCTATTATGTTTGGATCTTTAATGGTAATGGAAATGTTTTTGAGTAGTATAAATTGTTTTTTAGTAGTGGAGATTGCACTTGGATGATGAGGTACTAGAATTGGTTTGGATCTTCAATGGTACTGTAATTGACTGTAATTGACTTATTGTTTGGATCTTTAATGCCATTTTTTGATGTCATTTTTTGGATCCAAAAAATCGGTTTGGATCTTTAATGTCATTTTTTGATGGAGATTGCACTGAAATTGACTTATTGTTGAAACTGAAGCCAGAATCGGTTTGGATCTTTAAGGTTTTCTTCCAACTACTCAAGTAGAGTAGTCAAGTACATAAAGGTATTTTCAGAGTAGGAACTGAAGCCAGATGGAATTGGACCAATTGGTAACTAGAAACACACTTAAGATAGTATGATACTAAAGGATATATGTATTATCAGAATATTTACATTAAAAGTGTTACTAGTTCACGTTATATTTGAAATTTTATGCCATTTTCTTCAGGAAGATTAGTTGTCCTTGACCGCAATAACTCCAATAAATGGTTTGTTTCATCTCTGCAACCTGCATAGTCGAGATTAAGAATCATTCAATCATATTATTAGGATAAAGATTAAACTCATTAAAAAGTTCACAAAATGATTTAAACTACAAACACCAAAGTTCCAACTTCACAAAAAGATTTAAAGTACAAGCATAAATAGAGAAATGTAACTTTTAAAAGATTAATATATTAATATTCTATTATTTTTAATATAAAAAAAACAAAACGCCTAGGCGCCGCCTAGGCAGTGTTTAGGCGTCCTAGGCGGTAGGCGGTCCTAGAACGAACCGCCACCGCCTGACGCCGTTTATAACACTGTTCATTGATGTACTTTTCCACAAAATCGAAGATATATTTTCCTGTGTGTGCCTCCATGGAATCTTCAACGGAACCGAGGAATGAAGTGCCAAGTTTGCAATTAACACAAAGATTCATAATACTTCTCCTCTTACGATCCGTCCATGCATCGGTCATAATTGAACATCCATGTTTGTTCCTCTTCTTCATGTTTTTTTAGAGATAGCTTAGTCCTCTCAACTTCTTGCTTCAAAAGTGGCTCTCTTAGGAGATATTGACTCGGTGGTTTGTAGCCCAAACCGAATTGCCCAACCGCCTCCACAAATTGTCTAAAACCTTCATTGTCAATTGCATGAAAAGGAACCCCCGACTCATAGATCCATCTAGCAAGATACTCATGAACATCATTTGCAAACTTTGTCTTCAATGCATCATTAATGTTTTGTTGTCTTGCCCTCTTCGGATCGATGACGGATGTCCACTTGTCAATAGGCCCAAGAAGCTTCGATTTATTCATTTGAAAATCGTCATCCTCTTTATCATCAAAAATATTTACTTCGGCCCTCGCTTCTTCTAGTTCGCGCTCCCTTTCTCGCTTCTTATTCTTGCTTTTCTCAATATAAGCCTTCACTTTTGCTTTGTCTTCATCGGAAGCTTTAGGGCATGGTTCAACTTCTCCTATCAATCCCGCAATATGAAGCTTCATCTGAAACACTCTTCCCTTAACGAGCTTCTTGCATAACTTGCATGTGATCCAATCTCTTTTTTCTTTAGAGAACAACACTCCATAATCCCAAGCAATGTCATTAGACTTTCCCTTCAACTCAACCTCCGGTTGTTTGTCTTTTTCCGCCATTAATTAACCTAACAAATAAATTGTAATACAAATATAATTAGACAAATTGACAATGCAAGCCATCTCCACCTTTAACCTCAAAAAAAGAAAAGACAATGCAAGCCATTAAACTGTAATCATCTTTTTAGTAAACACTAAACAGTAATCAACAAAAGTCCATGAAGCCAACTAGAAACAGTAAATAGTACTCATGTAAACAGTACTCATGTGATCAAAATCATATTTTTAGTTCTTAAATTAAAAAGATACTACCTTCCTAATTTTTTTTAATTCTTAATAAACTACTCAACATTGACCAGTGAATACTGGCATACTGCCTTTCTAAACAGTAAACAGTAAAAAAAAAACTCACCTTACGAGTTGCGATAGAAACAAAGAGCGATCAATAGAGAGAGGGAAAGAGGGAGGGAGCGGAAGACGAAGCGAAAAGATGGGAGGTCAACGCCGTCCGTCGAGGAGTAGTCGCTGCCGTCGAAGAGAGTTTGACGCTGCCGGAAGACGAAGACGAAGCGAAAGCTGACGATCTGGCGCCGCCGGAAGACGAAGACGAAACAGTAAGAGGAAAATGAAGAGGCTTTTATTTTCTTTTCTGAATCTCTTATTCTCTGAATCAGTAAATCTTTTCTTTTCTTTTTGGGTTCTTTTGAAGATGAAGAGAGAACATAAATAAGAGAGGAAGGTGAAAAGGGTTTTTTTCCTGTTGAAGATGAAGAGTTTTTTCTGTTGAAGATGAAGAGTTTTTTTAAAAGAATAAAAAAAAACCAAAAAATCCGTCAAACGCCTGATCGGTTTTATCCGCCTAGGCGCCGGTTGTTCGCTTTCGAACGCCTAGGCGCCGCCAGATCGGCGCCTTTAACGCCAAATTTTCATCTCGACGCCTAGAGTAGCGCCTGTTGCATATGCGGTTCGTTCTCTTCCTTTTGAGTGCCTAGGCGCCGCCTAGACGTCCGAGGCGGCCGCCATTTAGAACACTGGTAAAGAACTTGATGTAATAAAATTTCAAAATTCCTTGTAAAATTGTACGAAATGAAGTAAAGATCCTATTTATGTTACGAATTACCATATTTTGGAATTCGGAGCGTTACAAATAAAGGTGCAAAACTTTGTAGGATTAGAGATTTGATGAGGAGGTCGGTAAAAAAGCAGAATCAAAATGCAAAATGTTGTAGGCTTGAATTTGGATGATGAGGAGGTCAATGAAGGAAGAATAAAGGTGAAAAACATTGTAGGCTTGGCTTGGAACGAGGAGGTCGTTGATGCAACAACAGATTGTAGGGTCTAATAGGGTACTTGTTTTATAAGATAAAAATAAATAAATAATTGAGATACTAACAACAAATTAGCCTCCACCTTCAGTCCTGTTATAACTTCTATTCCATCGCTACTATTGGGTTGGTATTTCCAACAAACCAATGAGGTTCTCTGCAGAGTTGCCGAGTCGATAAATTATATATATATATATATATATATATATATATATATATGCGTGCGTGCGTGCGTGGCTCTGGTGATCCAAAATCTTGAATCTTCATTAAGTTGTGATGTCAAATCATAAATGTTACACTTCTGCTCAATATCTAATTTTTGGTTTGAGACCGTACAATTGTTCTATGTTAATTTATATTCTAAGCTCGTAATATATATTTTTTTTCTTTATATGTGTAGTATTTATTTTATTTTGCTTTTTTTGTTGTTGTTGAAGAAACATACTTGTTTTGTTTTTGTCTTTAGTTTGTAGTTTTCGTTTTTCCGCTTCTTTTCATGTTTTTACTTACCAATTAGCGAACAAATATGTGTAATACTCGTTAAATACTAGGAAGAGTCAGAAGCTGCCAGAGTAAAATATTTCCTATACCGGTCATATACTCTCATATGCATATGCAGAAGATATACTGAGAGAGAGAGAGAGAGAAGATTGAAATAGCCTAGAAAGAAAGTGCACTCTTACTATTCCAAATTAATTTGAATTTTAATGATGAACAATTAGAATAAAAATCCAAGTTGTTGGATGTGATCCACGCTATGATGCCCAGATAAAGGTACATGTGGGACAGCAACCTACAGGTACATGATTTCTAAAAGAAAAAAAGAAATTAGAGTATGAGTAAGTTGGTGAGCATGTTGAATCATAAATTATACCATCCACAAAGTGAAGTTAGCTACGCAAGTTACCAATTAAAAGTTAGCTAAGAGGAAGTAAAGTTCTACGAAGTGGTGCATTGACATATAAGAGGAAGGAACAAAATGTTACCTGAGGGTCATAGCCTTTTGCAGCTACAAACAATCCACCAACGCGAACTAATGGAAGACAATACTCCGCTGCAAAGTCAAGCAGTATTAGCATTAGAGGACGCATAATTTTTTCTAGACAACTCTACAGCTAATTATAAGTTTGGTTTCACTGGATACCTAAAGTTCTCATTTCAGCAACAGCTCTCGCGACCGCAACATCAAACACTTCTCTGAAGTCAAGACATCGGCCAGCATTCTGTCCTATAACAAGATTCAATCATGACTCGGTTCAATGGAGACAATCATAAAGTCAGATTAAGATTTTAAGTGATTCAACAAAACTCCAAACTAACACAGGATTGATCAACTCTCTAAACGATGGAAAACTAGATCTTTATTAAGTTTCCAGAAGTCCTATAATTAGTAATGAGAGTAATCCTCTCTAACATTGAGAATCAGCACTATTAGACATTCAAGAAAAGCACATAGAAATTTCAATGTCAACCTCACTCAAATAAGTAGGTTAAACGAGATTTAAGCAAGAACAGTTGAAGCATAAACTGGAACTCTTATGGGTAGTTTGGATGTATGTAAGAAGAAGTAAACTTGGAACTCATTTCTTTTCCTTGGAAAATGAAGATTTGAAAACCCATCTTCCATGTTTGGTTGTAAGGAATAATACTCATTGGTTGTTTGGCAAAATTTGTAATCAAGCGCAGGAAAAGAAGTGAAAAATTAATAAAATAACCAAAACTTAAATCCAACCCTTGATCCAACTGGGTGGAAATGATAAGGGAGAGAGAAATGCATAAACAATATGCTAGAGCACTCTTCCTCCGAAATTGGAGCTTTTTGGAGGAAAGAAATTCCCCAATTCTTTACGCCACCTAAGTGATGACATCATTTTTGTAAGTGGTGGATTTAACAGTTACTTGCAAACGAACAAAGGATTTGGCAAAATTCCCATTTTCCTTTCTTTTTCCCTTCACTTTCTTGCAAACAAACTACCCCATTACTGTAAAGTGTAAACATTAAATATGCATGATTAAAATTAATTCACGCCAAAGTTAGAAAAAGACCAAGTAAATCTGAGCTCAAGCTACTCTAAATGAACTAAAGCAAAGCTCAAGCTTGTTTCTACTTCAACATCAGTTCAAAATTCAACAACGAACTTACATGATAAGTCAAGTAACTCTGGAACAAAAATATGTTATTAAAGAAAACATGGAAGAAATACATAACCTTGAGCATTATATCATGTAATTTAAGTTTTGGTCTAAGTCAATTTCGACTAGCAGAGAGAAACAAAGTACAAGTGCATAAAACTAAGTCTAAATGAATTAGTAAAAATGATAAAATAGAAGTGCTTCCTAGTTCATATCCATAACATTAAAGGAGAATAAATGTACCTCTGCTCTTTCCCGCAAGATTTCCACATTCGATAATCCAATGAGATCAACAACATGCTCTAAGAACACGCACCGCTTCTGCATTGACTCTAAAAGAGTGACCTTCCAGCCTAAGGAGAACAATATATTTAACTGATGAAGAGTAACCAAAACAAGAATACTACTTAGAACAAGATCATTTAAAACATCTATAAATAAATAATTGTCAATTCATCTATCAAAGATTTTCTTCTCTATGTTATGTTCACACTTTGGAGGAAAATGTTCCTTGGTTGCTTGAGCATAAACTAAATATCAGGGAAATTTATTTATGGTAGGGCTCGAATTGATAAGAAAAATACCAACCTCACAATAATGACTCCAACTCTATTAGCTCATGAAGAGTAGATTAAATTAGTACATCCTCTAGTCTACCTCAAATTATCTCGACTCCCAATTCAAACTTCCATTATGCACACCTTCGTATATCCTTTAATAACTTGTATCAAACCCATCGTTAAGCATATGTAAGCCTCGTTGCTAGTGAGTAAGAGGACGGGAGTTCGAATCCCGCTTGCACCAAAAAATCTTCAACTTAAATATATATATATATATATATATATATATATATATATATATATATATATATATATATATATATATATATATATATATATATATAATAATAATAATAAACGCATTGTTAAGATTTCATCTAAAAAGGTTCCACTTTATGACATTTCATGACAAAATATCGTTCTCCGTCATTTGTCCTCGGGTTTTGTGATAACAATTCCTCCTATAACATTCTACAACTGCAATAGTTTAGTTTTCTCCACAAGTTTCAATTATTGTCACCTCCCATTCTTCTCAAAATTTAAATATAACAGCTCTAAATTCAGTTGAAACTATTTGTAGATAACTACGCATAATTATTGTTCTTATTTTTTGTTTGGGGGGGATTAAGAACTCACTAGGGCAAGCAATGGCGAAGATCAAACCGGGAAGCCCAGCTCCCGATCCAACATCAACAAGATTAAGACTTTCAACATCACCACCATTTTCATAGCAGCAATGCTTTAAGTACGACCTCTTCAACGGCGGCACGAGCGCGAGCGAGTCCCGCACGTGCCGCGTCATCACCTCCCCCTCCTCCGTCACAGCCGTCAAGTTCATCTTCTGGTTCCACTCCAGAAGCGCACCGACATAGACTCCAATCTGCTTCCGTTGAATCGGAGTTAGGGTTTCGATCTGGTTCGAAGAAGCGGAGATTGGTGGGGGTTTAATGGCGGTTGAGGTGAATGGTTTGGAGAACAAAAGAGAGGAGTTGCATCGGAGCGAGGGAAGACAGAGGGAGAGAGTGAAGGTTGAAAACGATGATGACGTGGCGATTTTGGGGAACCAAAAAGACGCCATTATCGTCGTCTTCTTTCTCTTTGTTTTCTTAGAGCATCTCTAACCACGCTACCTACTTTGGCTAGCTAGAATAGCCAAAATAGATAACAAATGGATAATTTGGCTAGCAAAAAAAACTTACACTCCAACCATGCTATCTATTTTGGCTAGCCATAAATGTTTTAATTTTTATTTACTAAAATAATTAGTTACAATAATTTTCAGTTTACCACCAAACTTTGAGAAATTATCATCCAATCTTACTAGAGAGCATAGAGATTTAACCCATTCCTGCAAACCAGACTGAGCATTGTTTTTTCTCACCAATTCTAAGTATTTGATAGCTTCTTTTGATGCTCCTCTTTTAAGCAAAACAACTCCTAGCAACTTAAATGTAGCATCATTTGGTTGCACACCCGAGGTTAGCATCTCCTAAAAACACAAGACTGCTTCCTTCATTCTCCCATCTGATGCATATAAGCTCTTCGCATTATTGTAACTAAGAGCTTCAGTCAGAAGTCCAAGTTCTTTCATCTCTTGGACAACCTGATAAGCTTCATTCAACTTCCTCGTCTTCTTGTACAAGCACAACATCATAGCATTAGAGAACTCGTTTGCCTCTCCTCTTCGCTTCAAATTCCAGAACACTTCCTCTGCCTCGTGAACCATAGAATTCTCGCAGTAAAGATCAATCATGCAATTAGAAGAGTACATATCTGGGATGTATATAAACGATTGTGGATGACCGGCATTTCTCAAAAAATGAGAATTTGGCAAATATAGCAAACGACTGTGGATGCTCTAAGCATCAGTTATTCTTAACTGGAACAAGCTGACTATAATCAATTGCCAGTTTTGTAGGATCAGTAAACAATCAAATTAATGTATACATTATCAGTAAACAATCAAATATACATTACTTGCTAGACACAGAATGACTGAAAACTCTTTTTGCCAAACACAGCCTTATTTTCATGTTGTTTCTCTCAACTCAGTACCAATAACCCATTACATGAATTGAAGCTAACAGTATCTGTTGTTGATCATAAACTTCATAAATGTTTCCAGAGACCTCTTGTATTTATCCTCCATTCATACTATTCTACACAGACTACACCTCAACATTAATTTAAGGCAATATTTGATGTATAAGCATTAACAAAAAACTAAACAACTGTATACGCAATTAAGCATTAACAAAAAATTAATCTAAAGTACATCAAGATAGGAAGAAACTACCAACAAAGACGAGCATTAAATAGATTCAGAGCAGACTGAGAACTGAATCTAACCATTTAGATCCTGAAACAAACAGGAATTGTACACATGATCAAGAAACATATTCTCAACCAATATAGTGCAAAACTGGGTAAAAACAACCAAACCAGAACTAGTACAGGTAGAATAAGAAATTTTACATACAAAATGATGATTGAGACAATAGTACCTGAAGCCATTCTACTCGAGTTCTCTACTGCAAGCCATTTCTCTCCATTGAACATAAAGGATGAAAACCAGCAGCAAGAACCTTCGATGAGGGCTTCGATGAGGGCTTCGACGCCACAGAGCTGCTTCGATGAGGACTTCGATGGAGGGCGTTCGACGACGACAGGGACGACAGGGCTTCAACGACGATAGGGCTTCGGCTTCGATGAGGACTTCGATGAGGGCTTCGACGCCACAGAGCTGCTTCGATGAGGGCTTCGATGAAGGGGTGGGAAGTGGTAACGCGGGCGATGAAGGGGTCGGTGGAGGGCTTCGATGGCGAGCGGATCCCGCTCGCCAGATTTGGCGAGCGGATCGCGAGCGAATGGCTTTTTGCCAGAGTAGCGAACAGAGTAGCGAGTCCGTTGGAGAGGATTTTGGGGGTTTTAATCGCTATTTTAGCTAATTGAAAGGAATAGCGATTAGCGTTGGAGATGGTCTTACAGAGTTAGAGCATCTGTAGGCGTTTGCCAAATATCGATAAAATAGATATTTGGCAAAACGAATGTGCTGCACTCGTTTGCTAAATATCCATTTTATCGATAAATCGTTACAGTCGATTGCTATAAATGAGAATCGATATAGCTTTTATCGATAACTGAGGGACGGCTCGAACCACGAAAAAAAATATTTTTTTATTCGTCGGACGGCACTTGAAGTGCCGTCCGTTTGGAAATTAATTAATTTTCCGCATTAATTATCGCAAAGAACGGCTGGCCGCTCCCGAAATCCTCGAACGGCACTTGAAGTGCTGTCCGGAGGTTTTTGTATTTTTTAATTTTTTTTTGCAATTTTTGAAAATATTTTTGCAATTTTTAATTTTTTTTTGCAATTTCTGAATTGTTTTTGTAATTTTTTGAAAATTTTTTGTAATTAATGAATTGTTTTTTAATTTCCGAAAAAAGGAAGATGACAAAAATTCTCACCTGGGCTCTTGGACGGCACTTCATGTGCCGTCCGTCCCACCTGCTTTGAATTTTTTTTTTTTCCCCTTCTCCGACGGCACTTCATGTGCCGTCCGTTCTTGAAGACGGCATCGTCGAAAATTTATTATTTTTTTAATTTTTTTCCACTCCGACGGCACTTCATGTGCCGTCGCTTAATATTTTATTATAAATTGCTATAAATAGCTTTGCACGAGTGCAGCAAAATTGAGAATCTTATTTCTATTTATCCATATATGGATATTTTGACAGTAAACGACTACAGATGCTCTTACAGGTGAAGGGTTTTAGAGATACGCGTCGGGTTTCATGAGAGAACCACTTGCGGATCCGATCAAAAATTTTGGTGAAGGGTACTTGAACTTTAGGAATTTATAAATTATACTTACTATTATAATGTACGTGCAATGCACATTTACAAAAAATATAGATAGATAGGAGATGCGATGGATCTGAGTTTGTTTGGGAGAGAGAGTTTCGGAAGAGAGGGAGAGGAGGGTGGGTTTATTTATTTATTTAAATAATTAATTGGAGTTTAATTAGGTTGGGGTGAGATTATGATGTGTGTTTTAGAATTAGTTAGGTTAGGGTTAGATCCAATTGTGTGGTGTAGATTTAATTGAGAGATTTAGTTAGATTAGAATTAGATCTAATCTAATTATGTGGTGTACATTTAATTGAGGTTGAATGCATACAAATTACATGCTTCTAATTGTGCAGTGTAGATTTAATTGAGGTTGAATGCTTACAAATCACATATTGTCTACAAATGACAACTCTCCCATTATAATATTAAAGATTTAAAAAAAATATTTCTACTCTTTTGTACAGTTAAGAGCATCTGTAGTCGTTTGCCATTTACCAAAATTTTCCAAAATTTGGGGAAAATAGCGATGTAGTCGTTGGCCATTTACCCAAAAATTGGGTTTCGGCACTACAGTAGCCGGCTATATCTGGCAAACGAAATGGCAATTGCCAAAATATAGCTAACGAAAGATAATTTTTCGTCCGTTCGATTGGACGAAATATTATCTTTCGTCGCTTATTTTTTTAAATTATCGAACGATAGATTATTTACTGTCCTTGATTTTTAAATTTTTTTTATTAAAAAATTGTCGGACGAGGGATTATTCCTCGTCCGTTCCATTTTAAAAAAAGTTGTAACCCCTGTTTTCCTAAATACATATTTTCTGTATCTTTTCGAATTTTTGATTTTTGTAAATTATTTTTTTCTTATTATTATTATTACTGTTATTATTGTTATTATTATTATTAATTTTGGTTGGTTATTGAAAATCCATTTCTATGTGCTAATTCTATTTATATCTATTTTAAATCAATTCTATTTTTGCAATGCAAATTACATTTTTATTATAAACAATCTTTTTATTTGTTATTTTATTTTCTTAATTAATTTTTAAAACCCTAATGGATTTTTAACCCAACTACCCTATATTCTATTTAATTATTCTTAAACCCCATAATCCTAATTGTTTCTAATTGGATATTTTTAATAAACCCAATACGCCCCAAACCCCATTTATTTCAGACCCTACCCGTTAACCCCTTCACACCCATTAACCCTTATACCCGTTAAACACCCTAAACCCAATATATATATCTGCCCTGTTATCTTCTAAACCTAAGAACCAGCCGCCCTACCTCTTCACCTTCCTTCTAAATCCATAGCCTGTGCTTCTCTCCCGTCGTCATCTCCGTCTCACCCTCGCCTAAACCCATCCTCTCCTCTCTCCGCCTGGTCCTACCTCCCCTCGACGCGCCGCACCCTCACCTCGGCAGCACCCCCCACAGTGCGACCCCCCCGTCCCACTGTCTTCCTCCCGATGCAGCAGCGAGCAAACTCCCCCCTGCTGCCCAGTCGCGGGGCCGGTGTCCGTCGTCCCTCGGCGCCTCTCCTCGACAGCCAGTGCGCCAACCACCCCAAGCTTCCGTGCTCCTCCCATTGTAACACCCGGAATTCTAAAATACAACTGAATTCGAGATTCCACAGGATCTTTACACTTCTTTCGTACAATTTTACAAGGAATTTAAAACTTTTCACTTTACATCAGAGTTACAAAAAATCTTTACACTTACGTTTTACAGCGGAAGCAAAATTACAACATATATATAGATGAAATTACAACAACATTTGAATAATATCTAAGCATCGGTTCTTCTTTAATCTTTATCATGCCATTTATCCTGCATACAAAACTGTGGGTACGTCAGTTTATTCAACCGAAAAATATTATACACGGCTATCCTCTCTATGCCGGAAACAGTATTGTTCACAAATCAAACTAAGGGAAATATCCTATTGATGTCATGTCGTGATTGTGCACTTGGTCCTTAATGCAGTTATTTATATTACATGACACTAATGCGCACTTGTTCGGATTCTATGCATCACATATTACATAGGTCCGAGGGCAAGACTCTTAATCGTTCTTCATCTTGTAGGGTTCAATTCCTCGTCATGACTTATTCGACTACTGTAACTACGGTAAGTATCCTAGATGTTCTATGAGTACGAGCTCATGTACAGAAAAACTGGAGGGGAATCCCACGTCGTGTCACGATGCATCATGAAGACAACCTATGGACAATTCAGCCTCCTTCATGGCACACGATCCTCTCGTAGTCACCAAACACCCCACAAGCATTGCCAAGATCCCGATAATTCTGGAGTAGTATCCACGTCATGTCACGACGCATCGTGAAGACAAACTGTGAATCACACCCACATCGTAGACTCGAAGCCCTCATACTTGTATTTTTCTCTCACTTTCATCACCTCTTCACTATGTACTAATTCTTAATTTAATGAAATCATGAACAAAATCAATTTCTTAGAGTTAGCCCTCTCACTAATACAGGTCTTGTTTCTTTCACTTCACAATGACCCAAACTTGGTCTTTTCAATTTCAATAATCATATCTCATCACTTTCACTTGCCGGTGTGAGTTTTAGCTACACCCTAATTTTCAATTTCAATTCACAAATTCACATATCTGAGTTGTCATACTCAAGAACATTTCTCTTTTTCAATTGCATGATTTCCAATCTTTTCATGAGTCATTTATCATACATGGAGTTCAATTATACATCATGCATTTCATAACAAACATTTATTTCCACATTAAAATCATCTTACGAAAACATCTAGTCAAAGTGAATATTCATAATATCACCACTATCACGCTACTGTTTTAATCAAAATATCCCACACAAAATTCACATTTATGTTTTCTTTCCATCAATTTTCCTTTTCAATACTTATCTTAATTCCCTCGTGAAAATCACACATTTTTATGAAATTATACGAGCGTGAAACCATAGTTTCGAATACACTTTTACTTCCAAAATACACTTTATTTCATTCCAATAACTACCAATTAATTTTCATAAGTAGTATATAATTTGAGAATAATAACGGTGTTTTTTTCGGAATTTTTACACATCAAGAGAACCCCCAAAAATCGACTTGACACAAAAATAAAAATTTTGACCTTCACCAGAATCGAACCCGCAACTTTAAGAAGTCAGCCGTATGCACTAGCCACTGGGCCGTTTGCGCTCAACAATATGAAGAGGAGACAGAGATTTTTATACTCTTTGTTCAAATCTGGGTTAATTTTAAAAAACGCATACAAAGAATGGTGGACACAGGTATCGAACCAACGACCTTAAGAAAACACGCCCCCGCTACTGTAACGCCAGAGGGCTCACCAACCACTTGTGCTATAGGCTCAGGTTTTCACAACTATAACTTGAATATTATTTAATTCGACTCTCTATTTCATTAGAACATTTCGATGTTCAAAAGCTCTTATTTTTGTCTTGCTTGCACTAAAAGCCCTGTAAATCTCCAGTATGTATATTTTAACTTAAATTAACACTCCAGTATTTTTAAAATAATTTTTTAGTAATTTAATACACATTTCTCATACAATAATTTAAATTTGCATACTACTCTTTTCATAATTCATTTTGACATTTCTCACACAACTTGGTATTAAATTTTTTTACATTAATCCTCTGTTTTTCCCTCTTTCATTAACCCAAAAGCATAGGATAATTTTATTCATTCGAAACCATATCATGATAGTCCATCTAAGCACACAAAACAATAATTTCATCTACTAGCATTTGTACTTAATCTTGACATTATCAACAATCCCAATTCATATTTCCATAACTACAAAGGATTCACATACAAACTTAAGATTCATGACAAGATAACATGCAATCTATCAAGCATTAATTTAATCAACTAGCAAGTCATTTTTCCAATTAAGTGTACTCTTATTAGTTTCTTTCATGCATCATTATTTCAATCACTTCCTAGCATGGCATCTAAGTTAGAAATATAGAAAACCATCCACCTTATTTGGAGAGAAAAATCACACAACACCTCCTAAATGAAAGAGCCCTTCTCCTCCTAGATCGAGCTTGCTAGACGAGTACTCCTCCTCCTTGCTTGATGTGCAAACCGAAAGCTCCCAAGTGCAAACCCGAGCCCTCCTAATGGTGATGTAGCAGGGCTCCTTGAATGCAAGCACAAACACTCAACTCTCAATCTTTAATTCTCACTTCCTACTAATAATCCACTACTAATAATTTGTATTCTTTCACTATAGGTTTGGAGAATGAAGAGTGCAAGAATAACTAGGCTAGGGGGGGTATTTATATTAAAATTTGGGACAAATAGAGGGCTAGGATTGATCTAGGAGTTAAGAATCAAAGGCTAGGATTCAAGGGGAAGTTGTAGTAATCAACCATGATCGCGAAAACCACCTCCCACAAACTCCACTCTCTTCTTTTCCCTCCTAATCCCATCCGACCTCACATGGTGCACAAAGCACGTGCACGTGAAATGCACGTGTCTCCAATAATCCCCTGTTTTAAAAGTTGAACATTTTATTCTTTATAAAAATAATCTATAAAAATTGTCTACATTACAAGTTGTATTAAAAAGGAAAATAAACTCATGGGCTTTTATTTAATGGCCCAATTAGCCTACATTTAAAATAAATTAAGTTGGGCTTATGTTTGTTTAAAAAAATGGGCTTTAATAAAAATAATGGAAAAAGTTATATATATATATATATATATATATATATATATATATATATATATATATATATAAACTCATGGGCTTTTATTTAATGGCCCAATTAGCCTACATTTAAAATAAATTAAGTTGGGCTTATGTTTGTTAAAAAAATGGGCTTTAATAAAAATAATGGAAAAAGCATATATATATATATATATATATATATATATATATATATATATATATATATACTCATTTGTCTATGTAAAGAAAATAATTATAAAAATTTATACCGCAAGATTGCACGTGCACAATACGTACAAAAATAATAATACAAAATAATAATTTTCATAAATGAAAATCATGGTATTACAACACTCCCTCCTTAGAATAGTTCCGTCCTCGGAACTACAGTCAAGAGCGAGAAATAAAACACTCACAACAAGCAAAAAAGAGAAAGAAACAAAATACAAATAAAAAAAGCTCAGGATAATCCCTCAACATCCTCTCATCAGACTTCCAAGTAGCCTCTTCAACCAAATGGTTTCTCCAGACTACCTTGACCATCGGTATCGTCTTATTCCTCAAGACTTTCTCTCGACGATCAGCAATCTCGATAGGAGACTCGATGTAATTGAGATCCAATTGCAAACCTTCCTGCACTTCAGGCAAATGATGACTCGGATCTGGAATATAACCTCTTAGCATAGACACAGGAAAGACATTGTGCACCTGAGATAACTCTTCCGGTAACTCAAGCCGGTAAGCAGTTTTTCCGATCCTTTTCAATATCTTATATGGGCCTATAAACCTCGGGGCTAACTTCCCGCATTTGCCAAATCGAATCACACCTGTACTGGCCGATACTTTCAGAAAGACGAAGTCACCTTCCTCAAACTCAAGGTCCCTTCTCCGGTTGTCTGCATAGCTCTTCTGCCTGCTCTGAGCCTCTACCAACCTTTTGCTGATCAGATCAATCTTTTTAGAGGTTTGCTGCACAAGCTCAGGCCCAAAAAACTGACGCTCCCCAACTTCAATCCAACAGATAGGTGTTCTGCACTTCCTGCCATACAAAGCTTCGTACGGCGCCATCCCAATACTGGTTTGAAAACTGTTGTTGTAGGCAAACTCTACCAGAGCTAGATGCCTTTCCCAACTGCCTCCGAAGTCAAGTATACAATACCGAAGCATATCCTCAAGAATACGGTTGACTCTCTCGGTCTGTCCATTGGTTTGCGGATGAAAAACAGTGCTGAAATCCATCCTGGTACCCAAAGCTGTCTGAAGACTCCACCAGAAATGTGAAGTAAACCGCGCATCTCGATCAGACACAATAGTTGACGGAATACCATGGAGCCTGACGATCTCGCCAACATACAATTCAGCTAACTTGTCCATCGAAGCAGTGAGTTTCATCGCCAAAAAGTGAGCGGACTTGGTTAATCGATCGACTATAACCCAAATCACATCATTGCCTTTAGAACTCTTGGGCAATCCCGTAATGAAATCCATACTGATGCTATCCCACTTCCATTCCGGAATAGGTAACGGCTGTAATAGACCTCCGGGTCTCTGATTCTCGGCTTTGACTTGCTGACAAACCTCACACTTCGCCACAAATTCAGCCACGTCCTGCTTCAAACCTGACCACCAGAAATGCTGTTTGATGTCTTTGTACATCTTAGTACTCCCAGGATGTACCGACAAAAGAGTAGCACAGCACTCCATCCCTGATTTGAAAACCGGGCAACCTGCCAGCACTAACATGTTCCTTCATCTCCAAGATATCAGCATCAACCTCTTGACTTGCAATAATCCTTCCATTCAATGTAGGTTGAAACCTCAACTGAGCTAAGGATGCTCTCAATCCTTACAAGACAACTTCAATACCGGCTCGGTCCAATTCTTTCACCAGATGCTTCTGAGTTGTGATCAAACTGGATAAACTGCTCTTGCGACTAAGTGCATCAGCAACAACATTAGCTTTCCCAGAATGATACTTGATCTCAGGTTGCATGTCCTCAAGCACTTCCAACCATCTCCGCTGCCTCAAATTCAGATCCTTCTGCTGGTATATGTACTTCAAACTCTTGTGGTCCGTGTACATGTTCAATTTCTCACCGTATACATAGTGCCTCCATTGCTTTAAGGCAAAGATAATCGCAGCCAACTCCAGATCATGAGTCGGATAATTCTTCTCATGTGGCCGTAGTTGCCTAGACCCATAAGCGATCACCCTTCCTTCTTGCATTAAGACACAATCAAGCCCACGATGTGAAGCATCGCTGTAAACATCATACTCAACACCTACTCTAGGCAAAGCCAAAATAGGTGCAGTAGTCAGCTTCTCTTTCAACTCCTAAAAGCTTGCCTCACATTTCTCAGTCCACTTGAAGTTCACATTCTTCTTGGTCAAACCAGTGAGCGGCACGGCTAACTGAGCATAACCTTGAATGAATCTCCTGTAGTATCCAGTCAATCCAAGAAAACTCCTGACTTCCTTCATTGTAGTAGGCCTTTCCCAATCGCTCACTGCCTCTATCTTCTGAGGATCAGTTGCCACTCCCTCCTTAGAAAGGATGTGACCTAGGAATGCCACTTCAGATTTCCAGAAATCGTAATTGGAAAGCTTAGCATACAACTCCTGATCTTCCAGCTTCCTCAAAACTGCTGCCAGATGCTCAGTGTGCTCCTCTTCTGACTTAGAGTACACGAGAATATCGTCGATAAACACCACGACGAAAGAATCAATGAACGGCCTCAGAACTCTGTTCATCATATCCATGAAGATTGCGGGTGCATTCGTCACTCCAAATGACATAACTAAGAATTTGTAATGCCCATGTCGAGTTCTAAATGCAGTTTTGTGCACATCTTCAGCTTTCACTCGAACTTGATGATATCCTGATCGAAGATCTATTTTGGAGAAAATAGTAGCTCCTTGTAGACGATCGAACAAGTCATCAATTCGGGGAATAGGATACTTATTCTGAACAGTGAACTTATTCAGCTCTCGGTAATCGATACACATCCTCATCGATGCATCCTTCTTTTTTACCAAAAGCACTGGTGCTCCGCAAGGCGACGCACTAGGTTGAATAAAGTCTTTCTCCAACAGTTCCTCAATCTGCCGTTTCACCTCATCCTGTTCCACAGAAGCCATCCTATACGGTGCTTTAGAAATGGGTGCACTTTCTGGTTGAATAGTGATGCTGAACTCTACATCACGTTGCGGGGGTAACCCGGACAAATCATCCAAGAACACAGTCGGATAGTCCCGAACCACAGGAATCCTTTACACTTTCACAGGAATCTCTTCCTTGCGGATAGCTGCCACCAACCTGGAACACTTCTTTTTCCCTTAGAAAGTGACTTCAGGTCCACCTGGAGCCTTCACTGTTACTGTCTTGGTCTTACACTCGATGCTTGCACTGTACACCGACATCCAATCAATGCCAATGATAACATCGATTCCCAAGATAGTTAGCTCGATTAGATCAATTCCGAAGATTCTGTCCCCAATCACAATCTCGCAATCCGCATAATACCGATCAGTGATTAAAGTCTCCCCTGATGGAGTAGCTACTGCTAAGATCTTGCTTGGAAATATCTTCGGTTCAACTCCCAACACTTTAGCAAATTTAGGAGACACAAAAGTATGAGAGGATCCAGTATCGAACAAAACAACAGTATTCATTCCATTCAAATAAAGTTTTCTTGTTACATAATACACACTCATTACGTAACAGTTCACTAAATAAACGGGAAAAAGAAATAACAAAAACCTCTAAACATCCGCCCTCGTACCAGTGATGACATGATCCACCTCATCGGCATCAGCTTCAGTCAAGGCAAATACTCGCCCTTGCTGGTACGGCTTCTTCCCAATTTGCTGCATTGGTACATTGCGATTACCATTCCGTGGTTTGGGACATTGAGATTGGTAATGTCCCGTCTCACCACAGTTGTAGCAATTTACCGTAGGAGGTCTTATAAAATTATTCTCGGGTCCTCCAACCACATTGATAGCGTTCGCCCCTGTTGGTTTGAACCTTTGTGCCGATGGTTGTCCCTTGAAATTTTCGGAATTTGCGGGCCTCTTTCCAACCTGCCAGTTGTTCCTCCAATTCTGAACAACATGAAACTGCTCCATGTCGGCTTCCGTGGCTGCTGCTCGTTTGACCAGCTTGTCAAACATTCTGATACCGAGGAGTATCATCCTAGACCTCAAGCTCGGTCTCAACCCATGCTCAAATTTACGAGCCTTCTTTGCCTCATCCATCACCAATTCAGGAGGATACCTTGAGAGCTGAGTAAATTTGGTCTTATACTCTCTAACTGACATGCCACCTTGCTGCAGCGACAGAAACTCCATGGCCTTCTTCTCCTGAACGTCTGAAGGGAAATAATGACTGCGGAATTCTTCCAAAAATTCCTCCCAGCCAAGACCTAAGCCTCCCATTGTCCGCTTCATCGACTGCCACCACACAGCCGCATCCTTCTCGAATTGCAGAGTCGCCAACTTCACCTTGCTGCACTCCGAGGTTTCCAAAACTTCGAAGATAGTCTCTACTTGCCGAATCCAGTTGTCAGCCATGTCAGAGTCTGACTTCCCCTTAAACACCGGTGGTTTCATTCGTTTAAATGATTCCACGAGTTTGATCGCTTCGGGTACTGGATTTGCAGGTACCCTTCCCTGATTCTGATTCATGGCAACGGCATTGAGTATCTGATAGACCCATGCTAGCTCCGTTTCCAAGTCCAGACCTTCACCATTTCGAGCTCGTCTTTCAGCCATATTCTGATGTAAAAGATCCATTAAATTTGAAGTATAAAACATGAACGTTTAAGTCAACATTTCCATTTCATTGAATTTCAAACTTTATACATTCGAATTTAAAACATTTCAGTCATCAAAATGAAAGCGGTAGATGATACAATGGTCTAACTCCTACGGTTCCTCTTGGCTTCACGAAGCTCTCCCCGTAGTTCTTCAACTTCCTCCTTCAGTACATCAGTCATGTTCTTCCTTTTCTCGAGTTCCCATACATGATGACTGAGAACTGCAAAATCATCCTTGCGCTTTACCAACTGAGCCTCCAATAGTCCGACTCTCTCCCGTAAAGTCTCTACCTGCCTCTGAAGAGACACGATGAGATTTGCCGAAACTGGTTCTTCTTCTTCGTCAGAAGAGTCATCAGATGAGTCCGGAGGTGGAGTGATCTCTCGGGATTCAGGACATTTCTCTCCGTCGGAGACTGCTTGCCCTGGGTAGTATTCTTCCTCTGAATCTGCTTGTCCAGGATAATAATCTTCCTCTATGATATGCCAATTGTCATCTCCAGCAGAGTCGATGTCACGCCCCGCTTCCCACTATACGGAAATACAGGCACGCAACTGAGGCCCAGCGAATGATGTACATCATCCATAAGCTGTACAATTATAAGCTCAACAAGATCTTTATAACACATTCACGCAGGCAAATATAATAATCACATGAGCTGAAAATAGAATAACCATCATTTGGATAATACATCAACATCGGGTCAAGATGCCCGGGAGTACAAGGTGCCAGAATTAAAATAATATGATAAGCAGTTCGCTATAACAACTAGATAAAATAGCGACTGAAAGAAAAACAACATGAAGTAGTAAGGAAGCAGCAACGATCGCCTAGAGAGTCTGCTCGTCGGATCCATCAGTACCTGTATAATTATTAACTCAAAGAAAAATAGAAAAGTTCCCGTTAGAGCAAGTTTCGGGCAGCAAGTAGCAACAAGCAGAAAAAGGGGTAATATAACAAGATATAACATGGAAGAAACAAGAAGTAGAAGTACAAATACAATATGAAAGTAAGCAAGGAACTGGGACAATATGATCATGTAAGTAATAACGATAACTAGTGTATTCTAGACTTCAAGATATAAGCAATTGATAACCTAGGCTCAGTTAATCGATAATCATGTAATCAAGGATCGAGAGTCATGTAATCAAGAGTCATGTAATCAAGAGTCATGTAATCAAGAATCAAGAGTCATGTAATGAAGAGTCATGTAATCAAGAATCAAGAGTCATGTAATGAAGAGTCATGTAATCAAGAATCATGCTTAGTAAAGATCTCAAGTTTATCTGTTTTATTAACTTATCTAATGCACACAATCCTGTGTCCCATACCACAAGTTCGGTGCATATCAATCATGTGACGTTTAGACTTAAGTAGTGAATTCTATAGGGTTATGTACTCGGGTCTTCCAGTGATAGTATCAAGACATGTAATCATGAATCATGTAATCGAGAATTATGTAATCAAGAATTGTATAATCAAGAATCAAGAATCAAGAATCAAGAATCACTATTTCGGGAAACACGGGCCCCCTTCCGAGTATACTCCCCTATATTGTCCATTACTAAGCCGTACCCTTATAACCCCTGCTTGTTATTATTTTATAATTAATTATGAACATGCAGTTGGTACGACTAGTGAAACGGTGTAATCAAGACAGTTTACGGTGGTAGAGGAAATGCTTGTACGAGAACAAAAATAGTGTACAAGGTACTTGCCTTATAATGTGACGATTACGGTGGTAGTGTTAACCACGGAAGGAAGCGACGTCGGCAACGGACGGCGGCACAACAGCGGTAAGAATGGCGGTAAGAATGGCGGTAAGAATGGCGGCGAGACGGTAGCTAACGGTAGCAACGGAGAGCGACGACAACAACAAGGTGGCACGGCGTCGGGTTATTTTTCGGGGTTTACGGGATCGTAGAAGCGGAGTCGTTGGCTCGAAGGTGGAATGTGAAGTGGAGCTTGGGCGTTGCTTGCTCTCGGATGTGGAGGCAGAGGAAGAGAAGAAGAAGGGCTCTCGGGTGTGAAGTGTGAAGAAGGCATAGGAAGAGAAGAAGGGAATGAGGTCTGCATGTGTGTGTGTGTGTATATATATAGAAAGGAGGGGATAGGTGGTGTAGAAAAATCAAAGGGGTTAGGTGTGGAAAAATGAACAAGGAGGAGAAGTTAGGCGTAGAAAAATGTGGTGGTGGAAAATAAGGGGTAGGGTTAGGCCATAATTAGGCAGTAGGAGAAAAAAAATGGGAAAGTTAGGCAGGATTAGGATTAGGATTAGGATTAGGATTAGGATTAGGATTAATCAGGGTTTAAAATTTGTATTTAAACTCTAATCGAAAAATCACAAAATTATAGAATTGATCAGAAAAATATTCTGGCTTTAGATAAAGAGTCCAAAGAGAAAAATAAAACTTCTGAAAATTGAAGTACAAAAATTTACGTAATAAAATACGTACAACTGGAACAGGGAGTTACAATCCTACCCACCTTACAAAAAATTTCGTCCTCGAAATTTACTTAGGCGGGATATAGGATAGCTAAGAATGCAATACTCTTCAATCGAGAGTACAACAAAAGATAAATGAAACAAAGAGTACAAAGGCACGAATACAACTAAAGACAAATTGTGCATCCTCAACTGGAGGAATCAACAATTTAATGTCTAGGCTCAGAATCTGAACCACCGACATCGCTAACATCCCAGTTCAGCTGAGTCACAAGCTCATCTCGCTCTGGCACATACTCCTCCAATTTTCTTAGTAACTCCTTAGGCGATGAAGCTGAAATCAAGATGCGTCTGGCCTTACTGGATATAAACTCCTCGGTCATAGCTGAATCTACAAAGGATAGCAGTGAGTCGTAATATCCATCAACATTTAAAAGTCCCACCGGTTTGCTGTGGATCCCTAGTTGAGCCCAAGTGATCACCTCGAACAATTCCTCAAGTGTTCCATAACCTCCGGGCAAGGCTATAAAAGCATCAGCAACACGAGCCATTTCAGCCTTCCTCTCGTGCATGTTAGAGACAACTCTAACATCTCCCACAGTTCCTCCAGTAATCTCTTTCGGCATCAACGACTTAGGAATCACTCCCAACACGTGTCGGCCACCAGCACGAACGGCGTCGGAAACTAGGCCCATCAATCCTATACTCCCACCACCGTAGACAAGATCAATATTCCTCTCTACAAGCTCCTTGCCGAGCTCGATCGCGGCTTTTTGGTAGCTAGCTCTTTTGCCAGAGCTACTGCCACAAAATACACAAATCCTGCCGAATCTCGATGAAGATGATGAAGATGAAGAAAGCTTCTTCATACCCACTTTTCCTTCTTCTTGCACCGATTTTCTCTTCATCCCTACCACCGATTCTTGATCTTTTCCTTCTATTTGCCAAGAAAATCCGAGCTCCTACTCTCTCTTTCTTTCTTGCTCCCGCCTCTGCTATCGGATTCTCACTCCTTCTCTTCACCGAAGCTTGCTCCCGAGTTGCCTTCTTCTTTCTCTTCTTCTCTTTCTTCCCCGACCTCTCTTTCTCTTTCTTTCTTCTCCGACTTCTCTTTCTTTCTTCTTCCTTCTCCGACTTCTCTCTCTTTCTTCTTCCTCTTTCTTTCTCTTTTTCTTTCTTCTTTCTTTGACTTCTCTCTCTCTCTTTCTCTTCTTTTTATTTCTTCTTCTTCTTGTCTTTTCCTTCATTAATGCACCGCACCCTATAACCGGCCTATGGCCAATATTTGCACTTTGGTCTCTATCCATTCCAAATATAACATCGAACCTTGAGTTGTTGATGACGTTGAAGTTTACTTTGATATTCATTCCACGAATCAATAAGGGACTCTACTATGCTTCCGCTGCGCCACTCTGATGGTGATGTTTCCAGATGCACGTGATAGCGATCGATGAATTGAGCAGAATTAAGAGATTGGTAACACGAAGATGTTGGTTGTCAAACTTATTTGGTAAAGTGGCCCCACCCACCAAACAATGTTGAAAAATTGTGGTAAGATTGGTGCCGTAAAGAAAAATGGGAGAAACGGGAATGAATAATTTGTCAGTTACTCATCTCTCATTTCTATCAAATGAGAGGTTTAGGAAAAGAGAAAAATTAAGCAAGATAAGAACAAGAAACAAGCAGAAAAGAAGAAAAGGAATAGAGTGCTGTAGCTCCATCATTCGTTGCATCTCCTGGAGGATGGCGACGATCTCCGATAGTTCATCCCTGGGTGTAGAAGTCGAAGAGCCTCCGTGAACCATAGTCTGAAATGCATATTCGAATGGGGTAAATCTCCAGATGGTAAGTTGGTTATTAACATTCATGTGATCCATGTGATGTGTATATTGTTGAGCTTAGCATGGTTCGAGCCTAGGCTCTGATACCACTAAAAACCTGTCACGCCCCGCTTCCCACTATACGGAAATACAGGCACGCAACTGAGGCCCAGCGAATGATGTACATCATCCATAAGCTGTACAATTATAAGCTCAACAAGATCTTTATAACACATTCACGCAGGCAAATATAATAATCACATGAGCTGAAAATAGAATAACCATCATTTGGATAATACATCAACATCGGGTCAAGATGCCCGGGAGTACAAGGTGCCAGAATTAAAATAATATGATAAGCAGTTCGCTATAACAACTAGATAAAATAGCGACTGAAAGAAAAACAACATGAAGTAGTAAGGAAGCAGCAACGATCGCCTAGAGAGTCTGCTCGTCGGATCCATCAGTACCTGTATAATTATTAACTCAAAGAAAAATAGAAAAGTTCCCGTTAGAGCAAGTTTCGGGCAGCAAGTAGCAACAAGCAGAAAAAGGGGTAATATAACAAGATATAACATGGAAGAAACAAGAAGTAGAAGTACAAATACAATATGAAAGTAAGCAAGGAACTGGGACAATATGATCATGTAAGTAATAACGATAACTAGTGTATTCTAGACTTCAAGATATAAGCAATTGATAACCTAGGCTCAGTTAATCGATAATCATGTAATCAAGGATCGAGAGTCATGTAATCAAGAGTCATGTAATCAAGAGTCATGTAATCAAGAATCAAGAGTCATGTAATGAAGAGTCATGTAATCAAGAATCAAGAGTCATGTAATGAAGAGTCATGTAATCAAGAATCATGCTTAGTAAAGATCTCAAGTTTATCTGTTTTATTAACTTATCTAATGCACACAATCCTGTGTCCCATACCACAAGTTCGGTGCATATCAATCATGTGACGTTTAGACTTAAGTAGTGAATTCTATAGGGTTATGTACTCGGGTCTTCCAGTGATAGTATCAAGACATGTAATCATGAATCATGTAATCGAGAATTATGTAATCAAGAATTGTATAATCAAGAATCAAGAATCAAGAATCAAGAATCACTATTTCGGGAAACACGGGCCCCCTTCCGAGTATACTCCCCTATATTGTCCATTACTAAGCCGTACCCTTATAACCCCGGCTTGTTATTATTTTATAATTAATTATGAACATGCAGTTGGTACGACTAGTGAAACGGTGTAATCAAGACAGTTTAATCAAGAAAAATATCAAGGGCAGTAATCATGGACATGAGACGTAAAACGAGTACATGTATCGAGAGTAGTTATTATAGAATTATCAAGTGGTATAAAATACATGTTATCAACCTATTATATATATGCAAGTTATTATTACAAGAACAATAATACACTCAGTTCATTAAATATGAAAAGTAATGGGTTTATATGCAAAAATGTATAGATGAATTTTTAGATAACTTAACATATCTGCATTCAAATTCACTTTCCCGTTGTTACAGAAAAGCAAATCTAATTCCGTCAGAGATTCTAGAAAGTAGACTCTCTCCCGGTTCCAACGCATATTCACACGATACATTCTAAGGACAGTAGCGATGCGTACAAATTCATTCTTCGCTGGTTTCGATGTCTCGCTCGCATTCTGGAAATTCGGAGTCACAATACTAAAACTGCGATATCTCACAATCTATACATCCGATTGAGAAACTGTAGGATGTTTCGGATATCTAGACTCGAAGGGCTACGATTTTCATGTAGAAAGTTTTTCGATCCAGTATCGGTAACATGGTCAAATTCTCAGTACAAGATACCATTCGTAATCCCGTGCAGGTTCAGAATTCACAATATGACAGTACTAAAATCGCGATATCTCACAATCTATACATCCGATTGAGAAACCGTAAGATGTTCTGGATTCGGGACTCGATGGGCTACGATTTCCACGTAGAAAATCTTTAATCCAGTATTGGGAACATGATCAAATTCTTAGTGCAAGGTCAATAAATTTTAGAGATAGTAAGGTTGAATATTCGATATTCGATAACACGATTCGAAATGTGTTAACGGTTCACTCTTGTATTGATATAGCATGAAACAAGTGACTAGAACAGAGTTTGACAATAAAATATGATGATAACTAGACTACTTGCCACGAGTCAAAGGAAATGCTTGTACGAGAACAAAAATAGTGTACAAGGTACTTGCCTTATAATGTGACGATTACGGTGGTAGTGTTAACCACGGAAGGAAGCGACGTCGGCAACGGACGGCGGCACAACAGCGGTAAAAATGGCGGTAAGAATGGCGGCGAGACGGTAGCTAACGGTAGCAACGGTGAGCGACGACAACAACAAGGTGGCACGGCGTCGGGTTATTTTTCGGGGTTTACGGGATCGTAGAAGCGGAGTCGTTGGCTCGAAGGTGGAATGTGAAGTGGAGCTTGGGCGTTGCTTGCTCTCGGATGTGGAGGCAGAGGAAGAGAAGAAGAAGGGCTCTCGGGTGTGAAGTGTGAAGAAGGCATAGGAAGAGAAGAAGGGAATGAGGTCTGCATGTGTGTGTGTGTGTATATATATAGAAAGGAGGGGATAGGTGGTGTAGAAAAATCAAAGGGGTTAGGTGTGGAAAAATGAACAAGGAGGAGAAGTTAGGCGTAGAAAAATGTGGTGGTGGAAAATAAGGGGTAGGGTTAGGCCATAACTAGGCAGTAGGAGAAAAAAAATGGGAAAGTTAGGCAGGATTAGGATTAGGATTAGGATTAGGATTAGGATTAGGATTAATCAGGGTTTAAAATTTGTATTTAAACTCTAATCGAAAAATCACAAAATTATAGAATTGATCAGAAAAATATTCTGGCTTTAGATAAAGAGTCCAAAGAGAAAAATAAAACTTCTGAAAATTGAAGTACAAAAATTTACGTAATAAAATACGTACAACTGGAACAGGGAGTTACAATCCTACCCACCTTACAAAAAATTTCGTCCTCGAAATTTACTTAGGCGGGATATAGGATAGCTAAGAATGCAATACTCTTCAATCGAGAGTACAACAAAAGATAAATGAAACAAAGAGTACAAAGGCACGAATACAACTAAAGACAAATTGTGCATCCTCAACTGGAGGAATCAACAATTTAATGTCTAGGCTCAGAATCTGAACCACCGACATCGCTAACATCCCAGTTCAGCTGAGTCACAAGCTCATCTCGCTCTGGCACATACTCCTCCAATTTTCTTAGTAACTCCTTAGGCGATGAAGCTGAAATCAAGATGCGTCTGGCCTTACTGGATATAAACTCCTCGGTCATAGCTGAATCTACAAAGGATAGCAGTGAGTCGTAATATCCATCAACATTTAAAAGTCCCACCGGTTTGCTGTGGATCCCTAGTTGAGCCCAAGTGATCACCTCGAACAATTCCTCAAGTGTTCCATAACCTCCGGGCAAGGCTATAAAAGCATCAGCAACACGAGCCATTTCAGCCTTCCTCTCGTGCATGTTAGAGACAACTCTAACATCTCCCACAGTTCCTCCAGTAATCTCTTTCGGCATCAACGACTTAGGAATCACTCCCAACACGTGTCGGCCACCAGCACGAACGGCGTCGGAAACTAGGCCCATCAATCCTATACTCCCACCACCGTAGACAAGATCAATATTCCTCTCTACAAGCTCCTTGCCGAGCTCGATCGCGGCTTTTTGGTAGCTAGCTCTTTTGCCAGAGCTACTGCCACAAAATACACAAATCCTGCCGAATCTCGATGAAGATGATGAAGATGAAGAAAGCTTCTTCATACCCACTTTTCCTTCTTCTTGCACCGATTTTCTCTTCATCCCTACCACCGATTCTTGATCTTTTCCTTCTATTTGCCAAGAAAATCCGAGCTCCTACTCTCTCTTTCTTTCTTGCTCCCGCCTCTGCTATCGGATTCTCACTCCTTCTCTTCACCGAAGCTTGCTCCCGAGTTGCCTTCTTCTTTCTCTTCTTCTCTTTCTTCCCCGACCTCTCTTTCTCTTTCTTTCTTCTCCGACTTCTCTTTCTTTCTTCTTCCTTCTCCGACTTCTCTCTCTTTCTTCTTCCTCTTTCTTTCTCTTTTTCTTTCTTCTTTCTTTGACTTCTCTCTCTCTCTTTCTCTTCTTTTTATTTCTTCTTCTTCTTGTCTTTTCCTTCATTAATGCACCGCACCCTATAACCGGCCTATGGCCAATATTTGCACTTTGGTCTCTATCCATTCCAAATATAACATCGAACCTTGAGTTGTTGATGACGTTGAAGTTTACTTTGATATTCATTCCACGAATCAATAAGGGACTCTACTATGCTTCCGCTGCGCCACTCTGATGGTGATGTTTCCAGATGCACGTGATAGCGATCGATGAATTGAGCAGAATTAAGAGATTGGTAACACGAAGATGTTGGTTGTCAAACTTATTTGGTAAAGTGGCCCCACCCACCAAACAATGTTGAAAAATTGTGGTAAGATTGGTGCCGTAAAGAAAAATGGGAGAAACGGGAATGAATAATTTGTCAGTTACTCATCTCTCATTTCTATCAAATGAGAGGTTTAGGAAAAGAGAAAAATTAAGCAAGATAAGAACAAGAAACAAGCAGAAAAGAAGAAAAGGAATAGAGTGCTGTAGCTCCATCATTCGTTGCATCTCCTGGAGGATGGCGACGATCTCCGATAGTTCATCCCTGGGTGTAGAAGTCGAAGAGCCTCCGTGAACCATAGTCTGAAATGCATATTCGAATGGGGTAAATCTCCAGATGGTAAGTTGGTTATTAACATTCATGTGATCCATGTGATGTGTATATTGTTGAGCTTAGCATGGTTCGAGCCTAGGCTCTGATACCACTAAAAACCTGTCACGCCCCGCTTCCCACTATACGGAAATACAGGCACGCAACTGAGGCCCAGCGAATGATGTACATCATCCATAAGCTGTACAATTATAAGCTCAACAAGATCTTTATAACACATTCACGCAGGCAAATATAATAATCACATGAGCTGAAAATAGAATAACCATCATTTGGATAATACATCAACATCGGGTCAAGATGCCCGGGAGTACAAGGTGCCAGAATTAAAATAATATGATAAGCAGTTCGCTATAACAACTAGATAAAATAGCGACTGAAAGAAAAACAACATGAAGTAGTAAGGAAGCAGCAACGATCGCCTAGAGAGTCTGCTCGTCGGATCCATCAGTACCTGTATAATTATTAACTCAAAGAAAAATAGAAAAGTTCCCGTTAGAGCAAGTTTCGGGCAGCAAGTAGCAACAAGCAGAAAAAGGGGTAATATAACAAGATATAACATGGAAGAAACAAGAAGTAGAAGTACAAATACAATATGAAAGTAAGCAAGGAACTGGGACAATATGATCATGTAAGTAATAACGATAACTAGTGTATTCTAGACTTCAAGATATAAGCAATTGATAACCTAGGCTCAGTTAATCGATAATCATGTAATCAAGGATCGAGAGTCATGTAATCAAGAGTCATGTAATCAAGAGTCATGTAATCAAGAATCAAGAGTCATGTAATGAAGAGTCATGTAATCAAGAATCAAGAGTCATGTAATGAAGAGTCATGTAATCAAGAATCATGCTTAGTAAAGATCTCAAGTTTATCTGTTTTATTAACTTATCTAATGCACACAATCCTGTGTCCCATACCACAAGTTCGGTGCATATCAATCATGTGACGTTTAGACTTAAGTAGTGAATTCTATAGGGTTATGTACTCGGGTCTTCCAGTGATAGTATCAAGACATGTAATCATGAATCATGTAATCGAGAATTATGTAATCAAGAATTGTATAATCAAGAATCAAGAATCAAGAATCAAGAATCACTATTTCGGGAAACACGGGCCCCCTTCCGAGTATACTCCCCTATATTGTCCATTACTAAGCCGTACCCTTATAACCCCGGCTTGTTATTATTTTATAATTAATTATGAACATGCAGTTGGTACGACTAGTGAAACGGTGTAATCAAGACAGTTTAATCAAGAAAAATATCAAGGGCAGTAATCATGGACATGAGACGTAAAACGAGTACATGTATCGAGAGTAGTTATTATAGAATTATCAAGTGGTATAAAATACATGTTATCAACCTATTATATATATGCAAGTTATTATTACAAGAACAATAATACACTCAGTTCATTAAATATGAAAAGTAATGGGTTTATATGCAAAAATGTATAGATGAATTTTTAGATAACTTAACATATCTGCATTCAAATTCACTTTCCCGTTGTTACAGAAAAGCAAATCTAATTCCGTCAGAGATTCTAGAAAGTAGACTCTCTCCCGGTTCCAACGCATATTCACACGATACATTCTAAGGACAGTAGCGATGCGTACAAATTCATTCTTCGCTGGTTTCGATGTCTCGCTCGCATTCTGGAAATTCGGAGTCACAATACTAAAACTGCGATATCTCACAATCTATACATCCGATTGAGAAACTGTAGGATGTTTCGGATATCTAGACTCGAAGGGCTACGATTTTCATGTAGAAAGTTTTTCGATCCAGTATCGGTAACATGGTCAAATTCTCAGTACAAGATACCATTCGTAATCCCGTGCAGGTTCAGAATTCACAATATGACAGTACTAAAATCGCGATATCTCACAATCTATACATCCGATTGAGAAACCGTAAGATGTTCTGGATTCGGGACTCGATGGGCTACGATTTCCACGTAGAAAATCTTTAATCCAGTATTGGGAACATGATCAAATTCTTAGTGCAAGGTCAATAAATTTTAGAGATAGTAAGGTTGAATATTCGATATTCGATAACACGATTCGAAATGTGTTAACGGTTCACTCTTGTATTGATATAGCATGAAACAAGTGACTAGAACAGAGTTTGACAATAAAATATGATGATAACTAGACTACTTGCCACGAGTCAAAGGAAATGCTTGTACGAGAACAAAAATAGTGTACAAGGTACTTGCCTTATAATGTGACGATTACGGTGGTAGTGTTAACCACGGAAGGAAGCGACGTCGGCAACGGACGGCGGCACAACAGCGGTAAAAATGGCGGTAAGAATGGCGGCGAGACGGTAGCTAACGGTAGCAACGGTGAGCGACGACAACAACAAGGTGGCACGGCGTCGGGTTATTTTTCGGGGTTTACGGGATCGTAGAAGCGGAGTCGTTGGCTCGAAGGTGGAATGTGAAGTGGAGCTTGGGCGTTGCTTGCTCTCGGATGTGGAGGCAGAGGAAGAGAAGAAGAAGGGCTCTCGGGTGTGAAGTGTGAAGAAGGCATAGGAAGAGAAGAAGGGAATGAGGTCTGCATGTGTGTGTGTGTGTATATATATAGAAAGGAGGGGATAGGTGGTGTAGAAAAATCAAAGGGGTTAGGTGTGGAAAAATGAACAAGGAGGAGAAGTTAGGCGTAGAAAAATGTGGTGGTGGAAAATAAGGGGTAGGGTTAGGCCATAACTAGGCAGTAGGAGAAAAAAAATGGGAAAGTTAGGCAGGATTAGGATTAGGATTAGGATTAGGATTAGGATTAGGATTAATCAGGGTTTAAAATTTGTATTTAAACTCTAATCGAAAAATCACAAAATTATAGAATTGATCAGAAAAATATTCTGGCTTTAGATAAAGAGTCCAAAGAGAAAAATAAAACTTCTGAAAATTGAAGTACAAAAATTTACGTAATAAAATACGTACAACTGGAACAGGGAGTTACAGTCGAAGTGTTCAGCCATCTTAGAAATAGAGAGGAAGAAGCATAAATCATAGAGCAACACAAATGTAAGTGACTTACATTTAAATCTCTAAACTCAACGCACACTCTAATGTCCACTTCTAGGGTGTCGTTCCTTATAAATTTATACTATTTGTGAAGCGTGCCTCTGATACCACTCTGTAACACCCCGAATTCTAAAATACAACTGAATTCGAGATTCCACAGGATCTTTACACTTCTTTCGTACAATTTTATAAGGAATTTAAAACTTTTCACTTTATATCAGAGTTACAAGAAATCTTTACGCTTACGTTTTACAGCGTAAGCAAAATTACAACATTTATATAGATGAAATTACAACAACATTTGAATAATCTCTAAGAATCAGTTCTTCTTTAATCTTTATCATGCCATTTATCCTGCATACAAAACTATGGGTACGTCAGTTTATTCAACCGAAAAATATTATACATGGCCATCCTCTCTATGCCGGAAACAGTATAATTGATTTTCCATATTTAACAAACACAAACTTGTTCACAAATCAAACTAAGGGAAATATCTTATTGATGTCGTGTCGTGATTATGCACTTAGTTCTTAATGCAGTTATTTATATTACATGACACTAATGCGCACTTGTTCAAATTCTATGCATCCCATACTACATAGGTCCGAGGGCAAGACTTTTAATCGTTCTTCATCTTGTAGGGGTTCAATCCCTCGTTATGACTTATTCTACTACTGTAACTACGGTAAGTATCCTAGATGTTCTATGAGTACGAGCTCATGTATAGAAAAACTGGAGGGGAATCCCACGTCATGTCACGACGCATCGTGAAGACAACCTATGGACAATTTAGCCTCCTTCATAGCACACGATCCTCTCGCAGTCACCAAACACCCCACAAGCGTCGCCAAGATCCCAATAATTCCGGAGTAGTGCCCACGTCATGTCACGACGCATCATAAAGACAAACTGTGAATCACACCCACATCGTAGACTCGAGGTCCTCATATTTGTATTTTTCTCTCACTTTCATCACCTCTTCACTATGTACTAATTCTTAATTTAATGAAATCATGAACAAAATCAATTTCTTAGAGTTAGGCCTCTCACTAACACCGGTCTTATTTCTTTCACTTCACAATGACCCAAACTTGGTCTTTTCAATTTTAATAATCATATCTCATCACTTTCACTTGCCGGTGTGAGTTTTAGCTACACCCTAATTTTCAATTTCAATTCACAAATTCACATATCTGAGTTGTCATACTCAAGAACATTTCTTTTTTTCAATTACATGATTTGCAATCTTTTCATGAGTCAATTATCATACATGGAGTTCAATTATACATCATGCATTTCATAACCAACATTTATTTTCACATTAAAATCATCTTACGAAAACATCTAGTCAAAGTGAATATTCATAATATCACCATTGTCACGCTACTCTTTTAATAAATAACCCACACAAAATTCACATTTATGTTTTCTTTCCATCAATTTTCCTTTTTCAATACTTATCTTAATTCCCTTGTGAAAATCACACATTTTTATGAAATTATACGAGTGTGAAACCATAGTTTCGAATACACTTTTACTTCCAAAATACACTTTATTTCATTCCAATAACTCTCAATTAATTTTCATAAGTCGTATGTAATTTTAGAATAATAACGGTATTTTTACACATCAAGAGAACCCCAAAAAATCGATTTTACACAAAAATAAAATTTTTGGCCTTCACCAGAATCGAACCTACCACCTTTGAGAAGTCAGCCGTACGCACTAGCTACTGGGCTATTTGCGCTCAACGATATGAAGAGGAGACAGAGATTTTTATACTCTCTGTTCGAATCTGGGTTAATTTAAAAAAATGCATACAAAAAATGGTGGACACAGGTATCGAACCAACAACCTCAAGAAAACACGCCCCGCTACTGTAGCGCCAGAGGGCTCACCGACCACTTGTGCTATAGGCTCAGGTTGTCACAACTATAACTTGAATATTATTTAATTCGACTCATTGTTTCATTAGAACATTTCGATGTTCAAAAGCTCTTATTTTTGTCTTGCTTGCACTAAAAACCCTGTAAATCTCCAGAATGTATATTTTAACTTAAATTAACACTCTAGTATTTTTAAAATAATTTTTCAGTAATTTAATACACATTTCTCATACAATAATTTAAATTTGCATACTACTCTTTTCATAATTCATTTTGACATTTCTCACACAACTTGGTATTAAATTTTTTTACATTAATCCCCTGTTTTTCCTTCTTTCATAAACCCAAAAGCATATGATAATTTTATTCATTCGAAACCATATCACGATAGTCCATCTAAGCACATTAAACAATAATTTCATCTACTAGCATTTGTACTTAATCTTGACATTATCAACAATCCCAATTCATATTTCCATAACTACAAACGATTCACATACAATGTAATACCCCTGTTTGGAGCGAACAGTCGACTGGTTGGTATAGCAGTCAACTTGTCGGCTCGGAATTTGAGATTGAGATTTGAGAATTTAGTCCCACATGGGAGGTTTGATATGAGGATTTGAGTATAAATACTATTAGCCAATGATCAAGAGTCACCAATCCGGTTAACCACCTTTTGAGAGGCAGCCTGTGGTGGGCAGTTGTACTACATAGTATTTATAATTTGTCTGAGTATTGGGGCGGGGTGTTACAAATGGTATCAAAGCCGACTTTCGACACCGGGTGTAGAGGAGGTCAGTATGATCTGCGGTGTTGAGAGTCACTTATCTCCGGGATCAGGAAGGATCTGCAGTGTTGAGAGTGATTTATCTCCGGGATCGAGGACTATACTACATCGGCTAGAAAGGGCGGTCCTACACGAGATGTGTGCCCTGTACTCAGCGAGGACGCTGATCCCTAAGGGGGGGTGTATGTAATACCCCTGTTTGGAGCGAACAGTCGACTGGTTGGTATAGCAGTCGACTGGTCGGCTCGGAATTTAAGATTGAGATTTGAGAATTTAGTCCCACATGGGAGGTTTGATATGAGGATTTGAGTATAAATACTATTAGCCAATGATCAAGAGTCACCAATCCGGTTAACCACCTTTTGAGAGGCAGCCTGTGGTGGGCAGTTGTACTACATAGTATTTATAATTTGTCTGAGTATTGGGGCGGGGCGTTACAAATGGTATCAGAGCCGACTTTCGACACCGGGTGTAGAGGGGGTCAGTACGATCTGCGGTGTTGAGAGTCACTTATCTCCGGGATCAGGAAGGATCTGCGGTGTTGAGAGTGATTTATCTCCGGGATCGAGGACTATACTACATCGGCTAGAAAGGGCGGTCCTACACGAGATGTGTGCCATGTACTCAGCGAGAACGCTGATCCCTAAGGGGGGTGTATGTAATACCCCTGTTTGGAGCGAACAGTCGACTGGTTGGTATAGCAGTCGACTGGTCGGCTCGGAATTTGAGATTGAGATTTGAGAATTTAGTCCCACATGGGAGGTTTGATATGAGGATTTGAGTATAAATACTATTAGCCAATGATCAAGAGTCACCAATCCGGTTAACCACCTTTTGAGAGGCAGCCTGTGGTGGGCAGTTGTACTACATAGTATTTATAATTTGTCTGAGTATTGGGGCGGGGCGTTACATACAAACTTAAGATTCATGACAAGATAACATGCAATCTATCAAGCATTAAATTAATCAACTAGCAAGTCCTTTTTCCAATTAAGTGTACTCTTATTAGTTTCTTTCATGCATCATTATTTCAATCACTTCCTAGCATGGCATCTAAGTTAGAAATATAGAAAACCACCCACCTTATTTGGAGAGAAAAATTACACAACACCTCCTAAACGAAAGAGCCATTCTCCTCCTAGATTGAGCTTGCTGGACGAGTACTCCTCCTCCTTGCTTGATGTGCAAACTGAAAGCTCCGAAGTGCAAACCCGAGCCCTCCTAATGGTGATGTAGCTGGCCTCCTTGAATGCAAGCACAAACACTCAACTCTCAATCTTTTATTCTCACTTCCTACTAATAATCCACTACTAATAATTTGTATTCTTTCACTATAGGTTTGGATAATGAAGAGTGCAAGAATAACTAGGCTAGGGGGGGTATTTATACTAAAATTGGGGACAAATAGAGGGCTAGGATTGATCTAGGAGTTAAGAATCAAAGGCTAGGATTCAAGGGAAAGTTGTAGTAACCAACCATGATCACAAAAACCACCTCCCACAAACTCCACTTTCTTTTTTTCCCTCCTAATCCCATCCGGCCTCACATGGTGCACAAAGCACGTGCACGTGAAATGCACATGTCTCCAATAATCCCATATTTTAAAAGTTGTACATTTTATTCTTTATAAAAATAATCTATAAAAATTGTCTACATTACAAGTTGTATTAAAAAGGAAAATAAACTCATGGGCTTTTATTTAATGGCCCAATTAGCCTACATTTAAAATAAATTAAGTTGGGCTTATGTTTGTTAAAAAAATGGGATTTAATAAAAATAATGGAAAAGCATATATATATATATATATATATATATATATATATATATATATATATATATATATATATACTCATTTGTCTATGTAAAGAAAATAATTATAAAAATTTATACCGCAAGATTGCACGTGCACAATACGCACAAAAATAATAATACAAAATAATAATTTTCATAAATGAAAATCAGGGTATTAAACCTCTGACGCCTCAGCAGCCACGACGCCAGCAAGCCCTACCGCGCCGCAGTCAGCCAGCCCCCCTGGTCGACTCCCCTGCCTCTGTAGTGAAGCCCCGCCAGCCAGCGTCTCCCAGTCGCGCCGCAAGGCTACCCTCCTTCAGTCACGATGCTGCAATAGCAGCTAGCCACCGCAGCGCACCGTCGCCGTCGGTCTCTTGCTGCCGTCGCACCGTAGGAGCCGGCGACCCTCGCCCGCTGTTGTGCCGATCACCGTCGCTGCCCTGTCCAGTCGCCGTCCGCCATGGAACCAGAGCCAAGCCATTGCCGTCATGTTGGGTGAGATGGTCTATTGAATTATGGCCATTGATTTGATCATCAAGATCATCACCATCCGATCGAATCTCAGCCGTCCGATCGTCGTTCATCACAATCACGATCATTCTCTTCTTGATTCGTTGATCTCGACCGTTGATCACATCACCACCACCATCATCATCATCAAGATCTTAATCTCGACCGTCGGATCTCTTTTGATCATCGCGGTCGTGATCATCATCTTGATCTTCGATCTCAGCCGTCCGATCGATCAATCACACTTGATCTCGGCCCTCGATCGTCTCGTTCGTTTTCTACTTGATGAGTTAATCATTTGATCCACCTTTTGTTCTTTTTCATTAATCGTCAATCATGATATATTTACTCTTTTGACACTCTTCTAATTCTTATATATTTTATGTTCGATCTCGGCCATTGGATTTGCTTGATCTTCAACTTGATCATCATCTTGATCATCGAGATCCGTGCTTGTGTTCGTGGTTGCGATCATGATCGTGTGTTCATGTTTGGTTCGTGATCCGTGTATTGAGTTGGCCGCCCGAGATCCATTCCTGTTATTCCTCTGCCGGATTCATCGTCTACACCCTAAGGCAAGTATTCTTCTTGTACAAATTATTGTTCTAGTACAAGCGTTTAATTGAAAATACTGTAAATAGATAGTAGCTGTGAATCCTCCTTGTCTCATCATTTGTTGATCTTAAATTATTCATCATCGATTCCATAATCTTAAGAGTCACAACCCTTCGTTGATATATTTACAAACTAGTTGGACCCTTTTATCTCCTAATTACTTGAACATGAACCCCTTAACTTGTAGACGTGTATTGTATGATGTATTGTGTTGATCTTACATTCTTTAGAGTTGAGAAACACATATGACTTGTTGATTTGATCCCCAATGCATCCGTATTTGTATCACACACTAATTTAGACTCATAATAGTCATTTATCATGCAACTTGTATTTAAAAGAAATTCACACTTGCTGCTGTTCTTATCTTTACTTGTTTCGACCCCGATAAAACCAATATATGAACTTGAGACCTGAATAAGAAATGTAGCCCTAAATGTCTAGTTGTCAATAACATCCAGAATTTTCGAATTCCGAGTTACGGTCTAGGACATATCGTAGTTTTACTGCTGCTGTGTCGGTAGTCGCAGATTCACGAAAATTGCTGCACCTCTTTAGTTTGCAATTATTTTAACTATACTAACAGTAAGTAATTGACTTGAAATTTTGCATGTTGTTACTGGACACCCTAGAAAACATTTTCTAATTTTCTCAGAATTAATTAATAATGTTTCAACCCTGTTTCATATGTATAAACTCAGTTTCACAAATTCTGGCTAAACACAAATACTGTATATGTTGCTATTTTGACACATGTTACCACAATTTTTATACACCTTAATTATATGCATTGAAACCGGACAGGAGTCTAGCTTCTAGACCTTCTGACGGATCCACATTTGCTACCTTGTAGCAACGGGAATCGCAATTTTGGTGCAGCAACGTCATGCTGTCAAGATTTGAGATTCTTATTGTTCTTGATACTTTGATTTGTTTTGACCCTCGAACATGTATCCTACTTAGCCTAGACTTGTTCCATGTTCTTGATTATGTTTACTTGACTTGTTTTGCATGCTTTCATGCTTGCTTGATGATAAAAATAAATAACAAGCCGGGGTTTAAGGGGAAGACCAAAGTAATGGACAATATAAGTAAGTGTACTCGGAAGGGAGCCCGTGTTTCCCACTTGATACATGCCTCATGAACTGGTATATTATTATTCGATTCATGAACTAGTATATTATTTGATTCATGAACTAGTATATTATTATTCGTTTCATGAACTAGTAAATTATTTGATTCATGAACTAGTATATATATGATTCATGACTTGTCTTGCTATGACTCGACACATGAACTAGTTACATGATTACCCGATTCATGAGCATGGCTTGCTTGATACTTGATACCTGATACCTGAGTACACCGTCCTATAAACTCCACCACTAGGCCTAAACGAAACTGTTTGTATGTAGCAACCATGTAGTAAAAGTATGGATGCATGAAGTGCTACCTAGATAGTAATAATCACAAGACTTAATACATGAAACTTGAACTCGATATATGCTTACTTGATACTTGATTACATGGTACATGAGACTTGATACTTGAACATATTACTTGACACTTGTACTTGATATTTGTACTTGACAAATTGACACATTAGACTTGTTACTTGTTACTCGACATTTGTACATAATACTTGTTACTTGATGCTTGATACCTTTACATGTTCACTAGCCACTTGTTCTACTACTAGTATTTGTTATCCAATCTTGTCACTCGACTTGTCTTTCTTGCTAGCTAATTTCTTGAATCCCCACTACTTGTTGCATCCCTATTACATTCTTGATTCCAAATCTTGTTCCATATTCTTGTACTTATTTTACTATTTGCGGCCCTAACTTGCACTAAGGGCGTTATCTTGTTTTCTCTATTCTTTTCTTTTTTATATTTATAAACAGACTTTGAAGACGTGTTGCCTGCTGGAATTGGTGAGCAGACATTCTAGGCTTCGCTTGGAGCAAGGACTTACTTTAATAATTTGTCTTCTTGAATTATTTATTTCTTTCGATACTTAAAAACTTGTAACGGGCTTATATTCCCGAGTTTTATCTTTCGATCCAGAATTGAAAACTATTTGGGATATTATTATTTGTTTCAATTATTTTGTGTTGCTTAATAAATTATTCATGCATGCGTGGTTGTGCACTTTTTGTTATATTCTTGTTATGATGCTAAGTCGATCGTACAGCTCATGAATGATGAAAATCATTCGCTGGGCTTTGTCACGCGCTCGTATTCCGTATTTTTGGGAAGCGGGGCGTGACAAAAACAAATCTGAAATGTGCTGGGACGGGAGATGATGTCCCGTCCCAAACATTTCTCACCTTATAATTTCTATACAACCACCCTATAGAGCATTTGTATGGGTTACATGTAGGTTTAAATATTAATTAATTAATAATTAAGAAATAATTAGGATTAAATTAACAGTTTTTTAGGAATTAATTGAACTTTTTTTACGGCGAACGAAAAATAATCTTTCGTCTGAGATTATAAAAGTCCAAAAACTCATTTTTTGGCATTCGATGACTGCAGCGCAAAGTCATTTTTCCCGTTTCCATTTGCCAAATACCCAAAATTTGGGTCTCCACAACTACAGATGCTCTAAAAAGGGAAAGACTAAATTCCCAGTTACGTTTTTGGGGTTCATTCTGAAGGAAAATATGTAATTTTATTTAGTTATCGCTAATCTCTAATATTATAGTGGGAGAGTTGGGGTTGTCATTTGTAGACAACCTGTAATTTGTAGACATTCAACCATCTAATCTCAACCATTTATTTTAAGTGGGAGTAATTAGTAATATTAACCATTTATTTACTCAACTGTTATTATTTACCATAATACCCTCAAAGTTTAAATTTATTTACGATATAATTATTTACAAAAGTGTCACTTATATAAAATAAAAGTTTGTGCCGTTAGAGGTAATTTGGGAAGAATATATGATGAGTAAAGGAAGATCTTAGGTTTGAGGCCAGATTGCATTTTATTATTTACTATATAAAAAATTTAATTAGAATATACATTACACATGCAGATTACTAGTTTATGAACAATGATTCACTACACCTTTGTACATTACTGAATGAATACATCGTTGTTACCGCTGATTTCGGTGTGGGGGTAAACAGATAGAATTTGTGGATCCGAGGAAAACCTGAACAGCTGACTCGGCCTGCTTGCTCCCGCCGCAACCTGCAAGGAAGTGCGAGACACCGGGGTTGATTCCGGCGACGCACCCTCCGACGCTCTTGTCAGTAATCAGTATAAGATTAGGAAAGAGCTTAAGTGGTGAAAAAGTGATTAACCTGGTCTTGGTGGTAGAGGGGCTGTATTTATAGTCGCCTTTGGAATGATTTGGATCCTGATTTCCTGTCTAACATTTAGGAGCAAAATCCTCCTATTCTGTTTTAGGAAAGTAGGCCTTGATTCCCTGGTGAGAGTAAATCAAGCTTATTGATTTGATCTAATCAAATCAGTGGCCTGATTCTCCCTTGGTGGACCGGGCTTGTATCGGGTCGGAACCCGCGCCCAGTTGGAGTGGATCTATTCGCGGGCGGTTGGTTTCGTGAGGCGGAGACCCAATACTCGTTTTGGATCCATCTGTATGTGAAATTACCTTTTTACCCCGTACTTCGAGATTCGTGCTCGATCTAGACGGTCCTGATTTAACCCCAATTTTAGCCATATCACGAGCCCCCCACTCCTAAAGGCTGAGCATGATCAGGCTTTGAGGAGTAGTTCAGCAGTTTCAGTGGCTGGTGGAGTTGTATCGGAGTCCAAATGTGGGATTTTGAATCTAGAAAAGGGGGTAGTGAGGTAACTTTTGGCGCTGCGTGTTGTTTTTGAGCTGCGTCGGGTATCTGACCGCCTTTTATCTACTTTTTTCGAAGTATTTGTCTAATTCTGCGATGTGTTTGCTAATCGTTCGGGGGCTTTAGCGGTGCATTCTGGGCAATAATTGTTCGCTCCGGGGTTCGGAAGTGTGTCCCCGAATTTTCAATTATCTCCCAGAATTTTTAGCTAATTTTCCCGAATTTTTAGCAATTTTCTCGCAATTTTTAAACAAATAAAACGATTAAAATAAATAAAAAACGATTTAAGTACTGATTAATGGCGTGGCTCGATCTGAGCCATCGATCGTGGACAGGCGCGAACTTCGGGAAGATCTGGTGGTCGTTACCGCTCGGCAGCGTTTTTCTCCATTTACGAGCTCGGAAAGGCACTTGCTCGGCTGCCGACCGGAGACTAGGGGGTTCGGCATTCCGAGCGATGTGGCGCAATCTGAGCCGTCGGATGGTGGCGCGCATCTCGAGACGGGCGCAGTTCCCAAAAAAACACTATCTTGTCTTTTAGCGCACGTGGCGCAATCTGGGCTCTTCATCATTGGGAGCGCGAATTTTTGAGAGATCCAGTGGTCCACGTAGCTCGGTGTCATTTTTTCTCCATTTACCAGCTCGGGAAGGCACTTGCTCGGATGCCGACCGAAGGCATTCGTGTTCGGCAGGTCGAGGGACGTGGCGTTATCTGAGCTGTTGGATGTGGGTGCGCATCTCGAGACGGGCGCAGTTCCCAAGAAAACACTATCTTGTCTTTTAGTGCTCTCGGCGAGATCTGGGCCGTCTGATTGAGATCAGACGCGAATGTTGAGGGGAAAGTGAGTTTCCCCCATTTACCAGCTCGGGAAGGCCCTTGCTCGGCAGCCGACCGAGGGCCTGTGGTTTTTGGCAATCTGAGATGGCTCTGCTCCCCATGGTGTTAATGGCGCTTCGTGACTTGTGTGGCGTTTCGCCTTCCCGACGTAATTAATGCGTTGCGTTTCAGCTTCCGAGGATCAGTAACTCCCTCAATTAAGACGCGGCGCTTCGATTTCCGAGGGTCATAATGGCTGGTTCTAGGAGGCAGGCTATAAGTACTCCACTCCCTTTGTCATTTTCGTCACAGCCAAATTGAGTTCCAGACCTCGGGGGCATCTGCCTTGGGTAGCTTCTCTCTTGAGGTTCGGAGAGGTGGTCGCTCTTCTGCCTGGTTTTCCCTTTGTTCCTGATGGCCCCCAAGTGGATGTCAGGAGCGAGGGGGAACGAGGTAGTAGTGGTGACGACCGTAGTCCGAAGCCGGGGGATGAGTTATCTCCGAAGGACGGGTGGTCGCTCTCTTACCTTTATCTTCTCCCGTTCCGGACGGTCCCTAGGTGGATGTCAGGAGCGGGGGAGAATAAGGCATGAGTGGTGACGACCATAGTCCGGATCCGAGGGATGGGCCTTCTCGGAAGGACGGGTGGTTGTTCTCTCACCAAGATCTTCTGCCTTCTTTGGTTGCTCCGAAGTGAGTGCCGAAGCAGGCGGAGGTCTTGGTGGGAGAAGGGCGATCCATGTCCGATGCCGACCTCCGGGCCGTCCGAGTCCGTTTGTTGCAACTGTGAAGGCGCCGCTGTCAGAGCCCTCTGACGAACGGATCCTTCCAGTTGCAACCAACTAGCTCGGGATGGCGCGCTTCTCTATCATGGGTTGCAGCTCGGGCTTCTGGACCGTCCGAGCCCATTGTTTGCAACTGTGAAGGCGCTGCGGTCGGTGTCCTCTGACAGGCCGCGCCTTCCAGTTGTAAACAACAAGCTCGGAACGGTGTGTTTCTCCTGGTTTCTGAGTGTTGATGGGTCTTTTCTCATCTCTGTCTTCCTTCCGGGCTGATGGCTTCTGATGGATGTCAGCCCGGGGAAGTTAGAGATGGGAGGAGTGCCTATCTGTTCCCGACCGGGTTTCGTGGTCGGCGGGATACCGACTGATGCACGGGACCTGGGGGGTGTTCGCCGAAGGCGGCGCCTCAAAACTGAATCAAAATTTTTCCAGGTTCCTCTAAGCATAGGTGAGGCATCCGAGGGTCCAATCGTCCGAGCGACGTGGCGCATCTTGAGCCGCTGGATGATGGCGCGCATCTCGAGACGGGCGCAGCTCCCAAGAAAACACTATCTTGTCGTCTAGTGCTCTCGGCGAGATCTGAGCCGTCTGATCGAGATCGGGCGCGAAAGTTGAGGGGAAAGTGAGTTTTTCCCATTTACCAGCTCGGGAAGGCACTTGCTCGGATTCCGACCGGACCCTGCTGTCGGCGTGTTCGGATTGCTCGTAGGTCGGATTTGGATCCTTCGGGGCCGAGCAGTTGACTTGGCGAGAGGAGTATTGGTGATGGGCCTTCGTGACGTTTCGAGAGTAGCCCAAAAGTCGCGAAGTTTCATTGGAAGTCCAAGGGACGTTCCAATTTTACTATAAATCTTCACCCCCCCAAGACCAAGTCTTCACTTTTCACTTTTACTCTCTTTCTTCCGTTTTTACTTTGCTTCGCAGTTTTTACCTCCCTGGGTGGCCTTGCTAGCTGTCGCGGTAGCGTTCTTAGCTCCGGTGAACTTTCCGACCGTACCTGTCACTTCGAGGTCAGTTTCTTTCCCTTCTCTTTTTAAGAAAACATGGTTAAGATTTCGGCTAGACCCCCGCCTCGGAGCAAGCCGTTGGCCGAGGGGATAAAGGGAAGGGAGTAATGGAGCCGAGCGAGCAAGAGGTTGTTCGTCCGGATAAAGAGGGTGAAGTGGCCGAAGTGCCCGAGGAGGTCGCGGCGGAGTCCCGAAAGGGTAAAGCCGTGATCACAATAGTGGAAACGCCGAAGAGAGCGGGGGCGTTCGGTCGGCAACTCATCGCCGTATCGACCGTGGGAGGTGTCCGGGATTACGCCGAGGATGACTTGGAGAGGGTCACTCAAGGTACGGCAAAACTGGTGGAGGAGAATGAACCTAGGGAGCTGTTCGAGGTCGACCACAGGATCTCGACTCTCACCGAGGCCGATCTCCGCACGATCCGAGAGGGTTTCCGGATCCCGCTCGAGTACGCGCTGCTCCTTCCTGGCCCGGGGTTCCGAGCCAACACAAAGTCCTCGCCGGATATATGCGTCTTCCCGGTCGACTCCCTCATCGCCGGGCTCCGCTTTCCCCTACACCCGTTCGTGGTCGAAGTCTTGGTTTGGTATGGTCTGAGTCCCGCCCAACTGATGCCGAACACTTGGAGGCATGTCGTGGCGTTTCTCCTCCGATGTCAAGAGGTCGACGCCAAGCTGACTATGTTCCTCTTTCGGAGTCTCTTCAAACCTTGCCAGCCGAGGCGTCATGAACAGAGGTTTTTCCTTTCTCCTCGGACGGGAGTTAAGTTGATCGAGAACCCAGACTCGATCAAACATTGGAAGGATAAATACTTCCTCGTTCGAAATCTGACGCCGTGGGTGATACCGACAGTTTGGGCGACGGACGGCCTGCCTAAGCGTACAAAGAAGGACGTCCCGCTGAATGCAGAGGAGGCTGAGGTCCAGAGGAAGCTCCTCGCCCTGCCAGCGCTAAGCTGGAAGGATATTACGGAGGAGCATCTGTTCCGTGGGGGTCTCAGTCCGATCGACCCTCGTATGCTTCTGGTATTTATAATCCTCGTTTAAAGTTCATGAAAAATTTCCTAAGTTTTTTCATCCGGCTTTTGCAGAGACAATGAAGCTTGATTACAAGGCTCTGGTGGCGAAGGGCCGGGCAGAGTAGGAGAAAAAGAAGAGGCCGTCGGCAGCGCCTCAGGACAGCCGGGCTTCGAAGAAGCCTTCGGTCGCAAAGACTGCCGACCAACCGAAGGTCGCGGTCCTCAAGGAGGGGGAGATTGAGGTCCTCGTCTCTCCGACGAAGGTCGTGGTCCCCGAGCAGGGGGAGGTCAATATCTCCGATCCCCCTGCCTCGGATGCACCTGCGCCGACCCCGGGGACGGACGCTCCGGGTTCGTCGAGCGGCGTGTTCGGGGTGAAGGATGCGCTGTCCATGCCGGTTCCGCCCCTCACTGCCGAGGCGGAGAAGATCTTAACCGAGCGTCACAAGCAGATCTTCGTCCCCGACTGGCAGGTGATGAACGCCGATGGTTTCCTGGGCGACGGGAACATCTGCATGGAGGCGATAAGGCATTTGCCGACCCCGAAGGATCGAGCGACCCTGAAGGCCGGGATGGCAGGGGACGCCGTGATGCAGATCGCCCGGGATTCCATGTCGGTAAGTAGGTTGATTTCTTCCTCATCCACAATTTCTTCCTTAGAAAATTTTCCAAGTACTTGGATTCGGATTGTAATTCTGTTGCTCTCTTTCAGATCATCTGCCACTTCAATTCCCTGCTCGAGGAGATGGCGAGGAAGGAACAGGAGAAGGAGAAGGAGAGGACGGAGCGCGTCAAGGTCGCGAAGCGGCTCGATTCCGAGTTGCTTCTTTCGACGAAGAGGGCCGCCGAAGTGGAGGGGCTGGAGAAGCAGCTGGCCGATGCTGTTCAGCTGTCAAAGGATGCGGCGGCCAAGCTCGAGGCCTCGGAGAAGGAGGACTCCGAGCTGAAGGATTCGGCGGCCAAGCTCGAGGCGTCGGTGAAGGAGGCTGCCGACCTGAGGGAGGAGTTGGCCAAGGCTCGGTCGGAGGCGGAGGATGGTCGGAAGAGGGCCGAGAAGATCAAGGCCAAACACCTCAGGAAGGTGAAGAGGGTGAAGAAAGCCGTGCAGGAGGAGGCCGCGATGCACATGACTCAGAACATGCTGGACGCCTACGGTCGTGCCCTGCAACATGTGGTCGCCAAGAACCCGGGCTTCGACACGTCCACCTACAACTTCTATGACCTCGTGGAAGGGGAGGAGGTTGTCCCCGAGGAGTTGATCGGCCCCGAGGGGGAGACAGAACCCGTCGAGGACCCGTGGAAGGCCGCGACCGAGGAGGAGAAGGAGGACGACTCCGAGGAGGAGGAGAGCTGGAGCGAAGGAGGTGGCGGAGGCGAGGGCAAGGACAAGGCCGAGGGGTCGACGAAACCGAACGACAAAAAGGTCGACACCTGACTCGGTTGTCTTCTTTTCTCCCCTTTTTTTTGTTTTTGTAAGCCTAACTGCGGACTGGCCACCGCTGTTGTAGAACTCCTCGAATTTTGAATGAAAAAATGTTTTGTTTGGCCAAAATTTGCCCAAGTGTTGAGTCTCGGACTTACTGTTTGTTTTGGCGTAACTTTCTCCAAGTGTTGGGCCTCGGATTTATCTATGCATTTCAGGTGAGATTCGGTCCGATCACGGAGGCCGAATACCTTCGGCAAGAGCTGGTGAAGACGAAGGACGAGCTCTCTCAGAGCCGGTATAAGCGATATCTCCTGCTCGGCAGGCTGGAGGATACGAAGGCGGCTCTGCGGAGGTATGGTCGCGAGCTGTACCAGTACCGGAAGCGCTCTTCAGCCTCCGGTCTCGAAGGCGAAGTTGAGAACCTCCGTAGGGAACTTACTGCCGTCGAGCAGAAGAATGACGACCTTTTGGCCGAGGTCCAATACTTGGAGCTAGCGGAAAAGGAACGTTCGGCGGAGAGGGAGAAGCTGGCTTCCGAACTGGAGAAAGTGTCGACCGAGCGCAAGAGGCTATCGGCCGAAGTCGACAGGCTCAGAAGGATCACAATAGATAGGGGGATTGAAGTCACCCATTACCGACGGCTCGCGACTGATAACGCCAATGCCTCGGGCTCGTTGTCGGCTCCGCGACCGAAGAAGTTGGCGAAGGACGACGTCTTGAGGGATAGGATCATCGAACTGGAGGAAGAGATCGCGTCGCTCAAGCCGGCGCCAGTCAGGGCTAACGTTCGCAGCACTTCGTGTACTCACGAAGAAAGCGAGAGGGGGATTACATTTCATGAACTTGCGATGCGCTCACCGTTGACCAGGCGGAGTCCAGCCGACGCTCAGAGCAGTGCGGCCGCCTCGTCAAGCGGGGCTTCGGCCGGCGTCGCCATTAGAGCTAGCAGCGAAGGGGGTTCGCGCTTCGTTGGTTTAGGGACGGGTTCGGAGGGCAGGCCTCGCCGTCCTCGTGTTTCCCTAAACCGAAGCATTCCCCTTCCGAAGAGGCTCTGATTCTGTCGTTTTTTCTATTTTTGTTGATTGTTGTAACAACTTAGCTGTAGGGTCGACCGACCGTCTGTAACACTACCATGTCTGAATGCAAATAATTCTGAAAAACTTCCAAGTGTTAGACTTCGGCAGTGTATTGAAACTGTGTTATTCGTTTTCTCTTCTTTTCAGCTCGTTGTGACGATCCATGGCTCGGACTCCGAGCGTTCGAATGATGGCTCTGAATCCGAGGCTACCTCCGGAACAGTGGTTCTGAGCCCTAGGAGCGCCGATATGAAGTTGCACCGAGCCGAGAGTGAGTGGGACCACCTTTCGTTGATCCTCAGTCTCCGGGAATCCGAGATCCAACGCTTGGAGAACAAGATAGTCGAGCTGAGCCTCGCAGGGGAGGATGAAGACTCGCAGACCGCGTTCAGCAACGCTCTTCGGGTCAAAAGCATTCGGCACATTCAGTCGAGGATCGTCTCCGAGCGGGATGACCTGCTCTCAGAGATGGGGCATCTGCGTGGTGTGATGGCGAGGCTCCGGGGGGAGAAGGAGGAGTCGTCAGCCGAGGAGGACGAACAGTTTAGTGAGGATGTTTTTGTATGAGAGACAAGTGTAGTTGGTCGGGCATTGTGTGTTTTGTTTGCCGACACTTTGTAATGGAATGTTTTGTATTATGCACCGACAATTAATAAAATTCCCTTTCGTTGCTTTGTATGTTTGTTCTTGCTTGTAACCGTATCGGTCGTGCCGAGATCTTTGAGCCGAGCGCGTCTGTTTAGCCGAATGGATCTCCAGGGGCGCGGCTCTTTGTCATTTAGTGGATCTGACACGGTGCGGCAAGGCTCTGTACCCAAAAAAGTGTTATTTTGTCGCTTAGAGTAGGTGGCGAGATCTGAGCCGTCGAACGTAAGTGCGAATCTCGAGGCGGCTCAGTTCCCAAGAAATCGTTATCTTGTCGTTTTGCGCAGGTGGCCTGATCTGAGCCGTCTGATCGAGATCACGTACGAAAGTTGAGGGGGAAGTGCGTTTTCCCCATTTACATGCTCGGGAAGCCACTTGCTCGGAAGCCGACCGAGTTTGTGAGTCTTCGGTCTTCGGCTTGTAGTTAGGAGTGTTCGGTCTTTGGTGTCCGGACGAAGGTCCGACATTGACCTACCGGAGTAGTTTAGATGGACTAGGAGCCAAGTGTTGGACCCCGGGACCATCGCTGGAGTTCGACGGGTGTACGAGCAATTCCGAACGGCGATCTACCCCAGGTTCGTTCGGAGACGAGCCGAGGTGGTAAAGTCGAGCCGAGTGTTGGACTCCGAACCATCGGTATAGTTCAACGGCTGTAGGAGCAATTCCGAACGGCGATCTACCCCTGGTTCGTCCGGAGACGAGCCAAGGAGGTAAAGTCGAGCCGAGTGTTGGACTCCGAACCATCGGTATAGTTCAACGGCTGTAGGAGCAATTCCGGACGGCGATCTACCCCAGGTTCGTCCGGGGACGAGCCGAGGAGGTAAAGTCGAGCCGAGTGTTGGACTCCGAACCATCGGTATAGTTCAACGGCTGTAGGAGCAATTCCGAACGGCGATCTACCCCAGGTTCGTCCGGAGACGAGCCGAGGAGGTAAAGTCGAGCCGAGTGTTGGACTCCGAACCATCGGTATAGTTCAACGGCTGTGGGAGCAATTCCGAACGGCGATCTACCCCAGGTTCGTCCGGAGATGAGCCGAGGAGGTAAAGTCGAGCCGAGTGTTGGACTCCGAACCATCGGTATAGTTCAACGGCTGTAGGAGCAATTCCGAACGGCGATCTACCCCAGGTTCGTCCGGAGACGAGCCGAGGAGGTAAAGTCGAGCCGAGTGTTGGACTCCGAACCATCGGTATAGTTCAACGGCTGTAGGAGCAATTCCGGACGGCGATCTACCCCAGGTTCGTCCGGGGACGAGCCGAGGAGGTAAAGTCGAGCCGAGTGTTGGACTCCGAACCATCGGTATAGTTCAACGGCTGTAGGAGCAATTCCGAACGGCGATCTACCCCAGGTTCGTCCGGAGACGAGCCGAGGAGGTAAAGTCGAGCCGAGTGTTGGACTCCGAACCATCGGTATAGTTCAACGGCTGTAGGAGCAATTCCGAACGGCGATCTACCCCAGGTTCGTCCGGAGACGAGCCGAGGAGGTAAAGTCGAGCCGAGTGTTGGACTCCGAACCATCGGTATAGTTCAACGACTGTAGGAGCAATTCCGAACGGCGATCTACCCCTGGTTCGTCCGGAGACGAGCCGAGGAGGTAAAGTCGAGCCGAGTGTTGGACTCCGAACCATCGGTATAGTTCAACGGCTGTGGGAGCAATTCCGAACGGCGATCTACCCCAGGTTTGTCCGGAGACGAGCCGAGGAGGTAAAGTCGAGCCGAGTGTTGGACTCCGAACCATCGGTATAGTTCAACGGCTGTAGGAGCAATTCCGAACGGCGATCTACCCCAGGTTCGTCCGGAGACGAGCCGAGGAGGTAAAGTCGAGCCGAGTGTTGGACTCCGAACCATCGGTATAGTTCAACGGCTGTAGGAGCAATTCCGAACGGCGATCTACCCCAGGTTCGTCCGGGGACGAGCCGAGGAGGTAAAGTCGAGCCGAGTGTTGGACTCCGAACCATCGGTATAGTTCAACGGCTGTAGGAGCAATTCCGAACGGCGATCTACCCCAGGTTCGTCCGGAGACGAGCCGAGGAGGTAAAGTCGAGCCGAGTGTTGGACTCCGAACCATCGGTATAGTTCAACGGCTGTAGGAGCAATTCCGAACGGCGATCTACCCCAGGTTCGTCCGGAGACGAGCCGAGGAGGTAAAGTCGAGCCGAGTGTTGGACTCCGAACCATCGGTATAGTTCAACGGTTGTAGGAGCAATTCCGAACGGCGATCTACCTCTGGTTCGTCCGGAGACGAGCCGAGGAGGTAAAGTTGAGCCGAGTGTTGGACTCCGAACCATCGGTATAGTTCAACGGCTGTGGGAGCAATTCCGAACGGCGATCTACCCCAGGTTCGTCCGGAGACGAGCCGAGGAGGTAAAGTCGAGCCGAGTGTTGGACTCCGAACCATCGGTATAGTTCAACGGCTGTAGGAGCAATTCCGAACGGCGATCTACCCCAGGTTCGTCCGGAGACGAGCCGAGGAGGTAAAGTCGAGCCGAGTGTTGGACTCCGAACCATCGGTATAGTTCAACGGCTGTAGGAGCAATTCCGAACGGCGATCTACCCCAGGTTCGTCCGGAGACGAGCCGAGGAGGTAAAGTCGAGCCGAGTGTTGGACTCCGAACCATTGGTTAAATAAGAGGGGAAAGAAACATGCAAACTCACAAATATAATAGAACTTTCATTTATTGATTTTTGACGGCGAACCGTTTTACATAATACAATTTGAGAAAAAATGGGTTACAAGTTGGAGGAGAGGAATGGTTCGACACCTCGGATTACTTAGAGAGGCGCCGGAGCGCTCTCTTGGTATTTCAGGAGGTGTTCGGCATTCCAGGTCCTCGGAAGCTCTCTGCCATCCATGTCTTCGAGCCGGTATGCCCCAGGCCGGACAACCTTTGTGATTCGGTACGGCCCTTCCCAATTCGGAGCTAGCTTGCTCCTCTGACTGGGGAGGGATATGGCTAGCTTTCTCAACACCAAATCTCCTTGCTCAAGATTGGCGGGTCGGACCTTCTTATTGTACGCTAGCTCCACTCTCCTTCTGTAATTCTGTTGCCGAATCGATGCCCTTTCCCTCAGTTCATCTATCAGGTCCAAGTTTCCTCTGAGGTCCCTGGCATTCTGCGCTTCGTCATAGGCTATGAGCCGAGGGGAAGGAATTCCGACCTCGAGGGGTATCACGGCCTCGGCCCCATAGGTAAGGCTGAAAGGGGACTCTCCGGTGGGCGTCCGCTTGCTTGTGCGGTAGTTCCACAACACATTAGGGAGTTGGTCGACCCACAATCCTTTGGAGCACTTGTCCAACCTCTTCTTGATTCCCGCGAGGATCTGCTTATTAGCGTTCTCGGCCTGTCCGTTCGACTGAGGGTGTGAGACGGACGAGAAGCGCTGTTGAATGACGAGGTCGTCGCATAGGGCTCGGAATGCTGTGCCAGTGAACTGAGTCCCATTGTCCGTCACGAGGACGCGGGGGATGCCGAATCTGCATATGATGCTCTTCCAGAAGAACTGCACTACTTTGTTCTCAGTTATAGTGGCGAGGGGCTCGGCCTCGACCCACTTCGAGAAATAGTCGATGGCTACGACTAAAAACTTGAGCTGACCCGGAGCCGGTGGGAAAGGTCCTAGTAAGTCCATTCCCCACATCGCGAAGGGGATAGGGCTCGATAGGGAGGTGAGGTTGGCCTGAGGGAGGCGTCGGATGCTGGAGTGTCTCTGGCAGGAGCTGCACTGCCGAACATGTCGCTCGGCATCCCGAAGAAGGGTCGGCCAGAAGTACCCATAGTTCAAAGCTTTCCGGGCCAAAGACCTGAATCCGGAGTGTGCCCCTCCGATGCCTTCATGAAGCTCCTGTAGGGCATATTCGGCCTGATCCGGGGAGAGGCACCTTAGGTAAGGTCGGCCATCTATTTGAGAGAAGGAGCGCTTGTATAAAATGCCCTCGATCAAGACATATCGCTCGGCCCGGGTTCTGACTCGGCGTGCTTCTTTGGGATCTGAGGGCAGAACTCCATCCCTTAAGAATTCTACTAGTGGCTTCATCCAACTGTCCTGCAGCATGACCGGCAATGACTCCACCGAGCGAGGTGTCTCGTCTTCGATGCTCGGTTTAGAGAGGACTTCAATCAGTACGGTCTGTTCGAGGCCTTGCAGAGAAGACGAGGCCAACTTGGAGAGAGCGTCAGCTTGTGAGTTCTCCTCCCGGGGGACCCGTTGGATGATGGCTTCTTCGAACCGGCCCATGAGGTCCCGGACCTTGGCGAGGTACTTCGCCATTCGCTCGTCCCTGGCCTCATATTCGCCCAAGACCTGGTTCACGACTAGTTGGGAGTCACTGTGAATCCGAAGGCGCTGCGCCCCCGCACTTCGTGCGAGTCCGAGGCCAGCTATGAGAGCCTCATACTCCGCCTCGTTGTTCGAGGCCTTGAAGTTCATGCGGATCGCGTACTGCAGGACGAAGCTGTCAGGGCCGTTCAGGATAATGCCGGCACCGCTTCCCTCACTACAAGAGGATCCGTCTACAAAGACTGTCCAAATGGGGGGCCCATTCGGAACGTGGCCGACCTCAGGGATGGTGGACTCTACAATGAAGTCGGCGAGAGCCTGTGCCTTAATTGCCGTCCGAGGCTGATAGGAGATGTCGTGCTGACTCAGCTCTATGGACCACTTCATCAGCCGGCCCGAGGTTTCGGGCTTGTGGAGGACTTGCTTGAGGGGTTGATCGGTGAGGACGACGACCGAGTGGGACTGGAAGTAGGGCCGAAGTTTTCTTACTGCCATGACCAGGGCGTAGGCTATCTTCTCTATCCTCGGATAGCGGAGCTCGGCGTCCCGAAGAACTTTGCTCACGTAGTAAATGGGCCTTTGGGTCCGGTCTTCTTCTCTTACCAAAACCGCGCTCAAGGTCTGCTCGGAAGCGGCCAAGTAGATGAAGAGAGGCTCGCCCGGGACCGGCTTACTGAGCAGAGGGGGGTTCACCAGGTAGGCTTTTAGCTGGTCGAACGATTCTTGCTGTGCCTCGCCCCATTCAAATCCCTTAGCGCCCCGGAGTGCTTTGAAGAAGGGGAGGCACTTTTCCCCTGACTTGGAGAGGAACCGGCCGATGGCTGCGAGCCGACCGGTGAGCTTCTGCACCTCTTTGACGTTCCGAGGCGGGGCCATGTCTAATATGGCTTTAATCTTTTCGGGGTTAGCTTCGATTCCCTGCTGGCTCACCATGAAACCGAGGAACTTGCCCGAGGAGACTCCGAACGCACACTTGTTCGGGTTTAGCCGCATGTTGTACTTCCTCAACACACCGAAAGCCTCCTGGAGGTCGGCTACATGGTCGGTGCCGCAGATGCTCTTGACGAGCATGTCATCAACGTACACCTCCATGTTTCGGCCGATCTGGTGCCGAAAAACCTTGTTGACGAGGCGCTGGTAGGTGGCGCCTGCGTTCTTCAACCCGAACGGCATTACTCGGTAGCAGTAGAGGCCTTGGTCGGTGACGAAGGAGGTCTTCGGGATGTCCGGAGGAAACATCCGGATTTGATTGTACCCCGAGAAGGCATCCATGAAGCTGAGGAGCTCATGGCCCGAGGTGGCGTCGATGAGTGTGTCGATGTTGGGGAGAGGGAAGGGATCCTTCGGACATGCCTTGTTAAGGTCGGTGAAGTCGATGCATATTCTCCACGAGCCATTGGACTTCTTGACCATCACGACATTCGATAGCCACTCGGGATAATTTACCTCCTAGATGAACTTGGCCTTCAGCAGCTTATCCACTTCCTCCTTGATTGCCTGCTGTCGCTCGGGAGCGAACTTTCGCCTCTTCTGCTGAACCGGTTTGCACCCCGGTTCGACGCTTAGGCGGTGGACGAGCAAGTCTTCGGAGATGCCAGGCATATCCGCGGCCGACCAAGCAAACAGGTCGCGGTTATCCCGGATGCACCTCACCAAGTCGGAGAATAGCACGGTCGGCAAGGACTTGCTGACGAGGAATTTTCGGCTCGGATCCTCGTCGGAAAAGAGTACTTCTTCTAACTCGTCCACTGGCTCGGACGTTGGGCGAGCCTTCGGCTCGGGGATCTCGAGTGTCTCGAGCGAGAGCACTGGTCCCCCGGTGGAAGTCATGTAGCACTTCCGAGCTGTTTCCTGGCTTCCCCTGACTTCCCCTACCCCCGAACGAGTGGGGAACTTCATCTTCAAGTGGTATGCCGAGGGGACAGCCTCAAGAGCGGCTAGGCCGGGACGGCCTAGGATGACATTATATGCTGTCGGGACGTCGACAACCATGAAGTCCATCGGCTCGGTCCGGGTAGTAGGGGTGCTTCCCGCAGTAACGTCTAGGGTTATCACCCCTTCGATGGTTACCGGGACCCCCGTGAACCCGTGGAGGGTATAGCCGGCCGGCTTAAGACGGTCCCGGGACAGCTGCAGGCCTTGAAAGGCCGAGAGGAATAGGATGTTGACCGAACTCCCATTGTCCACCAAAATCCTCTGTACCTTGAAATTGGCCATGCGGAGGTCGATGACGAGGGCATCGCAATGGGGGGTTCGGACTCCTTCAAGGTCGGCATCGGAGAAAGACACAGGGACGCCGAGACCCTTCGGGGGAGGGGCTTTGTGGACCGAGTTGACTTCCCGGACGAAGGCCTTTCGGGAGGAATTAGAGGAGCCCCCCATCGGGCCTCCGTGGATCAGGTGCAAAACCCGTTCTTCTTCGAACTCGGGTGTCTCCTCGTGCCGCTCGGAGCGCTTGTTAGCCCCCCGAGGGGGAGGTGAGTTCCGATCTGTTCGATCGTTACCTTTCACGAACTTGGCCAACTGCCCCCTCCGAATGAGTGCTTCGATCTCATCTCTCAGAGCTCGGCAGTCATTTGTGTCGTGCCCATGGTCTCGGTGGTAACGACACCACTTATCTTTGTTCCTCCTCTTCGCCTGAGTGTGCATCCTCGGGGCCGGAGGGATGATTCCCTCCTTCTCTACCTCCATGAGGATAGTAGAGACATTAGTGGTGAGGGGAGTGAACTTCTCGAACCTGGGGGGAGGGCGGCGCTGACCGCCCATGTCCTTCTGAGCTTTCTTGGACCCTTCTTCTCCCGTCGCCTTCCTCTTTGACCCCGCGGCGGTGCCCCCGAAGCTCGGAAGGGCTTCGGCCTCCTCCGCCCGGATGTACTTCTCGCACCTCAGGAGGAGGTCGGCGAAGTCATGCGGGGGCTTCTTGGCCAGGGATGATCGGAGGTTGGCGTTAAGGACGTTCGACTGGAACGCCACGGTAGCCACGGACTGGTCCAAGGAAGCAATTGACCTGACTTCCGTGGTAAATCTTTTCACATAGTCCCGTAACTTTTCTTGCTTCTCCTGCCGCAGGTTCAGCAAGGAAAGACTCGTCTTCTCGGCTCGTCGGCTACTCATGAAGTGAGTAATGAACAGTGTCTCAAACTGTTCGAATGAGAAGATGGACGAGGGGGCGAGCCTAGAATACCATTCCCGAGCCGACCCCCGGAGGGTGGCAGGGAAGGTCCTGCAGAGCACTGCGTCGGAAGCTTGATGAATCAGCATCAGGGTCTTGAAGCTCTCGACGTGGTCGACTGGGTCGGACTCCCCAGAGTATGTTTCAAACTGCGGCGGTTTGAAACTCCTCGGTATGTGGGCCTCCATGATCGACCGAGAGAAGGGGGGTCGGCTGGGACGGAAGGTTCCGGCTCGGGACTCTTCCTCCCTGTCCATGCGGCCGATGCGCCTCTCCACCTCATGGATACGGCGGATGAGGGCGTCGTCCCTCCGCTGGTAGTCGTACGACCCTCCGGACTCCTCTTCGTAGGAAGGGGAGTGTGGACTGCGGCGCCGGTACTCCTGGGAGCGCCGAGGACTCTGTTGCCGTTGCTGTCGGCTGGGAGCCGGGGAAGGACTCCGGGTTCGGCGCCGGGGACTGGGATCCCTGGGCGGTGTCGGAACCCTCTGAGCATTCTGGGCGTTCTGTCGGAGATTGAGGGCCTGCAGTACGGTTTCCTGAAACTGGAGGAACTCGGCTCGGCTGATGGGCATATCTCGGTCCCTCGGATGACGCCGATCCCTGGGGGACCGGGACCTCCTCCTTCGGCGCTCAGGGGACGCCGCTCGGCCTCTGCGTTCCGGGGACCTTCTGCCGTCCCGACGACGTGGCGACCGCTCACCTCGACGCTGGCGGGAGGCTCCCTCTCGGGCCCGCCTCTCGTCAAGATGAGTACGGAGGTCGTCGTCCTTATGGCGGTTTTGGAGTGTGATGCGGAGGTCGGGGTGATGGGAAGCCATCGAGTCCGAGGACCCATTGTGGACCGAGACGTGGCACGGATTGACAGGCTGCTTCTCCTTCCGACCATTAGGACCGGACGGACCGTTGTTGGGCTGCTGCTTGGGAGGAGGAGGAGGTGGGACCTGCTGGGTCAGCGGAGGGAGGTCGGATTGAAGGATAGGATTGACCGGAGCTTCATTTGCCGGATCGGTGGGGTTGCCTCCACGGTTCGACCCTCTGGATCGGTTCTTCTTCGGCGGCATGGCTGCAGAGGAAGGCGGAGAATGGACTGAGACTGTTCGTGTGGTTTTCCCACAGACGGCGCTAATCTGTTACCGCTGATTTCGGTGTGGGGGTAAACAGATAGAATTTGTGGATCCGAGGAAAACCTGAACAGCTGACTCGGCCTGCTTGCTCCCGCCGCAACCTGCAAGGAAGTGCGAGACACCGGGGTTGATTCCGGCGACGCACCCTCCGACGCTCTTGTCAGTAATCAGTATAAGATTAGGAAAGAGCTTAAGTGGTGAAAAAGTGATTAACCTGGTCTTGGTGGTAGAGGGGCTGTATTTATAGTCGCCTTTGGAATGATTTGGATCCTGATTTCCTGGCTAACATTTAGGAGCAAAATCCTCCTATTCTGTTTTAGGAAAGTAGGCCTTGATTCCCTGGTGAGAGTAAATCAAGCTTATTGATTTGATCTAATCAAATCAGTGGCCTGATTCTCCCTTGGTGGACCGGGCTTGTATCGGGTCGGAACCCGCGCCCAGTTGGAGTGGATCTATTCGCGGGCGGTTGGTTTCGTGAGGCGGAGACCCAATACCCGTTTTGGATCCATCTGTATGTGAAATTACCTTTTTACCCCCGTACTTCGAGATTCGTGCTCGATCTGGACGGTCCCGATTTAACCCCAATTTTAGCCATATCAATCGTGATGGGGTAGTCCTAATCATCATAATGAATTAGATTAATCCTGACTTAGACCCTAAATAAAATTAATCCCAATTTAATTAGGGATTAATTAGGGTCTAATTTGATAATTTGATTGATGAGTTTTTATTCGGCTGATGAAGTAGCGCACTGCTCACATTTGGGTGTATTAGGTTGCGTTTGATTTGTTGTTTTGAAAACAGTTTTCTGAAAACAGTTTCTGAAAAGAGTTTTCTGAACACAGTTTTCTGAAAATGAGAGTGTAAAAGCTGTTTGGTAATAATTTTTTATGAAAACAGTTTTTTGAAAATGAGAGTATAATGTATGTATAGGTTTGGTTGTATGTATATACTGTATACAGTATATATACTCTGACATATACATACATACTGATATATAATAATATAAAATATTTTATTATAATAAACATAGTATATAATAATTATAATAATATATATGTAATAATAATATATTCAAATTATATATCAAACAACTTATTATAATAATAATAAATTATATAATAATATATAATAATATATAATAGTAATATATAATAATAATATATATTTTAATAATAATAATATATATTATAATAATAGATTATTATAATAGTATATATAAAATAGTATATAAGAAATAATAGTATATATAAAATAGTATATATAAAATAATAAAATAAAATAAAATAAATATAAAATAATAATATAATATAATAATAGTATATATAATAATAATATAATATAATAATGGTATATATAAAATAGTATATATAAAATAATAATATATATAATAATATTATAGTATAATAATAGTATATATAAAATAATATATATAAAATAATAATACATTACAATAATTTTATATTATATAATAATATGAAATAATTTATTATAATAAACTTATTTAATTATATACATATATATAATAACATATAATAATTATAATAATATATATTAAAATAATCTATTATAAATATATATTAAACAATTTATTACAATAATAATAAATTATATAATAATATATAAAATAATTTGTAATAGTAATATATAATAATAATATATATATATTATAATAATAATAGATTATTATAATAGTATAAACAAAATAGTATATATGAAAAAATAATATATATTATAATAATAGTGTATATATATATATATATATATATATAAATAAAAATAATAATATAATATATATAATAATAATATATAATAATAATAATAATAATAATAATAATAATAATAATACTAATAATAATAATAATAATAATAATAATAATAATAGTAATAATAATAATAATAATAATAATATATAATAATAATAATATATATAATAATAATATAATATAATAATAGTACATATAAAATAGTATAAAATAGTATATGTAAAATAGTATATATAAAATAGTATATATAAAATAATAATATATTATAATAATTTTATATTATATAATAATATGAAATAATTTATTATAGTAAACATATTTAATTATATACATATATATAATAACATATAATAATTATAATAATATATATGTAATAATAATCAATTATAATTATGTATTAAACAATTTATTACAATAATAATAAATTATATAATAAATTATATAATAATATGTAATAGTAATATATAATAATAATAATATATATTATAATAATAATAGATTATTATAATAGTATATATAACATAGTTTATCTGAAAAAATAATATATATTGTAATAATAATAGTGTATATATATAATAATAATAATAATAATAATAATAATAATAATAATAATAATAATAATAATAATAATAATAATAAAACACAAAGAAAGCTATCAAGTGGCGCTCTTTCAATTCCCAAAAAATCAAAGGCCTAGATCTAATCTCACAAAACATATTTTTCCCTCCCAAAAGTTTTCCCCCAAAACTCAAATTCAAATTCCCCACCCAAAACAACACCTATATTTATTTGATTATCCCCCCCCCCCCCCTCTCTCTTTCTCCCTCTTCTATTCAAAAAATTAAAAATATAAAAATTCTAAATTTTTTTTTAAATTAAAAATTTTAAAAACTAAAAAAATTAAAAATTAGAAAACAAAAAAAATTAAACATTTAAAAACTTTTAAAATAATTTTAAAAAACCGAAAAAATCATATAATATGTTTTTTGCTAGACCCCCAAAAGGCTCTCATATACTATGTTTGCTACTTCAATTAATTTGCTGGACCTCCAAAACTATTTTATATGATCAAATAATGTGCACCGTTCCGAAGACGTGCCGTAGGCACGTATCAACGGGCAAACCTAGTATGTATATATATATATAATATGTATATAATATGTATATAATAATAATAATAATAATAATAATAATAATAATAATATATATGTAACAATAATATATTGTAAATATATATATATAACAATATATTATAATAATAGTATATTATATAATAATATATATAATAATATATAATAGTAATATATTATATATTAATAGATATAATAATATGTAATAGTAATATATAATAATAATAATATATATAATAATAATATATATAATAATAATATAATATAATAATAATATAATATAATAATAGTATATATAAAATAGGATATATAAAATAATAATATATAATATAATAATAGTATATAAAAAAAAGTTTAAATAAAATAATAATATATATAATAATAATAGTATATATAAAATAGTATATATAAAATAATAGTATATTATAATAATTGTATATTATATAATAATATAAAATAATTTATTATAATAAGCATATTTAATTATATACATATATATAATAGCATATAATAATTATAATAATATATATGTAATAATAATATATTATAATAATATATTAAATAATTTATTATAATAATAATAAATTATATAATAATATATATAATAATAATATATATATTATATTAATAATAGAATATTATAATAGTATATATAAAATAGTATATATGATATAATAATATATATTATAATAATAGTATATATATATAAATATTAAAATAATAATAATAATAATAATAATAATAATAATAATAATAATAATAATAATAATAATAATAATATGTAACAATAATATATTATAAATATATATATATATAATAATAATAATAATATATATAAATAGATTTATAAAGGGAATGTGAAAAAACAGAAAATAGGTGAAGTGGAGTTTTGTGAAAACTGTTTTTAAAAAACAACATAACCAAACGGGTTTTAGGATTTTGGAAAACAAAAAAAAGAAAAAAAATAGCAAACCAATCAGACCCTTTTATTATTCCAAGATTTAACAGATGTAGCAAGTGAAGGGAAAATTTAAACCCTCTCTTTGCTCGTCACTTTCCTTGTAGCCGCCAGGACCAATCAATTAATGATGAGTAATAACTGGGGTTGTACAAACAAAAACTAATGAATTCTTATATTAGTATTTCAATATTACTCTATCTTTAAAGATGGTCAGAGACAGTGATTTTTAACAAGTGTATACCATACATATTCCTCTTCCTTGAGCTATCCCCCATCATTGATCTCGCAGATCCCTCCAATTGAATCACCAAATCCTCCCCCCTCCTTCTTTAAAGTTGTCCCTTTCGCCCTTCTCCACAAACCCTTTTCGTTTCTCAGGATTTCTCCTTCGATTCCGTATTCCCCCTTCCTTCCCACCTCTCTTTGTGCGGAGGTCCCCTCCACCGCTTCAAGTCCCGTGATCGTTTGAGATGCGTTGTTTTCTTCCCCTGACTCTCCAGCGGCATCCTTTCTGGTGCTACATCGCTACGGTCAGCTTTTCGGCGTCTTTTTGTTTGCTTCGTCATCCCGGTGATCATCAGAAGCGTGCTATAAAGGTACTATATTACAAAGCACTGTAAGTCTCTTCTCAACCTGTATTGCTCATTTTTTTAGTCTTTTCTGGTGAGATTGCTTGCTGGTCGTGCTCTTTCTTTTAGCGCGACCCTTTTTATCTGTGGGCGGAGTTTCTCTCCGTCCTCCCATTGATCCTGCGAGACAACCTTCGCTTTGGGTGACTCTAGATCTCCTTCTTGAGTAGTGTGTGCGCAGGCTCTTTGGCTGCATCAGTTCTTACTGCTTCGGTGCACTCTCCTCCATTTTCCCTTTCTTTGAGGTGCTCTAGCATCTCTGTGTGTTGGTTTATTGCAGTTTTCAGAGGTGTGCTTTCTCCCCCTTTTTTTTACTTCTCCGTCGATTGCATTCGACTCTGGTGCCCTTCCACCATCGTTTGTCCCAAGATTTCTCTCCTTTGCTCCTCCACCTCTCTGTGTTTTTTGTTGGTGGGCCGGATCAGCAGAGGCCCATGGATCTTTCTTGGGTAGAAGTAGTGAAAAAGAAAAAAAAATCAAAAAAATGTTCTTCCTTGCCTGCCCTGCTTTGGGCATTTGGATCTGGCCTGTTTAGGGCCCACTCGCGCGAAGCTTCTCTCTGGCTTCTCTTCGTCTAAATCCCGCCCTTCTACATTATCTTCTCCATCTCTTTCTCCCTATTCTCCCTCTCCTCATCGAAAATATTCTCCGGTCTATTTTCGTTGCCTTCAGCAAGGTCACTTCAAACTAGACTGCCCTAACAAGATGAAGTGCCTCTTCTGTGATAAATCCGGGCACGCCAAACATCGATGCTCTGCGCTCCAAAAAATCCTTGGGCTACCTTTGGGAGTGCCCATTTCTGATCAAATTATTAAAGTGGTGGACCTTAACTCTCTTCGCAGTCAACTACAATCCTCAAAACCATCTAAACCTCAGAAGCTGCCTGTGTCTTCCAGTGCTCCGCTACTTCCCACCCACCCTCCGGAGCGTCGTTCCTCCGACATCTCTCCCCCCCATCCCGTGTCTTCGGCACAGCCTATTCGTCCTGCCAAGCAGCCACTTACTCAGGTCTTTATTCCTAAAACTGAGTTAACAGATCGTTTGGGTTATTTTAATAACTTTGGATCCATTTCGTTCTCTGGAGGCTCGGTACCTTTCTACACTTTGAATTCTTTTCTTAGTAACTACTGCAACGTAGATGACTGGGAATGGGTCCTTTACAATTGCTCTAATGGTGATTTGGTCATCCATTGCCCTTCCTCTAAGATATTGGAAGACCTTATTGCGAATCAATCCCTGACCATTGGCACCATCTCTCTGTCGGTGCGGCAGTGGGTTAAGATTCCTTCTTCTTCTCCAGGACTTGGATCACCTGATACCAAAGTCTCTCTTGTTGGTCTTCCCCCGTTTTGTGATTCTCTCCGCCTTGTAGGAGAGATGGCTAAGTGTGTTGGTGAGATTGTTAGCATAACTTCCAAGGCTAGATTGGCTTCTGGAAGCCTGCAGATCGAGGCGATTTTTCGTTGTCACTGCCCTCCAGCTCGTATTGAAGCATTTTGCCTTACTGATGGGATCTCCTCTTTTGCCGTATCTGTGCATTACCATGACTCCTCTCCTGTTTATCATTGCCCTCTTAGCCCACGCCCAGGTACCAAGTCACAGTCTTTTGGATCTGATCTTTCCTCTCCTTTTCATCCCGGAGCTACTTCTTCCGCAAAGCCAAAAACTCCTAAGATGAAAGCGAGTAGCGCCGGTGCTTCTCGCAGCAAACCTCCTACTCCTTATAAGCCTCCGGTCCATCCCTCCAGCTCTAAATTCTCTCTCTTGAAATCCCCCAACCTGGTTTGGATTAATCCGGAGCGTCATGTTGCGAAAGGCAGCACCAGTGCGACTTCATCGGTCTCTCTTCTCCCCTCTAAGGCTCCTCAGCCTATTTTCTCCAAAGCCACTTCTGCGGTTGACTTGCCTTCAACCCCTATTAAGGATAAGAACACTTCCTCTCAATGGCCAGCTTGGGAAGTTAACCCGAACTTCGCGTCGGATTGGGAGCAATTCCAACAGTTAGCACACTTTCCTACTCCGAAGAAGTCGGACCCTGCGTTCTCTCCCTCCAAGCTTACCTCTAAGCCCTCCATCAAAGACTCTGGTTGGATTGAGCAGGACTCCCTCTTATCGGAAGAGGAAGCGGAGCTGGCTCTTGGTCAATCTAATAAGGTACTCAATTTCTTTTTTTATATGCACTCTCCAGTGAGTTATTACTTTATTACGGTTTGTTTTTTTAAGCTTGTCCAATTGGGTTTTTTATACAATACTTGCTCGATATTTCTTTGTGTACGGCCCAGCATTGGGACTGCACCATTTGCTTTTGCTTACCTTAGATGGATTTCCATATCTCTCGCGGCGAAGGCTCGGGATTTTTTGGAATCCCATCCTCCCATTCTATTTAAGCCTGTTAATCGCTCCTCCACTTTCTCAGTTGGATCGATTAAGGCTTCTTTCTCCTCTTCTTTACCTAACTATTCGGGAGCATCTCAGGTTCATTCCTCTCATTTTCAGGAGAAGGGTGTCCCTGCTTCCGATGTCATACTTTCCTCTCGCTTGAATCAATGTTTCATTAGGTCAAGTGCGCGTCTTATAGCTAAAAAATCTCTCCTATCGGTTACCACTGATTCGCCTGCTAAATGTAGCAAGTCCTGTTATGTCCAGCAGCAGTCTTCGCCTGCATGTTCATCTCTGATTTTCTTTAACCAGCTAGGTTCCATTTATGTTCCCATTTTTGACTCGCTATCCAACTCTGAGTTGGCAGCTTCTGCTCATGATCTAGGGTTTTTGATTGACCCTATGGATTCTCCCCGTATCCTTTCTCTTAGGAGGCAGGAATATTCTAGAGTCTTAGAGCACCGTCTATTTAATGATTAGCGTTTCATGGAACATCCGTGGTCTGCACTGCCCTTCTAAGCAAAGGGCGATCTTTGACTTAATTTCCTCTTCCCGCTGCGATCTTATCTCCATCCAAGAGTCCAAACTGGAATCCCCATCCCCTGCGATCTTTCGCTCCTTAGGTGGGTCCATTATCTCCAAATGGATCTCACTGGACGCGATTGGATCTAGAGGAGGGATCCTCTTTGGATTCAAGGAGGCACTTTTCTCGCTTATATCAGTTCAACGCCTGAATTTCTTCTTAATCGTCCAGCTCCAATGGACTTCTATCAATTGCCCGCTTACCGTAATTTCGGTGTACGGTCCCTCTACTTCTGATAGACGCCCTTTATTTTGGAACGAATTCCTTTCGTTACAGCAATTCTCCACCGAACTCTGTTTCTTTTGTGGAGATTTTAATGTTACTCGTTTTGCTTCTGAAAGATCGAACCCGGTATCTTCTATCTCTCAAACTTGCCTTTTTAATGATTGCATCCGTGACCTACATTTATCGGACTTACCGATATCCGGTAGATCATTCACCTGGTCAAACCAACGCGATCACCCAACTTTTGCCAAACTTGATCGCTTCTTAGTTTCGCAAAACTGGATTACGCGTTTTCACCAATCTTTCGTCCAGGCTCTTCCCAATCCTTCATCTGATCATGTTCCGATTGTGCTTCATTCTAATTTCCGCTTCAATTATCAGCACAAATTTCGATTTGAAAAACTCTGGTTGCAAGACCAGCACTTCATCAATCTCGTGTCTGAATGTCTTGCGTCCGTCACCGGCTCATCCGGGCTGGGCAATATTTTTCTTAAGCTGCACGCCATCAGGCATGGGTGCAAAATCTGGCGGTATGAGAGACAAAGAAACACCAACTTCCTTAAGGATTTCCTTTTGCAAACCATCGCGTCCATTGACAAGATGGAAGAGTTGGGTCCTTTATCCGAATCTTGTCGGTCGGAACGTCGATCTTGCAAGCAAGAGTACGCGGACATCCTCCATTAAGACCATATTAAATGGGCTCAAAGAGCTCGGGTCAATTGGATGAAGGAGGGTGACGCGAACACTGCTTTTTTTCATAACTTTGCTTCGCATAGACAACGTTGCAATCGTATTTCTTCCATCTCAGTTCAGGGGATGGATCTGACTACCGATGATTCCATTCATCGGGAATTCCTTTCTTTCTATAAAAATTTTATAGGCTCGCAGAAACATCGCACAATTGAGCTCGATTGGGCCCATCTTTATGGTAACCAAGATCACGATCTTTTCTCGCTCGAGGCTCCATTTTCCCTTGAAGAGATCAAATCGGCGGTTTTCGCATTAAAAAGCGATTCGGCTCCGGGGCCCGACGACTTTCCTGCTTTCTTTTTTCAAAAATTTTGGGACCTGCTTAAGGCAGACCTTCTCAAAAATGTTTCAAGACCTTCACCAAGGGAACTTTTCTTTTGACCGTATCAATTACGCTCACATTGTGCTCATCCCCAAATTAGTGGGGGCTCACCTAGTATCTGAATTTAGACCAATCAGTCTCATCAACACTTCTTTCAAAATCATTATGAAAGTCCTTTCCTCTAGATTGAGTGCGATCATCTCTCCCTTAATCGATTCGACACAATCGGGGTTCATCAAAGATCGTTTCATTCTTGACAGTGTTGCTTCTGCCCAGGAAATCATATCTCACTGTCATAGAACTCAGTCGGAGGGCATTCTTCTTAAGCTTGACTTTCAAAAAGCCTACGACAATGTTAATTAGGATTTCCTTTTGGACATACTCATTTATCGGGGTTTCGGTCCCAAATGGATTGCTTGGATTAAATCTAGCCTATACTCTGGGACTTCATCTATCTTTATCAACGGTTCGGAAGGTCACAAATTCAAAATCAGATGTGGCCTCCGCCAAGGAGACCCCCTATCTTCGCTGCTTTTCTCGCTAGTTGCAGATATCTTTAGCAAACTCCTTAGGAATGCTTGGAATTTGAATATGATTGAGGGTCTAGGCAGTTCCCCCACCTTCGAGGGAGTGCTCAACCTTCAATATGCGGATGACACTATTATTTTCACCAAACCGAACACCCACTCTCTTCGTAATCTCAAACTTCTCCTTTACTGTTTTGAAATGGCGTCCGGTTTATCGATTAATTTCCAAAAATCCTCCGTTCTCTGGTTGGGTGGAACTCCCAATCGCCAAGTAGAGGTTTCCAATTTTTTTAATTGTCCCGTCGCTTCTTTCCCGATCTCTTACTTAGGTATTCCACTTCGCTGGGGTAAGCTGCATAGATCGGATTGGCTCCCTCTTATTGATAAAGTGGAGGCCAGGCTCAACATATGGTTGAGCAAGCTTATTTCTAGAGGTGGCAGACTGACTCTTATTAACTCTGTGATTTCAGCCATGACCCTTTATCTTATGTCATTCTACTTTTTACCTTCCTGTGTGATAAAAAGAATTGATCAAATTAGAAGTAATTTTTTCTGAAATGGTTCCTCATCCTTTAAACCAGGATCCCACCTATGTCAGTGGAAACTGATTTGTACTTCTAAAGAGGAAGGGGGTCTTGGTGTTCTGGACATTCGTCACCATAACATCGCTCTTTTAGGTAAATAGTTGTGGAAACTCCATAATTCTGACCATTTACCATGGGTTCGATGCATTAGAGATTATCGATCCACCTCTTTCAATTGGTGGGAGTTTCCTGAGGCGACTTTTTGCCTCGCCTCCCCTTTTTGGAAAGGTATCTGGAAGGCATCAGCCGCTTTTCAGTGTGGTATTTATCGTAAATGCTATGACGGATCTAGAGCCATCCTCTGGACTGATTTGTGGATCGGCAATACCACGCTTGCTACGGCTTTTCCTTCTCTCTTTAGGCTGGCAGCCTTCCCGACGGCTTCTATAGCGGACTCGTTCACTTTGATCGACGATACTCGTTATTGGTTTATACCATTCACGATTGATCTTCCCCTATCGTTGGCTGAGGTCTTTGATAATCTCATCTCATACCTCAATAACTATGAATGGAGACCTTCCGAGGGCATCGGTTGGCGCTGGTCTTCGGCTGGCACCTTTTCTGTTAAATCTTTTTATAGCTTCCTTAACTCGAGAGGAGTTCAATCGCCAGTAGCCAAATATTTCTGGGATTCTTGGGCTCCCCTTAAGGTGAAGATCACTTCTTGGCTTGCTTTTAATAACAAGCTTCTCACGGTTGAAGTTCTGAACAAAAGAAATTTAGCTTGGGGTCAGCTCCGCTCGCTGTGTGCTCAGCACGCTGAAGATGTTAATAATCTTTTTACTCAATGCCCCACTATTATCTCATTATGGAAGATTTGCTCTCTTGCGTGGGGCACAGGTTCTACCCCCCTAGATTTAGCATCTTGTTGGTCTGCTAAGCCTTCGAACATTTCGTACCGAAGCGCTTGGATATTGTCCGTTCATACCATTATTTGGATCATTTGGAAGGAGAGGAATTTTAGATTATTCCAGCATCGTAGTTCCTCAAGAGCTGCGATGATTGATGAGTTTTTATTCCTTTTCAAACTATGGTCTTCGGAGTTGAAACCCAAAGACATAGCCGCTACTGCTTTCCATTTATTAGAAAATGCTTACCTCTGTCTTCGTACTCTTCATGCGGTATAATTTGCCTGTTTTAATTGGCTTTTTTTATAACCAATTTTTTTCTTCTTCCACTCTCTCTTGCAGGCTTAAGTTATCGCATATGATGCGGCTACCAGCACTGTTTTGCTGTTTCTGTGATCAAGTTTCTCGTCCGAGCTATTGTCTCTTTATTTTTTGTCAGTTCTGGCAGCGTTTAAATCACCACTTCTTATGTTTTGTTGGCTAATGGCTGTTGTATATTTTGTGTGCTGTTATATATCAGTAGCATCTCTATTATAGTATTGGTTATCCTATCTTACCGTCATCTCTTTTTCTGGACGGTTAATCTTCATATATTTTTGCTTCCTACTGGGTTATGGGCATTTGGATGTTTGGAGGTATATGTTATTGATGCTTTGAGCATCGTGATGTTTTTATCTGATGGTATTTCTTTGTTGTTTTGCTGTCGCTCTATATGTGATGTTTGGAGGCCTATGTTATTGTCGCTCTATGTTTGATGGTTGCTGATCGTTTTTTTAAGGTGTCTCTGGAGGTGTTTTATATCTCAGCTGCTATGCCATATGATTTCTTTTGGTTTTTTGAGATGTTCCTGGGACCTTCCCTCTCTATCAGTTAGTGTTTTTCGATTATTGTCATGTCCTGCATTGTGCTTACTTCTCAGATTCATACCCTTCAGTTTGGGCCTGGCCGAGTTGGATTGTGTTTCCGACTTTAGTGACTCTATGGTGCAGCTCTGCTGACAGTGGCGTGGGGGTTTGGTGGGTGCCTCTCTTCGTGCTTTGAGGCTTTGGGGCTCCTGTTTCCTCGATGGGTGCCCTGTTCGGTTGATTTTTTCGTGCCGGAATGGAGCTGATTCAGGATCGAGTATCTTCCTTTCTTTGTTCCGCTCTCTAGTATTATTGTTTGTACCTTTTGTTGATGTATTCTATGTGTGTTTTGTCCATTTTACGGCTTGTAAAATTAACTATTTATTGATTTAATATATTGTGATTATGATGGCTGGGGTCGTAAGACCCTATCCGATTCATCAAAAAAAAGATGGTCAGAGATACTAGTGTACCATGTACATTATTACACAAACTTATATAATATAATATAATATAATATGTAGTATAACTCATGCAATACTGTACATATTTTTCTTAAAATAATAAAATAATAAAACTTTTTTTAAAAGAAAATTATCTAATAACATCTATATAATAATGAAGATTCTAATTTCAATTTGGATGGAGTAAGAGCAGGGTCGGTCGTCACCTTGAGGCCGGTGAGGCGGCCGCCCCAGACCCCCAATTTTTTTTACAATTTTAGAGGCCCCAAATTTGTATTTTCCATGTAAATATAGGTACGTATTTTGCATGTTAAAAAATTATATTGTAATTAGGAGCCCCCCAAAATGATTATTTGAGCCTTTCACTTTGGGCCCCCGGAACTTAGGGTCGGCCTCCTACCCCTCTTTTTTTTATTTTAAAAAAAAAATGAGAAAAATCATAGAAAAAATTGGCTGTGGTCTTGGACTACTAAGGGTCTGTTTGATTTGTTGTTTTTTATTATTATTATTTTTATAAAAATTCTCCGCGTTTCATTAAAGAGAATTTTAACTACTACTTACTACTATTTTTACATGTCGATCTCCAATTGGAATTATATTATGATGAATCTTAAATCAACATAAATCCTCTCAAAATATATGGTGCCATAAACCTACCCACTCCAAAGTGCATGAAACTAATTGTGTGTTCTCTTACATAACATAATATCGATATTGATTAAAAGAGACCATCTCTTATTACCAAAAATTTCAAAAGAGTGCCTTCAAATATATTTTCCTGACTAAAATCTAAAATATTAGTTGAAAATAATACATAATTTATCGTAATGAATTGGAATTTTACCTAGCCTCACTTCTGATATACATATATGTCTGATATACTGATAAATGACAAACTGATTCTCAAGTTTCGAAAGATGCATGTAGATTAATTAGTGGAAGCCTTGTGGCACCAAACTGGTTTTGGACAGCCACAAGCAGATATATGGATCATATTCATCAACATTCATGGCCTCATTGTCGAAGGTCATATTCCCCTAGTAATTTTTTTCTACTCAACTCTACTACTGTAGGGATGGCAACTGGGCCGGGTCAACCGGCGACCCACCCGCGACCCGGCCCGGTTAGCAAATTAGCGGGTTCGGGTCGAACCCGGCGAACAGTACTGGGTCGACCCGGGTCGTAAATAACGCGAATTGAACCTGCAAAACCCGGCCCACGAACCCGTTATGTTCGCGAATTCAATCCGCCAACCCGCAGGTCGACCCGCGGGTTCCGACCCGTTCGACCCGTACGGGTCGAACGTTCGACCCGTGACGGGTCGACCGTTGACCCGCGGGTCGAACGGTCGAGAAAACCCCCTCTGTCTCCAGAGCCGTTCCGAACGGCTCTTTGAGCCGTTAGTTTGGTTGTTGTTTTTTTTGTTTTTTCCCACATATTTAGCCTATAAATATCCCCAAAAATCTCATAAAAAATCACACCTCACTCTCTTACTCTCTCTACTATTATACATCATTTGTAAAGAATTTTTCAACAATTGTAGTATTCATCAAACAAGTCTACAAGGAGGCATATACACGATCAAATTTCGGTCGTATCGGAATCAAAATTCAACGTCTTCTACGTCTTCAACTCTCTTCAACCCTCGTCAAATCTACTTCAACCTCTCCTCAACTCTTCAATTGCGGAATCGGCAAAGCGCTCCTCCATCTTTTCGATTCTATTCTTATTTTCACGGTTTTTTTTACATACGCGTATTCCACGGTGAACGGTATCAAAATTTCATACCTCTCTCGTTAATTTTTTTTTTGCGTTGTAGTTAAAATTATTGTTCGTTTTTTGAACTTCTCTATCTCAACCCTCTTGTTTTTTAGATTTTTTTGTATAATTCACCGCTCCTATATTGTATATTTTTTTTACATACTTTAGCACATTACTACATTATGTCTAGATCACGTGGTAGCGGTCGTAGCGGACAAAATTCCTCCTCTTCACGTAGGCCACCAATTGTCCAAACTAGTGAACCCGCCCAAGAATACCATGATCCTACTATAGAACAATGGGGTACACACGACGTGGTTGTAGGTGACATACAATTAGAAGAAGAAGAAGAACAACAACCAACCGAAACCACACAACCCCGTAGTAGTAGGAAAAGTAGAGGAGAAACTAGCGATTGGCATAAATTTTAAGATTATATTCCGGACGAACATACTCCAGGTATAGGTTTGAAAGTTTGTAAAACATGTGGTAAAACATACAAATTCAAGAGGGGTGACGGCACCGGTACAATTAGTAGGCACATCCAACATAATCATAAAGAACTTCTTGATCAAATACAAGGCCAACAAAAAATCAACCCTAGGACCGGTCAAGTTGATAGCCACCCTTATGATCCCGAACTTGTTCGTCAGAAAATGGCCCGATTAGTCATTAAGGAAGAGTTACCATTTTCCTATCCTGAGAGTAGAAACTTGGAAAATTTTAATCAAACGGCCTTAAACTCTCATTTTAAAAGAATTTCGAGAAATACTTCCAAATCGGATTGTTTTAAAATGTACATTGAAATGAAGGACGCTTTGATTGCAATTTTATGGAGTTTAACTTGTAGGGTTAGTTTAACAATATTCCAACGATGGGAATTGTAGTACCCCGATTTATTTTCTTAATATATATGAAAGGGTATTTATTTTTCTTATGATAGCCTATTATTATTACTTTTCTCCATGATAAATAGAGTGTAGTATTTCCTATAAAACATTCTTCTCAAAGCCCAAATGTGACTTGTTTATTTTCTTATGTAAAAATACATATTTTGGCCCAAATGTATTTAAACCCATAAACTTAATCTTTTTCTTACACTTGTATGTGCAGCATTTTCCCTCTTATTTTCCGGGTATTTTGATGTACATTTTATAGTGGGATTTTGTGTGTACACGTGCACTCCATGTACACGTGCACAAGGCACAAACTTGGCCGGATTTGTGGAGAAGTGGCTAGGATCATGGGCGGTTATGTGAGGGTGTGGGTAGTTTCTCAAACTACCGATTGCATCTTGTCCTTTGATCTCCAACTCCCCAACGAATCTCAGCCCTCCATTTCGCCTATAATCTAGTATAAATACCCCCTCCTAATCCCTATCTTTTTACACTAAAAATTCCTAAGATTTCAAGAGAGTATCTGTGAGTTGTGTGAGAGCTTTTCTGTGGAGGCAAGCAGCATTGGTGAGGAGCTCGGCGTGGAACAGAGGAACAAGAAGTGCAGCGTGATATTGAAGGACTTGCGGGATTTCGTTATTTTCTTCACAAAAGGTGGGTGTTTCTCAGGACTTCTAATGTAGGAATAATGCTATATTTGTCATGAAGTGTTACCATGTGGCAAAAGTGAATTGAATGCTGTAGAAATTGCTTGAACATGCTATTATATTCGAGGCAAGACTGACGGTCCAGTCGACTGCCATATGAGCCAGTCGACTGATACGAGATATTATTTTCATAATGTGCTGATAAAGTGTGTGTGAATAGCCATGATGGTGTGATCATAAAATATATGTTTTTCCCTATGACACATATGATGGAGGGAAGGTAAACAAACAAAAAGAACTGAGGAGATAAACATTTGAAGTTGTCGGCTTAGTCGACTGACTTGGAGTTAAGTCGACTGATGCTCGTTCTGAAAGTGATTGTTTGATAGTTCCTCGAAATAAAGATATTCTATTTTTTGTGTAGACTCATGATGATGACTTGAAATTTATATTCCCATTGTCGTATGTAAGTATGAGCAATATGAATACAGGTTTAGAGTAGTAATTTCTCTAAAGAGCATGTTAATAACCGGGAAAATTGTGTTGTGAATGCTACTGAGCAAGGGGTATTATGTTTATGGAACATAAATTGGTATATACTGTTAATTGATATCATGATGCAAGTATATGTAAAGAAATGTAAGTAAATTCCCCAAATTAAAATGGATCTGTCCAGTCGACCGATGCATGTGGCAAGTCGACTGATCTGGACTTAGAAATTATGCTGTTTGAAATATCCAGGACAGACGACTGATTACTGATCAGTCGACTGTTACGAGGATGATATTGTGAATAAGAATTGGGCGGGACAGGCGACTGGTAGTGTACTCAGTCGACTAACCCGAACGTTATGATAACCCTGTATGACTGTATAAGTCGACTGGTACTCTTCCAAGTCGACTGTACAGAGTGAACTTTGGTATACTGGAATTCATGTTATTTTGCTGTTAGTAATGGTAAATCTTGTGATTTTAAGTCAATGAACTCTGTTATGGATGCATGAATTGTGTAAATGAATCATAGATGAGGATTGAGAATCAAATGAAATTATGAAATGTGAAATCATGATGAGGAAAGTCTGTGAGACTCTAAAATGAATTATGAGCCGATGATGCTCCTTTGGATATTGTGAATGTGAAATTGAACAGAAGAGTAGCTAAGTCTCCCCGGCAGCGAATGAAATGATATTGAGAATTAGACCAGGTTGGTCAAGTGTAATGAAATGATGAGTCCGGATGATGGAGAGGCTAACTCTAGAGGTTGATTTTCATTCATGATTCTAATTAAGTTAATACATAGTGTGGAGGTGATGAAGGTGAGAGAAAAACATGAGTATGAGAGCTAGGGTACGGTGCGGGTATGTGAGCCGCAGAAAGCATGCTTGATGAGTCAAGACATGGCGCGGGCACAACTCAGTAATGATCGGACTCTAGTCACGCTTGTGGGATGTTTTGGTGACTGCAAGAGGAGTGTGTTCAGGGAGGAGGCTGAATTATCGCAGAAGGCATGCTTGACGAGTCAAGACATGGCGCGAAATTCTACTCCAGGGGCCAGGATACATGCTTGTACTCATAGATTCATCTAGGATACTCATTGGAATTACAGTAGTAGACTAAGTCATGGCGGGGGATTGAACCCTACTAAAATGAAGATCGTTTAAGAGGCTTGCACTCGAACCTATGTAGTATGGGATGCATAGAATTCGAACAAGTATGCATTAGTGTCATAATTAACTAAGTAAATTGCATTAAGGATTTAAGTGCACAATCACGACACGACATCATTAAAAGTTTCCCAATTTGCATGCTTATGTTGAACTGGCTTGTGATTTGTAAGAAATGAGATTCATTATACTGTTTCTGGCATAGAGAGGATGGCCATGTATAATTATCGTCGGTTGAATAAACTGACGTACCCACAGTGTTTTATGCAGGATAATCACATGTAAAAGGAATGGATGCACAAAGAGTTCATTATATTGTTGTTCATTTACGTAAATATTGTACATTTTGCTTCCGCTGTGTAAATTCAAATGTAACATGCTGTAACTCTGATGTAAAAGTAAAGATTTTAAATTCCTTGTAAAATTGTATGTGAAGAAAGCAAAAAGATCCTGAAGAACATCTCGAATTCAGTAAATTGGGATTCGGGGCTGTTGCCGCTAAATTCGGTGTGGGGGCAAACAGATGAATTTGTGAGTTCTTGGGGAAACTGAATAGGAGAACCTGTGTACCTGTTCCGTCGAACTCTGATCGTTGCTCCCGCCGTAGACCTGCAAAAAGTGCGAGACACCGGGGTTGTTCCCGGCGACGCACCCTCCGACGCTCAAGTCAGTAACCAGAATTGATTATGAAAGAGCGTTTAACTAGAGAAAGATTGATTACCTCTTAATGGAGATGGGTGAGGGGTATTTATAGGCGTCTTAGGGACTGGTTTTAGGAATGTAATCCCCGTGATTAGATAAGGAATATTCCTCGTAGTCAGATAAGGCATGTAATCTGATAAGGTATATCCCCTATAATCAGTTAAGGAATTTAATCCCTAATCCCCAGTGAAAAGATAGATGTGAATCATGGCCGTTGATTTAGATCTAATCAGGGACCTTGATTGTATCTTGTCGGATCGGGTTGGTAGCGGGTTGAAACCCGTACCCAGCTGAGGTGGATCCGTTTGCGGGTTATTGGGTCTGTGAGAAGGAGACCCAGTACCCGCTTCGGACCTATCTGCGTGTAAAATTACCGTTTTACCCCCGTGCCTCAAGATTCGTGATCTATCTGGACGGTTCCGATTTAACCCCATTTTTAGCCATATCACGAGCCTCCCACTCCTAAAGACTGAGTTCGATCAGCCTTTGAGGAGTAGTTTAACTGTACTAATGGCTGGTGGAGCTGTATCGGAGTCCAAATGGAGGGTTTCGAATCTTAAAGGGGGTAGTAGTGTGTTCTTGGAAGTTGCACTTTGTTTTTAAGCATCTTTGAGTGCCCAACGGTCTTTATCTATTTTTCTCGGATTATTTATTTAATTTTGCGATGTGTTAACCAGTTGTCCGGGGGCCCTCACGATACATTCCAGGCAATAATTGTTCGTTCAGGGGTTCGAAAATATTACCCTGAATTTATAATTATTTTCCAGATTTTCCCGTGAATTTTCCCGAATTTTTGGTGATTTTTTCGCAACTTTTAAGTAAATAAAACGATTAAAATAAATTAAAATTGATTTTATATACCCATTTATGACGTGGCGTCATCAGAACCTTTGATCAGAGCGCAGCGCGATTTTCGGAGAGATCGAGTGGCTCCTGTTCTTCGGCTCGCTCTTTCGCCGTATGTGAGGTTCGGTACTCCGGCACTCCGGCTCGGCGCCTCGGCACTTCGGTTCGAATGGCTCGGTGCTTCGGCTCGACGATTCCGAAGTACGTGGCATCATCTGGGCCGTCTATCTCAGCGCGGATCCCCGTAAGGCGCTATCTTGTCGTTTAGTGGACGTGGCCAAATCTGGACCGTCCATCATGACGAGCGCGCTTTTTGACGAGATCCAACGGCTGATATGGGTTGGAACGATTTTTTGCCATATACGAGGGTCGGTACCCCGGTACCTCGGCTCGGCGCCTCGGCACCTCGGTTAGTATGGCTCGGTGATTCGGCTCGGCGGTTCCGAAGTACGTGGCATCATCTGGGCCGTCTATCTCAGCGCGGATCCCCGTAAAGTGCTATCTTGTCGTTTAGTGGACGTGGCCAAATCTGGACCGTCCATCATGACGAGCGCGCTTTTTGACGAGATCCAACGGCTGATATGGGTCGGAACGATTTTTTGCCATATACGAGGGTCGGTACCCCGGTACCTCGGCTCGGCGCCTCGGCACCTCGGTTAGTATGGCTCGGTGATTCGGCTCGGCGGTTCCGAAGGACGTGGTATCATCTGAGCCGTCCATCACGACGAGCGCGCTTTTTGGCAAGATCCAACGGCTGACACGCCTCGGAGTGGATTTTTGCCATATACGAGGGTCGGTACCCCGGTACTCCTGGCTCGGCGTCTCGGCACCTTGGTTCGGTGGGTCGGTGCTTCGGCTCGGCGGTTCCAAAGTACGTGGCACAATCTGGGCCGTCCATCCCAGCGTGGATCCCCAAAAAACGTTATCTTGTCGTTTAGTGGACGTGGCCAAATCTGGACCGTCCATCACGACGAGCGCGTTTTTTGACAAGATCCAACGGCTGATATGTCCCGGGGCAGTTTTTTGCCATATACGAGGGTCGGTACCCCGGTACTTCGGCTCGGCACTTCGAAGTTGTCTGGCCGAGGCACAGAGTTGTGTTTTGGAGGTCCTTTCCTGAGGGGTCGCTTCCTCGGCTCTTAGTGGCACGGTGGCTCGGCTGAGCAGTTCGGTAGCTCGGCCGGGCGAACCGAGGGCAGTCGGCGAGGAGGGACGCGTGGCTGGATCTGGGCGGTCCATCTTGACGCGCATCTCGAGGATGGGGTTCAGATCACGAGAAAACGCTATCTTGTCGTTTTGTGGGCGTGGCATAATCTGAACCGTCCATCAGATTCCGTCGTGAGTTTTAAGGAGATCCGACGGTGACTTCGCTTCGGAGCGATTTTTTGCCATATATGAGGGTCGGTACCCCGGTATCTCGGCTCGGCGCATTCGAAGTTGACTGGTCGAGCCACAGAGTTGTGTAACCGGGGCGTTTACTTGGCGTTTTGAAGAGTTTCTTGCTTTGAGTGAGCTACGTATCTTTTCCGCCTGTCGCTTTCGCTCCCTATTGGGCTTTTTACGTTTCCCAAGGAGGCCCAACTTGCTAGGGGTTAAAAACTCTCACCCTTACTCTCGAAGCTCATTTCTCACTTTTTTACTCAAGATCTTTACTTTCAATCTCTAAGTTCTCTGCTAGCGGCGATTTTCTCTCTGAGGCGTTTCCGTTAGCTGTCGCGTGGGCCAGGCGATTTCCGGCAGAGCATTCCGACCGTAGACGTCACTTCAAGAGGTCAGTTTACTTAGTCTGAGTAATTTTCCTTTAGATGTCTCGAGTAGATTCGGGCAGTGGGGCCTCGTCTTCGGGCGACGAGAGTGCCGAGGAGAGGAGGAGGTCGGAGATTAGGAGGAAGGGTAAGCAAGCCGCCGAACCGTCCGTAGTCGAGACGGAGAAGGGGAGGAAGAAGAGGAGGGTACAGAGCCAGTCCCCCATTGTGGAGATGATTGTGGAGAATCCGAAGCAGGCACCCGAGATAGGACGGTACCCTTCCGTTCTGTCCGGTCACTCAGGGGTTAGGCAGTACGAGGGCGACTTGCTGGAGAAGGCGATCTATGGGAAGTCCAAGATCGTCGAAGAACCTAATCCCGAACTTGCCACCGAAGCGGATGAGCTCATCACTTTGGTATCCGAGCAGGACCTGCTCCGGGTTAGAAGGGCTTTCGCTATTCCTCCGGAGTACAAACTGATTGTTCCAGGTCCGGGGATGCGAGCGAACTCTGGGTTGCCGTCTTCGGACATGTGTATGTTCGACGTTGATTCTCTTCATGCCGGGTTGCGCTTCCCTCTGCACCCATTCATCCTCGAGATCCTCGGCTGGTATTGCCTAGCGCCGACCCAGTTCACGCCGAACACATGGCGCCACGTGAACGCCTTTATGCTCCAGTGCTATCGAGCCGAGGTGAAGCCGGATCTTACGGTCTTCCGAGGATTGTATCGAGTAAATCGTCAGCACAAGACGGAGTACCGATACTTTTTAGGGCCGAGGAGGGGAGTTAAGATTGTCGAGAATCCTGACTCGATTAAGGGTTGGAAGGAGAAGTATTTTATAGTAAGGGGCGAGGCGATTAGGCCCATTCCGACCCGTTGGAAGGTGGAGGTGCCGAATTTCGCGCGCGCCGACCCTGTTCTATCTGATGCCGAGGAAGAGGTGGCGAGAAAGATAATGGCTCTTCCGATACTGAGTTGGAGGGATTTGTCGGAGGAGGTGTTGTTCGGGTCCGGCCTAAGCCCCATCGACCCGAGTATGCTCCTGACATCTCGTTTTTAATTGTTATTATTTTTCAAGTTTTTGGCTAACTTGTCCTCCCCCCCCCTTTTTTTTTGATCCGCTGCAGAAAGCATGAAGATCGACTTCAACGCCATGATGGCGGACAGATCTAAGCTGGCCGGGGGGAAGAAGAGGAAGAGGGCGGCCGCGGCTGTTTCGTCAGCCCCGGCACCTGCCGTCGCTTCATCCGTCCCTCCGCCTCCTCCGACCATGGAGGCGCCCTCGGAGTTGGTCGTCGCCGAGGTGCCCCCGTCTTCTTCGGTTCCTGGCGGGATCGAGGGAGCCTTTGATGTGAACGCGGCGTTGTCGATCGAGGCACCGCCCCTAACCCAGGCCGCCGAAGAGATCTTGACAGAGCAGCACAAGCAGCTGTTCGTGCCGAATTGGCGAGTGAAGAACCATGATGGGTTCCTCGGCAACTCGCAGATGTCAGTGCAGGTTGTCAAACATTTGGCGACCCCGAAGGACGTTGCTGCGCTGAAGGCGGGGACGGTCGGTGACGATACCTTCGAAATCGCGCGGTCACTCGTTTCGGTAAGTGCATTGCCAATTTCTCTAAGTCTGCAGCTCGGCATGTGTTTTACTGGTTGTTGTCTTTGTAGGCCACTTGCCACTTCGGCCACCTCCTCGAGACGTTCGCCGCGCAGGAGAAGGATCTGAAGTCCGCCAGCGACAAGGACAGGCTGGCGAAGGTCAGGGCGGTCAAAGAGCTTGAGGCCGAGCAGAGGAGGGCTGAGGCCTTGGAAGTACGGGTCGCGGATCTCGGGTCGGATTTGGAGAAGGCCAAGGAGCGGCTCGATGCGGAGTCTGCCAAGGCCGCCAAGGCTGCCGAGGACTTAGCAGCGGCGCTGAAGTCCTTGGCCGAGGAGAGAGCAGAGAAGGAGGCTCTGGCGACGAAGATCCGAGCCGAGGTGGAGAAGGAGGTCGAGGAGGAGGCGAAGAGGCATATGGCCGAAAACATGGAGAAGTCTTATCAGTTGGCCCTCGACCACGTGCAGGAACGCGTCCCCGGCTTCGAGCGGGTCGGCTACCAATTGTTTCCAACGCCGACCTCGGATGATGAAGGGGAGGAAGGCGAGGATGACGAGGCCGAAGGCGAAGGCGAGGAAGGACGGGATGGAGAGACTGCGGCGGACGGGCAGGTCAACGGGCCCCCCGCCGATGCGCCCGTGGCCGACGCGGCGACGAAGGTGGACCCTTGATCCCCTCACTAAGTTTTTGTAGTTTTTTTTTTTTTGGTGTTTCTTTTTCCGATCATTGTAATGCCTTTTTGCGGACTGGCCACCGCCTTTTAATGAATGAAAAGTATTTTGACTCCGGAATTTGTCTAAGTGTTTGGCTCGGTGGTGTGGTATTCCAATGCTATCTCTTTCTTATTTCAGATTGCCGAGCCGACTCGTAACACCTCGGCCGAACAGCGCCGAGCGGAGTTGTTTAAGCAATCTCGGGAGGATCGCCTCGAGGGTGAGGTTGACCTGACGAGGAGAATGCTTCACAACTTGGAGATTAGGCACGGCGAGACTTTAGTTGAACTGCACGACCTACGGATAGTCGAGGCTGAGCTATCTGCTAGGGAAGAAGAGCTTGCTCGAGTTTTGGCCGAACGGGATGGTTTAGCGAGGAAGGTGGAAGAATTGCAGAGGGTGACTGTAGACAAGAGTATCGAAGTGACTCACTTGCGTCGCGTTATCTCCGATAGCGCCGAATACCCAGGTTCGGCGAAACTTCCTCGATTTAAGGTGATAGTAAAGGACGACACTTTGAAAGACCGCATCGTCGAACTGGAGGAAGAAGTTGCTCGGCTCAAGCCTCAGCCGGTGTGGCCAAACGTCCGGAGCACCTCGTGCCCCCGCGAAGAGATCGAGCGAGGGATCACGTTCTATCAAGCGGCGAGTCGGTCTCCTATCGTAGGCAGGTCGGCCGCCGATGCCCAAAGCGGTGTGGCGGTGTCTTCGAGCGGGGCTTCGGTAGGAGCGACTGTCAGGGCTAGTGGTGAGGAGGCGTCCCGGTTCGTCGGCTTGGATTCGAGCTCGGAGGTGAAGAAGAGTCGACCCAAAGTGTCTCTAAAACGGAGTATTCCCCTTCCTCGGAAGTAACGGGCTGATCGTGTCGCTGTGTTGTAATCTTGCTTGCAAGTTTTTGCTGTTGTAATCCGCTTTGTAATTTTTATTCAACTTGTTAATGGCATTGGAGTTGTTTTATGCGAATTGTCTTTGGCTGTCTCCTTATCTGTGTTATGGTTGTCGGCCAGAGTAGGTTTAAGACGAACCATGAGGATGGTGTTCGCTTCGCCGAACTCCTCATCCTCGAATTTTCCTTTTTCGCTGCATTCGTGAACCATAGGGTTGGTTAGGCTGCTTAAGGCGGTGTTGCTTCCCGACCCCGCCTACGTGGCCTAATCAGGGACGTCTGATGTTTGCACGGATCTTGAGGCGGGTCCAGTTTCCAAGAAAACACTATCTTGTCGTTTTGTGGATACGTGGCCGAACGAGATCCGTCCATCAGGTCTTGGCACATTTTCTGAGGCGATCTGACGGTGGCTTCGCCTCGGAGCAGTTTTTTGCCATATACGAGGGTCGGTAACCCGGTACCTCGGTTCGGCAGGCGAGGAGTGTGATCCGTGCCTAATTCCGACCCGATTGAGGGTGAGTCGGCAAGATTGAGCGGAGGTGTCGGAGGGGTCCGAGCGTTATGCTAGTTTTAGGGATGCAGGAGCAGTTTTGAATGGCGAGCTACTTCTAGTCCGCTTAGGAGCGAACTTGCGAAGCAGAATCGAGCCAAGTGTTGGACTCCGATCCATTCAACGGCTGCAGGAGCAATTTCGAACGGCGATCTTCCCCCGGCTCGGCTGTAGACGTGCCGAGAAGGGAGAGTCGAGCCGAGTGCTGGACTCCGAACCATCGTGTGGGTAGTTTAAGAGATGCAGGAGCAGTTTCGAATGGCGAGCTACTTCTAGTCCGCTTAGGAGCGAACTTGCGAAGCAGATTCGAGCCAAGTATTGGACTCCGATCCATTCAACGGCTGCAGGAGCAATTTCGAACGGCGATCTTCCCCCGGCTCGTCTATAGACGTGCCGAGGAGGGAGAGTCGAGCCGAGTGCTGGACTCCGAACCATCGTGTGGGTATTTTAAGAGATGCAGGAGCAGTTTCGAATGGCGAGCTACTTCTAGTCCGCTTAGGAGCGAACTTGCGAAGCAGAATCGGGCCAAGTGTTGGACTCCGATCCATTCAACGGCTGCAGGAGCAATTTCGAACGGCGATCTTCCCCCGGCTCGTCTATAGACGTGCCGAGGAGGGAGAGTCGAGCCGAGTGCTGGACTCCGAACCATCGTGTGGGTAGTTTAAGAGATGCAGGAGCAGTTTCGAATGGCGAGCTACTTCTAGTCCGCTTAGGAGCGAACTTGCGAAGCAGATTCGAGCCAAGTATTGGACTCCGATCCATTCAACGGCTGCAGGAGCAATTTCGAACGGCGATCTTCCCCCGGCTCGTCTATAGACGTGCCGAGGAGGGAGAGTCGAGCCGAGTGCTGGACTCCGAACCATCGTGTGGGTAGTTTAAGAGATGCAGGAGCAGTTTCGAATGGCGAGCTACTTCTAGTCCGCTTAGGAGCGAACTTGCGAAGCAGATTCGAGCCAAGTATTGGACTTCGATCCATTCAACGGCTGCAGGAGCAATTTCGAACGGCGATCTTCCCCCGGCTCGTCTATAGACGTGCCGAGGAGGGAGAGTCGAGCCGAGTGCTGGACTCCGAACCATCGTGTGGGTATTTTAAGAGATGCAGGAGCAGTTTCGAATGGCGAGCTACTTCTAGTCCGCTTAGGAGCGAACTTGCGAAGCAGAATCAGGCCAAGTGTTGGACTCCGATCCATTCAACGGCTGCAGGAGCAATTTCGAACGGCGATCTTCCCCCGGCTCGTCTATAGACGTGCCGAGGAGGGAGAGTCGAGCCGAGTGCTGGACTCCGAACCATTGTGTGATAAGGGAATTAGAGGCGGAAGTGCGCGATAAAGAAAAACTTTATTTATTTATTAATATCTAATGGTCGGCTGCTTCTAAAGTTGCTAGCCGTTATTACAAAAAAAGAACAAAGGAAAAATTACTACTAGCAGCAGGAGAGGAGTGGTCCGACATCTCGAGTTACTTAGATAGGCGTAGCTGCCTTCTCTTGGTATTTCAAAAGATGGTCGGCGTTCCAAGTCCTGGGAATTTCTCTGCCTTCAGGGTCTTCTAGCTTGTATGCACCGGGGCGGATCACTTTGGAGATTTTGTATGGTCCCTCCCAATTTGGGGCCAGTTTGGTTTTCTGTCCGGGGAACGAGATGGCCAATTTTCGGAGGACCAGGTCCCCTTCTTTGAGGTCTGTTGGGCGGACCCGTTTGTTGTAGGCGAGTTCGATTTTCTTCCGATAACTTTGCTGCCGTATGGCTGCCCTTTCCCGGATTTCGTCGATCAAGTCCAGGCTCGTTCTGAGTTCCCTGGCATTCTGTTCTTCTTCAAATGCTACCAGGCGAGGAGAGGGTATCCCAACTTCTAGTGGGATGAGGGCCTCGGACCCATAGGTGAGATTGAACGGACTCTCGCCTGTCGGGGTCCGCTTCGTGGTCCGGTAATTCCACAACACATTGGGCAGCTGATCGACCCACAATCCCTTGGAGCACTTGTCGAGTCTTTTCTTGATGCCGGAGAGGATCTGTCGGTTGGCATTCTCGGCTTGGCCATTTGACTGGGGGTGAGAGACGGAGGAGAAGCGGTGTTGTATGGCTAGGTCTTCACATAAGGCTCGGAAGGCAGCTCCAGCGAACTGCGTACCGTTGTTTGTAACTACGATCCGAGGAACACCGAATCGGCAGATCACATTTTTCCAGAAGAATTGAACGACTCTATGTTCGGTAATTGTAGCCAGGGGCTCGGCCTCTATCCATTTCGAGAAGTAATCGACCGCCACGACTAGGAACTTCAACTGTCCGGGGGCCGGCGGAAATGGCCCCAGTAAGTCCATCCCCCACATTGCAAAGGGGATCGGACTTGATAGGGAGGAAAGTGGTGCTTGTGGAAGGCGTCGGATGTCGAAATACTTCTGGCAGGATGCGCATTGCCGAACGTGTTGTTCGGCATCCCGTAGGAGAGTGGGCCAGTAATACCCGTAGTTTAACACTTTGCGCGCCAAGGCTCTGGAGCCGGAGTGGGCCCCGCCGATGCCCTCATGGAGCTCTTGCAGGGCGTAGTCGGCTTGTCTGGGGGAGAGGCATCTTAGGTAGGGTCGACCATTCACCTGGGTGAAGGAGCGCTTATACAGAATGCCTTCGACCAGTATGTGACGCTCGGCTCGGGTCCTTATCTTTCGGGCTTCCTTCGGATCCCTTGGGAGGAGTCCGTCTCTTAAAAACTCGATGAGGGGCTTCATCCAATTATCTTCGAGGGGAAGTGGCAGTGTTTCGACGGAGTTGAAAGCCTCGTCCTCTATGCTGGGCTTGAGGAGGACTTCTATCAGAACAGTTTGTTCAAGGCCCTGCAGGGATGAGGAAGCTAATTTGGACAGGGCGTCGGCCTGGGCATTTTCCTCCCTGGGGATTCTTCGGATGTGGGCCTCCTCGAAGTGCGCCATGAGGCTCTTCACTTTAGCCAGGTACTTTACCATCCTGTCATCGCGGGCTTCATATTCGCCGAGGACCTGGTTGACGACCAACTGAGAGTCGCTGAAGATCTGCAGGCGTCGCGCCCCTGCGTCTCGGGCCATCCCGAGGCCGGCTATGAGTGCCTCGTATTCGGCTTCGTTATTCGAGGCTTTAAAGTTTATCCGGAGGGAATATTGAAGGACAAAGTCGTCTGGGCCCGCAAGGATGACTCCAGCCCCGCTCCCCTCGTTGCAAGAGGATCCATCGACATATACCGACCAGATAGGCGGGCCCTTCGTTGTCGGTTCGGGGTCGGGGATAGTCGTTTCCACTATGAATTCGGCCAGCGCCTGCGCCTTGATGGCGGTTCGAGGCTGATAAGTAATATCGTGTTGGCTCAGCTCGATCGACCACTTCATGAGGCGGCCGGATGTCTCTGGCTTGTGAAGGATCTGTTTCAACGGCTGGTCGGTAAGAACGACCACCGAATGAGACTGGAAGTATGGCCGAAGCTTCCTTGCAGCCATTATCAGGGCGTAGGCTATTTTCTCAATTTTCGGGTATCGGAGCTCGGCGTCCCGGAGCACTTTGCTGACGTAGTAAATGGGCTTCTGAGTTCTTTCTTCTTCCCTGACTAAGACCGCGCTTAGTGTCTGTTCCGAGGCTGCCAAGTAGAGGTAGAGGGGTTCGCCCGGTATGGGTTTGCTGAGAAGGGGCGGATTGACGAGGTAAGCTTTAAGCTGGTCGAAGGAATCTTGTTGTGGCTGTCCCCACTCGAACCCCTTAGTCCCCCTCAGGGCTTTGAAGAACGGGAGGCATTTCTCCCCGGACTTCGACAAAAAGCACCCAATGGCGGCTAAACGACCTGTCAGTTTCTGAACTTCTTTGACGTTTCTAGGCGGGGCCATGTCCAGTATGGCCCTGATCTTCTCCGGATTTGCCTCTATTCCTCGTTGGCTAACCATAAAGCCGAGGAACTTGCCTGATGAGACGCCGAACGCACACTTGTTCGGGTTGAGTCTCATATTGTGCTTTCTCAAAACATCGAACGCTTCTTGGAGGTCGGTCTCATGATCAACGCCTCGGATGCTTTTCACAAGCATGTCGTCCACGTAGACTTCCATGTTCCGACCAATCTGGGCCTGGAATACCTTGTTGACGAGACGTTGATACGTTGCCCCTGCGTTCTTCAGGCCGAACGGCATGACTCGGTAACAATAGAGTCCTTGGTCTGTTACAAAAGACGACTTTGGAATATCCGGGGGAAACATCCTTATCTGATTGTAACCCGAGAAAGCGTCCATGAAGCTAAGGAGCTCATGTCCCGAGGTTGCGTCAATCAGAGTGTCAATGCTCGGCAGAGGGAAGGGATCTTTAGGGCAGGCCTTGTTGAGGTCAGTGAAATCAATACAGATTCTCCACGTTCCATTGGATTTCTTCACCATGACCACGTTTGACAACCACTCCGGATAATTCACCTCCTGTATGAATCGGGCTTTCAGCAATTTGTCTACCTCCTCTTTGATGGCGAGCTGGCGCTCGGGGGCGAACTTGCGCCTCTTCTGCTGGACCGGTTTGGACCCCGGATCGACGTTGAGGCGGTGGACTAAGAGTTCTTCGGAGATACCGGGCATGTCCGCCGCTGACCATGCGAAGAGGTCTTGGTTGGCTCGGATGCATTTCACAATATCTGAATGTAGGGCGGACGGAAGGGCCTTGCTGACATAAAACTTACGGGTCGGCTCCTGCTCCGAGAAGAGTATTTCCTCCAGCTCATCTACCGGCTCGGGAGTCGGCCGAGCAGCGTCCTGTGGGATCTCGAGTGTTTCTAAGGAGAGGACAGGTCCGAGTGTGGAAGTCATGTAACACTTGCGGGCCTATTCCTGATTGCCCTTAACTTCTCCCACTCCAGCTCGAGTGGGGAATTTCATTTTGAGATGATAGGCAGAAGGGACGGCCTCAAGGGCGGCTAGGCCGGGCCGACCCAGAATGACGTTGTAGGCCGCTGGGACGTCTACGACCATGAAATCCATTGACTCCGTGCGGGTAGTAGGAGTTTTGCCTGCTGTGACATCGAGGGTAATCACCCCTTCGATCGTCACCGGCACTCCCGTGAACCCATGGAGAGTATACCCGGCGGGCTTCAGTCTGTCTCGGGAGAGCTTCAGCCCCTTAAAAGCATCGAGGAATAGGATGTTTACGGAGGAGCCGTTATCTACTAGGATTCTTTCGACTTTGAAATTGGCCATGTGAAGGTTGATGACGAGTGCGTCGCAATGCGGGGTGCGGACGCCCTCGAGATCTTCGTCAGAGAAGGTGACGGGCACTCCGAGTCCTTTGGGGGGAGGGGTGGCTCGGACAGAATTCACTTCTCTAATAAAAGCTTTCCGAGAAGAGTTCGAGGAGCCCCCCATTGGACCCCCATGGATAAGGTGGAGGACTCGCTCTTCCTCGAATTCTGGCGTCTCTTCCCGTTCTGGACGTTTGTTAGCCCCCCGAGGCTGGGGAGGAAGTTCGGCCCCATCCTTTCTTACAAACTTCGCCAGCTGCCCCCTCTGGATAAGGGCTTCGATCTCGTTTCTCAGAGCCCGACAGTCGTTGGTGTCATGCCCATGGTCCCGGTGATAACGGCACCATTTGTCTTTATCCCTCCTTTTGGCTGGGGTGTTCATCTTTGGAGCTGGAGGTAGGACCCCTTCTTTTTCGACTTCCATGAAGATGGCGGAGATGTTTGTGGTGAGGGGAGTAAACTTTTCAAATCTAGGGGGAGGCCGGCGCTGGCCGGCATTATCCTTCTGAAACTTTTTGGGTCCCTCTTCTTCCGTTCCCTTCCTCTTAGGCCCGGAGGCGGTTGATTCCCAGTTGGGCGGTTCCTCGGCCTCTTCAGCTCGGATGTACTTTTCAGTGCGGAGGAGGAGGTCAGAAAAGTCATGTGGCGGTTTCTTGGCGAGGGAGGAGCGGAGGTTGGAATTTAGGATGTTGGATTGGAACGCCGCGGTAGCGACGGATTGGTCGAGGGATGCGATGGTTCTGGCCTCGGCTGTGAACCTTTTCACGTAGTCCCTCAATTTCTCCCCCTTCTGCTGACGGAGGTGCAATAGGGAAATGCTGGTCTTCTCGGCCCTTCGGCTGCTGACGAAATGGGTGATGAACAGGGTCTCGAACTGTTCGAAGGAGAATATTGACGCCGGGGCGAGACGAGAGTACCATTCTCGAGCTGGGCCTTTCAGAGTTGCAGGGAATGTTTTGCAGAGGAGGGCATCGGACGCTTGATGGAGGAGCATCAAGGTCTTAAAGCCTTCGATGTGGTCAACTGGATCGGTCTCCCCAGTGTAGTTCTCGAACTGGGGAGGTTTGAAACCGAAGGGAACAGGAGTATCTACTATGGTCCGGGAGAACGGGGGTCGGCTAGGACGGAGGGTCCTCCCCCTGAGTTCTTCTTCTCGGTTTATCTGTCCCAAGAGTTTTTCCACCTCGTTCAGCCGGCGGTTCATGGTGTCATCTCTCCGACGGTGATCTGCCGAACCACGGGACTCGTCTTCGTATGAGGGGGAGCGAGGACTGCGGCGATGGTAGCTTCGAGAACGTCGAGGACTCGGTGTGCGTCTGGAATTGGTAGGAGCAGGTCGAGGAGAAGGGGATCGTCGGCGAGGGCTCCGGACCGGAGGAGGGGATGGGGCCCTTTGCCCATTGGGGTTCTGACGGAGGTTGAGGGCCTGTTGTACCATTGCTTGGAGTTGTTGGAACTCGGCACGGGTGATGGGTGCCTCATTGTTCCGGGGCTGCTGCCGACCCGCTGGAGAGTGCCTCCTTCGGTAGTGATCGGGGGAGTCCTTTCTCCCTCTTCGGACGGGGGACCTCCTGCGCTCTCGGTGTCGGGGGGATTGCTCTTGCTGGCGGGAGGCTTCCCCCCGAGCCCGCTTCTCATCCAGATGGCGACGAAGGTCGTCATCTTCCGGACGTTTGGGAGGGGTATTGCGGCGACCAGAGGCCCGGGGATGATGGGAAGCCATGGAGGCACTGGAGGCAGTGTGGTTGGGTATGTTCTCTTGGTGAAGGGGCTGTTTCTGGGGGTTAGGCCCCTTCGGATCAGGATGTGGAGGGTTCCGCTGGAGCGGCTCTTCCACGGTAGGAGGGAGCTGCCCTTGTTGCTGAGCGGGATCAGGAAGGACTTCTTGCTGGTCAGGGTTGGGCGCTCGGTTGGAGCCCCTAGATCTGACTTTGCGAGGCGGCATGGCTGGAGAAAATCTGTTCACCGGGAAGAGGAGAGGTCTCTATTCGTTAGTTTCCCACAGACGGCGCCAATCTGTTGCCGCTAAATTCGGTGTGGGGGCAAACAGATGAATTTGTGAGTTCTTGGGGAAACTGAATAGGAGAACCTGTGTACCTGTTCCGTCGAACTCTGATCGTTGCTCCCGCCGTAGACCTGCAAAAAGTGCGAGACACCGGGGTTGTTCCCGGCGACGCACCCTCCGACGCTCAAGTCAGTAACCAGAATTGATTATGAAAGAGCGTTTAACTAGAGAAAGATTGATTACCTCTTAATGGAGATGGGTGAGGGGTATTTATAGGCGTCTTAGGGACTGGTTTTAGGAATGTAATCCCCGTGATTAGATAAGGAATATTCCTCGTAGTCAGATAAGGCATGTAATCTGATAAGGTATATCCCCTATAATCAGTTAAGGAATTTAATCCCTAATCCCCAGTGAAAAGATAGATGTGAATCATGGCCGTTGATTTAGATCTAATCAGGGACCTTGATTGTATCTTGTCGGATCGGGTTGGTAGCGGGTTGAAACCCGTACCCAGCTGAGGTGGATCCGTTTGCGGGTTATTGGGTCTGTGAGAAGGAGACCCAGTACCCGCTTCGGACCTATCTGCGTGTAAAATTACCGTTTTACCCCCGTGCCTCAAGATTCGTGATCTATCTGGACGGTTCCGATTTAACCCCATTTTTAGCCATATCAGGGGCGTTACAGGAATAACCTGTCATTGGATCGACAATGATTGGATTCTTCAAAAAAGAATCATATCACTTGCGGCGTTGCCGTATCCCCATAGTGGCGCTGAAATAGCAAATAATATTATAGAAATTTGTGATATTTTTCATATTCGCGATAAAATTATGGCTATTAGTTTTGATAATGCATCTAATAACAATGTAGCAATTACTACTTTAAAATCTGTATTAAACCCTCCATCTGACAATATTTTTCATGTTAGATATTCATGTCATATTATAAATTTATGTGTTCAAGATGCATTAAGAATAGCTGATCCATATATAGTTAAAATTAGAAATTGTGTACATTTCATTGCATTAAGTCCAAGCATTTTACAAGAATGAAAAGCTTGGTGTAGGGTTAGAAATGTTCCTTTTAGAAGATTTCCAAAGGATGTTAGACACCGATGGAATTCTACTTTTGATTTACTAAATGTTGTCACCGAATATAAAGCAGTTGTAAATGATTTTTGTATCGCAAAAAATATGCAGAATTTTGAAATGACTCCCCCCGATTGGTTTTTTGCCGAATCTTTGTTGAAATTTTTAGAACCTTTTAAAACCGCAACTTTAAAATTTTCAAAAACATATGAATCTACTTCTAGTAGCATTTTTATTGAATTAGTTAGCATGATGCAAATATTTAACGAAATGTTAAATGATCCCCATGTTAGTGAGATTGTAAAACCTGCATTTCAAAAATTTTTGAAGTATTATTTTCCTCCTCCTATGTTGATTTGTGCTGCTACTGTTATGGATCCTCGTATCAAATTAGAAGGTACAAAGAATTTGATAGAAATGTTTTTTGGATATTTAGAGGTAAATGTAGAATTAACAACTGATTGCGCTACTTTTTTAGTTCAGTTTGAATCTACGTTAAATAACTTGTATGATTATTATGATAGACGTTTTGCTTCTAGTAGTATAACTTCTGTAGTTAGTTTTTCTTCTGGTAGTTCTAAAGATAAGGGTAAAAGTAGAATTGGTGATAGAACATTTAGTTAACTTGAACAAATTCAATCTAAAAAACCTAGGACTAATCAACCAAATGAATTAAATTGGTATAACCAACAAGATTCTGAGCCTACTATTTCTCCACTAGATATTTTACAATGGTGGAAAGAACATGAACACACTTTTAGTATTTGTCAATTATGGCTAAAGATTTACTAACTCCTCCTGTCTCTACAGTTGCTTCTGAGAGTGCATTTTCTACAAGTGGCAGAGTTGTATCTGATTACAGGAATCGCTTGAAGCCCGAGGCGTTAGAGATGCTCGTTTGCACAGAAGACTGGCTGAAGGCTGAAGATATGACACAAGGAAAAACACTATCAAGTTCCACAAGTGGGAGCAACTCACCCGAAGAACAACAACAACAACAACAACAATAGCTTTGCTTGTTATGTCAAATTAGAAAACTTGTACTCAATTAAAATTGTATATAAGAAATATGTTATTGTATAATACTTATTTGTGAATTGAATTCTTCATTTCATTATAAATTGTTAAAATTGTATAACTTAAATTCATATGAATAATATTTCAAAATTTGTTGTCAATTTCACTCTTTCAATCTTATTATTATTATTACGATTTTTATTGTTTATTAGTATTATTACTTACTTAGTATTATAATAATAATTATTATTATTTTAAGCTACAAAAAAAAATATTAAACGGGCCAACCCGCGGGTCGATCCGGCCCAACTCGGGTTGAACCCTAAAAGGTTCACGGGTTGGGCGGGCCACCCAAACGAAATCTCAGCCCGGCCCGGATAAGTGTGCAACCCGGCCCGAGCCCGTGAAGTATACGTGCCAACCCGTCCGGGTTGAGCTCGGCCCGGCCCACTCGACCCGTTCGCCATCCCTAACTACTGTTCTAATTAACATTACTGTATCTCAAGGCACGTGTGCTCACAAAGAGAAGTGATGAGCTTCGCTTAATATTATTATTATTATATTAATTATGAGTTTTAAATTGATTCCAAATTTGATAGTAGACTATCAAAAACTGAAATCTACAATGTTGCATGTGATCTACAGCATAAAAAGATATGTATAAAGATGGCTGAGAATCTCACAAAATTACTTTGGGAGGTTTATTATTATTATTATTGTTGGAAAATAATCTACGTGGACTCACATATGTGACTAAATGTATAATTATTATTTTAAAGTCTAACCTAAAAATTAAAGTGATCTAATCAAGATTAATGGGTTAAAAGCATATAATTTAAAGTGTGATATAACACGTGTTGAGACCGTAAAGTAAATTTCTTATATTGTGATGGGCAAAATTGGAAATCAATAATTATCAATTAGGGTTATGGTCCCCTATATATACGCATCTTTTTATTTCATCTATTATCCCATCAACAGAAGAATAGAGAGACGGTCTCTCATAGAAGTGCGTATTATATAGGAAGATCCAAACCCTCTGCGCAATCTTCATCAATGGCTTCAGGTTAGTGCTTCCATTTTTAATGTTCTTCTTCTTTTGATTTAGCAAAGATCTACAGTTTCATGATTTAGGATTTTATATTAAAGTACTTTTGCAACATGATTAAGATCTATATTTATAGAAACATGTTTTAGGTTGTTATTAATGTTTTATGTATGTACTTAAGTGTATATAAAATTTCAACAATTGGTATCAGAGTCATCTTTGCTGAATTAATTGAAGAAAATTTAGGGTTTATTGTTTACAGGAAATTTAAGAAATTTAGGGTTTCTTTTGAGCTTCCTTTTATGGTATTTGTCTTCTAAAGATTCAGATTCAATAATTAAATTAATTGAATATGGATTTGTAAAGGCTAATTGATTTGTTAATCTTTTGGAGTCATTAAATTTCCATCGTTCTGTTGTATTTGTTCTGTTGCATTTTATGGTTTTGAAGTAGTGGTTTTAATTCAGTATGTTGACATCCCAGATCTTAAAAAAAAAAAAAAATTGCTCAGCGTTACTTTTCTGTTGTGATAATCTTCAACTCTTTTAAAGATATACAGACGTAAAGATTGAAGATCTTCAACTACATTGAAGATCTTCAACCACATGAAGTTAGGTGGTTAATTAGGTCATTTTTTACCTTTCTGGGTATTGATTTTTACTGATTTGTATGAGTTGAAGACAAAACAAAAATTAATGAAAGGATTAGAAAAAATGATTTTTAAGATTTCTATAGTGATAGTATGAGATGGGTCAGGGGCCCACGGGAAAGGCAGCATGCTTTGGGGTTGTGCTACCGTCACCCACGTGGTGACGTGGCTTGAGGGTGAGCCCTGTGGCTCTGGCTGACATTGAGGACATTGGGCCTGTGGGTCTGCTGTTCTTTTTTTGTTATGTATATATATTTTTGGTTAGGATTTCGATGTTGTTCAATTAACTGTTATGGTTTTAATTAATTTGATATTATCAAATCAGTAGATGGATATGGATCAATTATGATTTTGTTATCTTTTTAAATAGATATTATCTTGACATTATCTATCTAAAATAAAATAAAATAAAATAAAATAAAATAAAATAAAATTATAAAGTTAAGGAAAAGATAAATTTTGGGAAACAATTAAATTCAAATTTGGGTTTTGGATTTTCTTATGAATGTCTAATATTTTGAATAGATTAATTGAAACAAAATGTTGTCAAAGTGACCTCTTTTGTGTAGATTAATTTTTTTAAAATATCAAGATGATTGTGTGTTTATAATTCAAGCGTTTATTAACTGACCCAAAGGTAAGTTGATATTTGGCCGAATTTCATACACATTTGTGGTAATAAATATGTGAACAATAAGTCAGTCCAAAGAATGACTTATTATTTGACAGGATTTATTGTCAATATTTGATTACTACAACAAGAGTACCGCTTACAGTTAATGTCACTGTCCAAAAACTTGATATTAACGTTGTGCCTGGTATCTTGAGATGGGATTAACCATTATTTGAATTTATTGTTTTATATGGATTCTCATGTAAGCTTATTTTGTTTATTTTTTGTTCTATATTCAGCTAATGTATCTTCTGCTGCCTCAATAACTGGTAACATCAATTCTATTCCCATGCTTAATGGGACAAATTTCAAGAAATGGAAAGGGACCCTACTGATAACTCTTGGCTGTATGGAATTAGACGATGCATTAAGGGAAGAACAACCTCCATCTCTCACTGCGGAAAGCACTCTTGATGATAAAAGGGTATTTGAGAGATGGGATCGTTCAAATTGCATGAGTCTAATGATTATGAAACACAGCATTCCAGAAGCCTTTAGGGGCACAAAATCCGATGGGATTACTAAGGCCAAAGATTTCCTCGATCAAATTGAGAAACGTTTTGCTAAAAACAATAAGGTTGAAATGACTACACTTCTGACTTCTTTGAAGTCTATGAAGTATAAGGGTTGAGGAAATGTAAGGGAGTACATTATGGAAATGTATCATGTTGTTTCAAGACTTAAGGCACTCAAGCTTGAATTTCCTGAGTACTTGCTTGTGCTTATGGTTTTGGTATCACTTCCTGCACAGTTTAATCAATTTAAGATCAGTAACAACTGTCAAAAGGAAAAATGGACTCTAAATGAGCTCATTTCTCACTGTGTGCAAGAGTAAGAAAGGTTGAAACAAGATAAGACTGAAAATGCTCATTTAGCCAAAGCCTCTAAGGATAAGGGCAAGAAGAGGAAATCTGAGGATGAAAAAGCTAAGGATCCAGCTCAAAAGAAACAACATAAGGATACAGAGAGTTGTTTCTTTTGTAACAAGCCTGGACATATGAAGAAGAAATGTACTAAATATCATGTATGGCGTGCAAAGAAAGGGTTGCCTGAGCTGTCGGAAGCTAAATGATGGTGAAAGACATATCTTCGTGGGCGATAATCGGTAGAAGTGGAAGCAGTTTGGCATTTTGGGTTGTTATTAGGAACTGGTTTCTTATTTGAATTTGAAAGACACTTTTGTTATTCCGTCTTTTAGACAAAATTTAATTTATATTTTTTTGTTGGACAAATTTGGTTATTAATGTTCATTTGGAAACAATCAGTTTAGTTTGTCTTTAAATTCGAATGTTGTTGGAACTGGTTATTTGAATACTTATGACAACCTTTATTTGTTTGAAACAATTGCATCCTATAATGAAACATTGCATGTAGAGTTACGTGGTACTAAACATAAATTAAATAAAGAAAATTCGGCGTTATTATGGCATAAGTGCTTAGGTCATATCTCAAAAGGTAGAGTTGAGCGTCTTGTGTCTGATGACATTTTGGAATCCCAGGACTTCACAGACTTTAATGTCTATGTAGACTGCATAAAGGGAAAACATATCAAAACTAAGAGATTAGGTGCCAAAATTTTTAATGTTAGGTGTTATGAACACATTTGTTATTTGCTTCGAGAAAACTCAGTCATGGTCTCCACAATCTAGAAAATGTTCTTATAGTATTGCATTCTCTGTTCTAAAGTTTAGTTCCGATTTGGAGTTAAATATAGCATTCTAGTCATATTTTCTCGAATCAAATAGGGGTAGTATTAATCAGATATTTATGAAATGACCAATGATTTTAAATGAAGAAATAAGTATTCAAACCGGTTTATTATATCCTAGCTTAAAAATATGGTTTGCAAATTGACAAAATCCATCTATGGACTCAAGCAAGCTCCTCGTCAATGGTACCACAAATTTCATCAAGTAATTATTTCATTTGGTTTTGAGATGAATGTAGTTGATGATTGTGTGTATCACAAGTTCAGTGGGAGTAAGCATATATTCCTAGTTCAATATGTCGTTGACATATTGCTTGCCATTAATGATATAGATTTATTGCATGAAACTGAAAGATCTCTGTCCAAGCATTTTGAGATGAAGGATCTTGGGGATGCCTCTTTTGTATTAAGAATTCAGATACACCGAGATCGTTCTCGAGGTATTCTAGGATTATCACAAAAGGGATACATCGATAAAATACTCAAAAGATTTGGCATGTAAGATTGTAGACCAGGGGATACCCCTGTTGCTAAAGGAGACAAATTTAGTCTCAATTAATGTCCTAAAAGTAACCTTGAAATTCAGGAAATACAAAAGATCCCCTATACATCAGCTATTGGGAGTCTAATGTATGCTCAAGTATGTACGTGTCCGGATATTGCGTACATTGTTGAGATGTTAGGCATGTATTTAAGAAAACCTGGTATGGACCATTGGATAGCATCCAAGAGGGTCATGAGGTATCTTCAGAGAACAAAAGACTAAATGCTCACATATAGGAAATCAGATCATTTGGAGGTCGTAAGGTATTCTGATTCTGATTTCACTAGGGTGCCAATATAGCAAAAGTCTACATCATGCTATATTTACCTGTTAACTGGATGAGCTATATCCTGGAAAAGTGCCAAACAGACACTTATAGCTTCTTCCACTATGGCAGCGAAATATGTAGCATGTTATGAGGCATAGAATCATAGAATATGGCTGCGGAATTTTGTCACTGGGCTGTGCATTTTGGAGAATATAGAAAGACCACTTAAGTTATTTTGTGACAATAAATCAGCAGTGATGTATTCCAACAACATCAGGAGTTCGACAAAGTCGAAGCATATTGACATAAAGTTCTTAGTTGTGAAAGAAAGAGTGCAGAATGGACATATATCCATAGAGCACATTGGGACAAACTCCATGATAGCGGATCCGCTCACAAAAGGAATTACCATCCAAGGTCTTTTATGAGCATACTGCTCATATGGGTGTTGTATTATTTTAGTGGGAGTTTGTATTTTATTTGCATTATGTTTGTGTGAAACATTTATACATTTGGTTATTTTCTGATCAGAAATAAAGAATTCAGTTTTCTTACTCATTTGTCATGTTTTGGTTCTGACCTCACTTAAGTTTTAAAGAGGACCAGTTGGAAATAGGCATGTGTATAGATCACATTGCATGAAATTTTCATGCTACCACTACAAGAAATTTGCCATATACCAACGGACACCTATAGTGACGGATCACTAAAACCGTGGGTATAGACATTGTATACCTACAGACGTATAATAAGCTGTGGGTATAGGTATCCTATAGCTTTAGAGTTTTTAATCCGTAGCTATAGGTTTTACCAACGGGATAAAACACGTGGGTATATTCTATATTTTATTTCCCCCCAACTTTTTCATTTTCCCACCAAATCCCAAATACCCCCAATTTATACCGCTCTCACGCTCACACCCTTCTCTCTCTCTCTCCTCTCTATCTCTCACACCCGAATCCCCCCACCATTGACCGCATCGCCGTCGTCGGTCTTCCACGTCGCCGTCGTTGGTCTTGAACGTCGCTGCCGTCGTCAGTCTTCCACGCCGCCGCTGTCTTCCCTCGCCACCGCAGCAAGCATCTTCCACTCGTCGTTTTCCTCCGCCGCCACCCACCGCCACCCACCTCCGTCGCCCACTTCTTCATCCGCCGTCGTCTTTCGTTGTCCGCCGTCACCCACCGCTTCCACCATCACCCACGGCCATCTATTTTTGATTAATTTTGCAAACCCTAGGTATGAATTTTGGTGCTTCCCCTTTAGTTGATGAATTTTGATTGCCATGTTGTTGTTTATTGTTTGATTGCCATGTTGTTGTTGTTTATTGTTTATTGTATGAATTTTGATTTCGTTGGTCATCAAATATGTAATTGGAGTTAGACTTGGGGATTGAGTTTTATGTCACTTGTTTCCCTCTTTCTTTAATGTTTTCTTATTTTCAGCCGGAACCTCGCCAGTATCAATTGACATGGCAAAGAAAGATGTTCTAAAGGCATTATCACAGATCATTGACCCGGATTTTGGGACAGATATTGTTTCATGTGGTTTTGTGAAGGATTTGCACATTGATGAAGCTTTCAAGGTGGTGATGAATGTCTTTTTCATTTTTTAGGTCCCTGTACTGCTGTTGATGTGGATTAAAACATTCTGTTGTTGTATCTATTCAGGTTTCATTCCGGTTGGAGCTGACAACACCGGCATGCCCAGTCAAAGACATGGTAATTAAGGACATTTCACCTAACATTTTAAGCCAATTTAGATTATTAGCATGCGAACTGCATGTGCTCTTTTTCCGTGAGTTATCATGATACATAGAGATGGAAAGTATGTCATATTTGGGGCAACAAATTCTCCAGACATCTGCAACTGCAACCCGCTAGTTATAAACTTATAATGTAATGATTACTGTGATAAAGACCCAAAAATAATATTGAATATTTGACTAAAAGGTTAGAATTGTTCAGCATGTATACTTAATGTGCATTGTTTAAATCTGAAAGGTATCATCTTCATAATCATCTGATAAGCCACCTACTTAGAGGAGTTAACCATCCTGCAAACAATTAGTTGCTTGTTATCATGCATGCCAAAGTATGTCATATTTGAATGCCTAAAAGTTTCAATCGTTTTCTAGTTTGAACAAAGGGCGAATGAGGTTGTGGCAGCACTTCCATGGGTTAATAAAGTCAGTCTGAAAATGTCTGCACAACCTGCTAAACCTGTTTTTGCTGGGGAACTTCCCAAGGGACTACAAACTATTTCAAATATCATTGCGGTTTCCAGTTGCAAGGTAAAATTTCCTGACAACTTCTTCATTGTTTTCCTTTTTCATATAGAAATTACTAACATAATTATTTACTATCGTTACAGAGAATTCTGCAAAATAATGGGTAATGGCTATAGTTTGTTGTTTAATCAAGTAAAAGTTATGATATTTTATTCTTTTAACTTCATTTTCATTAAAGTTGGTTATAATATGTAACCATTTCATACAACATGGTTGCTTAATACATGCAAAAAAAAATTGAAGTATGTGTACCCATAGTACTTGTAGTTCCTTCCGATATATGCTTAATATAAAATTTAAAATCTTAAGTCTACAAAAGCAAACGGTGCATTGTTGCTTATTCAACATTTTATATTGTATTATCTAAAAAAAAAAAACATTTTATATTGTTAAAGTTCATGACCTTTATTCAATATAGTAACACAATTCTATGACACTAATGCTTCTAAGCCTTCAGGGAGGTGTTGGAAAATCTACAGTCGCTGTAAACCTTGCATACACATTAGCTGGTATGGGTGCCAGAGTTGGCATATTTGATGCTGATGTCTACGGTCCGAGTTTACCAACAATGGTTTCTCCTGAAGAACGTCTATTAGAAATGGTATGCATATCTTAATATATTGCTGCTTCATGATGGAAACATAAGTTCCATAATTGTCATTCTTAAACAGCTCTTTTTTAGAACCCAGAAACAAGAACCATAATTCCAACGGAATATTTGGGTGTAAAGTTGGTATCTTTTGGGTTTGCTGGCCAAGGACGGGCAATTATGCGAGGCCCAATGGTATCAGGGGTCATCAATCAACTGTTGACTACTGCAGAATGGTATGCTCCACCTATAATTTGATTCCAATCCTAGTGTGATGTTTGTAGTTCGGTATCTGTTAAATCAGTTGCTTATGGAAAGTAAGCGCAACAAATACCATTTCTTACAGTTTGGCAACGTCAATTTATTTTGTGTGTGCTTATTTTGCCTCAAAACACTATCTCCGTATCATGTCATTTACTGATCTAATCTCTTCGTCATCTCCATTTTACAGTAGGGAAATTCATAGTTGCTCTATCGGAAACATTATCTTAAACCTCATTACAGGGAACCGATTTGTTAATAGATGCCCTGTATGGCTGTATATGTTACTAGTCAGTAGGAAAACAAGGAAAAAATTGCATTAATGCAATTTAGAGTAGAAGGCATGCTATATATCTCCCCGTATTTACAATTCAAAAAACTAAACTGTTAGTCTGTAACTGAATATAATACTCATAAAAGACTATGATGTATTCTAATAGTATCTAACATGGCCATGCCCAATCAAGGTGTTGATTGGCCTGTCACCTACATACAAGGCTATACACCACCAGCCAACTGATAGTATTTTGGTGAGATGAAGAATACTAGCATTCGGTCTCCATCAGAGACTTCACGGCCTATGAACTTGATTCCATCTCTTCAGACTAATTTGTACTTTGTGTAGACAAACATTTGTTTAGAACATTTGGCTAGTAAGTAATTTAGTTGAACTGTTTTTGTTGCTGTTGTTGCTATATTCAAGTCAATTAAATCAAGTTATACATTATCAATAATATATATCTATTACAGTAGGAAGTTTAATTATGTTTTGTATCCATTCTTGGCTTGTATCCATTCTTGTAGTATATATATATCTATTATAGTAAGAATATTCTGAATAAATATTACTGATGCAAATTACTGTGTATATTATTTATTCCCTGTAATAATCTCCATTTGATTAGAAAAAAAATCTGTGCATCATGAACATCCAACTTAGGTCTTCGAATCCCGGTAAAACTTTTGCTAACAGGTAGAAGCTAAAAGAACACGCAATGGACATGCTAATCATGTATCATAAGTCCAGAAATTGGGGAACATGCCGATTACATTGTTATATTTGTAAATACATTTAGACTGTGAAGTGCGGTAGATTTAAATATTTATATTTTCGTAAAACTATGATACTTCATTTGGGAGGACTAATTACTAAAGGTTTGTTCTGGACATTGATAGTATGTATTTGGTTTACTATAAATGTATATCTAGCTGCATTGTTAACAGTGTTAAATATAAAATTTTCCAATTTTAAAATATTAACGAATGTCCACCTTATATTCAAGAAGTTGCCGTATTGAGTTTAATATTTTCCAATTAACGAATGTCCACGAATTTTCCAAGAAGTTCAAACGCTTGTACAAAGCTTTACATACTTGCCTGTATATCAACTCTAGCTACTAGTCACAGTAGTATGCCAATGTTCATATTACATTTGAATTTCGAATGTTATCAATGGTGCATAATGCTGTAACTATCTTGTGGTTGGTTTTGACTATCACGCTATTATAAATATCCTCAAATCTACTTTATGTATTAGACTAGAATATGTCATCTGTTGCTTGGATTGGTGGAAATTTGAATTAATTGGAGCAGGTAAGAAGGGAAAAAATCAGCGATGAAGTACTTGTCGGACCTGGTGCCTGGATGCAACAGGGTTACTGGGAAAGCCAGCATGCTTGATGAGATTATTAACTATGTCCAATCCCTTCAAAAACAAGTCGAGGTAGACATCAATTATATTTTTTTGTTGAGAGAATGAGCTAACTCAATTATTTTGCAAGTTGTTAGTAAAAAAAAATATATATTAATTTACTAACTTGATTGTACGCACTTTGTGCAGTTTTTATCAATGAAACTTGCAGCTGCGGATCCTCAGGTTTGCCGTGATATACTGCAGGGCCAGAGTTTCTTGGGGAAAGAGGCAAGTAACCATTTCCTTTTGTATAAAAGTTCACACAATAACTAGAGGGGTGAACATACTGGAAATTGAAACCGAAACAGAATTGTAAAAGATAAAATAAGGGTGGTAAAATATTTTTGCTGTGTGCAGGTATAAATACATATTAACAATAAAAATACACAGAACCATTTCTATTAAACAACGATGAACAAAAATGTGTGTGTGGGTCCTGTAGAACGTGAGTTTGATTTTGATTTTGCTAAGTTTGCATAAAACCGAATCAAATTAACTGAGTAAAAACTGCTCATTCCTAATAACGTATTGCTTGAACCCAAAGGAAACATCAAAACTAGTAAGGAAGAATGTATCAGTTAAAACTTCAGCAGAGTTGATTCTCGGAGTCAGTTAATCTTAAAAGTAATTGCTAGTTGTGACTCTTCTAGATACAAACTACTGTCATGATTTCAAGATAGTTGTCCGTCTGATCACATGAGTGGCCGAAACTTGTAACAATTTAAATTTGTCAGCCTATGATTCATTTTATTTTTACTGTTCTTTATTATCTTTTTTCATTCTTGGGGTTCAAATTGGTGCAGATTAATTCACATTCTAGCACAAGAAATCCCAGAAATATTGCGTCATATCTTCTTACCAATCCTTCGCAACAAGAATCTGCTTCTCATTGCGACCTCAGTGTTAATTCTACGAACCTCACAGATCAACTCAACTTTCACAAGGTTCTACCTGATGCTTGTGTAGAGCCATGTTTTGACGTATAATTTCTACTTACCTACCCATCATCTAATTATTATTATTTATTTATTTGGTTTCTATATTTCATTTGTAACTGATGGTTAATCTTTCTTGAATTTGCTATGATTTCTTAGGTATGTGGAACTTCTTCTTGGACTAGTACTGAGCAAGAACTCTGCAATCTAGATTACACCCAAGGAAGGGTATGTGCATTACATGTAAGAGTAGAACTACACAGCCCTTCTTCCATTATATATTAGTTTAGAAGTATAGATTGGTATTGATAAAAGCACGAGTCAACAAAATGATAATTGATGTCTATAGAGGGAACAAATTCAGTCATATGTGTTTGATGGTAAGATTACATTTATTCTCCAGTTGAACGTAGTAATATTTGTGAAGGAAAAACACTCGTATTTATTTCAGTCAAAAGGAAATCTGATGTATCTTGTCTTTCTCAACCAGTTAATATCTTTTGCAGGAAAAAAAAAGTTCTCTGCCCTATTCATCACTCTTCTGCTTATGAATTTATTCAGTAATTATGCCTGGAAGAAGTCCTTCGGAAATGTTTGGTTACTTTATATGCTGGTCCTTGGTTGAAATTTCAACTTTTATCAAGGTGCTTCAGTTGTATTGAAGATGCCCTTCTCAACTGCAGCCCAAGATGCTGGATATCGTTATTATGGAGGCAAACTCGACGACATCACTGTAGTTGTATCTTATGTTACTGCCACAGCTCCTTAAAGAGCCGAGAGAACTGTAGTTGCCTTATGATGAGTGATTCAGTCCAAGTGTGGATTTCTTCAATTGTGTATCTGGTTATTAACTATTTTGTAATTTGACATCCTTGTAATATTTTATTAATTTTTAATATGATTGAAGTTTAATTTTATCTATTTTTGGTTCATAAATATATTTATCTATTTTATTGTGTATTTAGTTTATAATTGAATTAATATTATAAAAGAAAATATTAAATTATCATACGCGTAATTAGTAAGAAAAAAAATTGTATAGAGCGATGGGTATATATTCAAATAATTGGATGCTAAAACCATTGCTAAAACCTATAGCAATGGAGTTTCAACCGTGGGTATAGGAAAGCAAAAGGTGTCTTTAAAACCTATACCAACGGATACGAAACTGTGGGTATAACACCGATACCTATACCAACGGGTGAAAAAACCGTCGCTATAGGCTATAGTGACGGCATTTTGCCGTGGGCATAGCTAATTAAAAACGACGGAAAAATATGTCCGTTGGTATAGGTTTTACGGGCTATACCTACGGTTTTTCGCCTTTTACCCACGGATTTTTGCTGTCACTATATGTCAAATTCCTTGTAGTGTACACGTTCACACTTGATCTATGTCATTTGATTATGTTGATATATGTAACTATTGATGAATTTAGTTACGATAAATGTAATGAAAATTGCTTTGATCCTATATTTACATGATCAATGGACGAGATTGTTTGGCAATGCTTTTGGTTATGATAGTAAAATTTTGAGCTCATAAAGTATGTACATTTATAAGGAGTAACATATGTGGCTCAAGTGGGAGATTGTTGGAAAATAATCTCATATTAACAACGGTATGTTCGATAATATGCAGGAGAGGACCAGGTCAGGGTATGCTACACATATCTTGTTTAAAAATATGGAATTCAATTCAATTCAATGAAAACTCCCATAGTCATCGACCAATTCTGTTGCCTCTAATAAGGTAAACTTCTGCTTGAGCTATATTTATCAACCAGTTTTGGAAAGTACAACAAATTGGACCATGATTGATTATTATTATTATTATTTTTTACTACAAATAAAGATGACATCGGCAGTTGCAATAAGCGATGTGATCAACCATCTGTATGGAACTTGTGTTGATCCAATGGCGATCCATCTAGCATGCAGTGAGAGCCAGGGTTGCAAGAGGTTAACTTTCAAGAATATCAGTTTCACTGTCGAAGGCTCAAATGATGTGCCTACTAACTCAATCCTCTACTGCTTCAATGCTTTTGGGGATTATGGCTGAAAGTTGCTTCCCTAAACTTCCATGTTTCTGATGATCATATCTAGCAATATACTCACCATCGTTACTTAATTAGATGTTTGATATCTTGTCAAACATTTTAATAATAGAAATGTATTCATTTTGTAAGTATTCTTTTAGATCACTTCTTTAGTTTTTCTTGCGAAAATTAACTATAATAAAAGTCTTTCGTTGCACTAGATTTTCTGAACTTTGTGCAAGTTTTGTGTAATAGATACAAACCAGATGGGAAAGAACTGAAAACAAATAGAGAGATGAAAAGTTATTGCTTTGCATTTACTTGGTGCAATAAGATTTGTTGACTGAAAGCAGCTTCAAATTTAAGCATACTCCAGCAAGAGTAAATTAACTATTAAATACATGCGAGGTATTGAAAGAAACTACTACATGAACAGACAGTTCCATGGATTAATCTCATGTGAGATGTAGAAAGAAACTAATACACCAACAAAGTTCATTAAATTAATCACACACATTATCATTTTATATACAGGGACAATGGTTTGGCACAATTATTCCCAAAAGAAGAAAATATAGATACAAGATATCGATACACATGTAAAATAACTTATGCCGGATCGTCTTTAGAAATCCGCTGTAAATGCATGATATGATGTATATATTTCATTCCCGGGAACTCATGCTAAGATGGTTCCTGCAAGTAACACAGCACAAACTTTCAAAAAAACATTATGAATATATACTAGAGAAAATTTGAAAAGATGGTTCATGCAAAAGCCAATATCCATTTCTTTCCGTATCTTTTTTTTTTTTGGCTTTAACATAACTATTTTACATCTCCCTTGAGATACATCATACAATCATATGATAATGTTCTCAACTCACATTTGAGGGTTGAAATATTCAGCAGGGGTTAAAGGTTTTGGACCACCAAACCAATCAATTAGAAATATGTTCTCGATTTCTAGCTTGAAGAATTGGAAGTTGTGATCTTTTGGCCAACCTGCACCCCAAAAAGGCAAAAAATAGGAGTAAGGTCATATAAGTAATTTCGGCATTGAATCGATAAAGTCAATCAGTTTTGAAATGACATAAGCTTTCCATATTATAAATTCACATGCTTTGCTCACCCTCCATTTCTGCATGTTTTGCAAACAGGGCTCTTTTAGCAAATTCAGCTTCGGAGGAGTTGCGTTCTATTAATTTCAGCTGCAATTTTGTAATAAAGGATATTAATGTTAGAAGCTACCATATGCAGTTTCGATATTGTGCCAAAGTCACAACAGATGAAAAGTTTTGTATATAGGTTTGGTAATAGGTCAAAATGTTTTGAAAAACACAACATAAAATTGCAGTTGGACACAATTCAATCATGACCTGACTATCTGAAGCATCGCCCCCATATATCAGTTAATCATAACTGATTTTTAAAGCAAAGTCATTCTATTCCGTTACCTATTATTTTGACATCCTGAGTTAACACTTAATGCACTTTAAAAGTTATTTTCTCAATGTGAAGGTCAAATTATCACATTATTTCCAGTTTCAGAATTGGAATTCACACTTCCAAGCATTAAAAATAGATACAATATTCCACATGTTTTTCCTCCCTTTTTCATTCTTTTGACACTTTTCGCTATAATGAAATTCCACATTTTGAAACCTGAGATTCCTTAATTATAAGAAATCAAATGATGTAACGCAGGCCAGAATCCATTTGATGCAATCAAATGGACCCTTAATGCAGTGATTACAAGTCTTTGTCATTGTTAGGGGTTCTGCTGCTTACCCTTTCATATATGTGGTTCATGAAGAAGAAGAGCATGGCATGAAAAGACCACGATTACTTAATTTTTTTTCGAATTTCAATACGAAATCCCAATATTCTTGAGCTGTATCGACTGATATATAGAAATAAGCTGTGTACAGATTAAGAATTTGTTTCCTACCTGTCTTGAGTTGTTTGAGAATGGTAACAAAACGTACCAACAAAAACCCCATCTCTAAAGCCGCTTGCATTCTAAACCAGTAGACTAACAAAACTTATTACTGCATAGCAGATTCGTCAAGAACTTGATATGCACTAGCTCTTGCCAAAATTTTTGTTAAAGTGAAGATCCCAGAACAGAAGCAACTACAACCGTCACTTTTACTACACTAAACATCCAAAAAGGTAATGTAGATCGATTAATTGTATCTTAGCACCATAATCATGGTTATTCGGATAGACTAATAAAAAGGTGATGTAGATTGAACGGTACATTTAGATATGTATTAGTTTATTTGGATGATTTGGATGTTTCAGGCGGTTCAGAACAATCGTCAATCGATATTCCTATCCAATCCATTTATAGACAATGGATGACAGATATTCAATAAATGGACATGAAGTGAAATTCAAATCAGATTATTTGTATCCATTTATACACCATACATAGGCTACATTATCAAGTGAAGTAATGAGCAATTACTAATAAGTGAAAATACATGGAAATTTATTTTTAAGAAAAAAGATATCAAACATAATTAAAACTTTCCATACATGGAATGTTAAGATCAGGGAAAACTTTAAACATCCACTCTTTATAGACATTGCCCAAAAGAAGAGGATATAGGATAAATAAACTTGATAGATTTTCATAAATTAGCATCTTTTCTTCGCGTGTTCAAAAAAGTTTGCATTCACTTACCATTAAATATTTCATACATGGAATGCTAGTGTATACCTTATTATGCATTGCCTTCTGTAATGGATGAAGAATTTTAACTTTTTAAGTATTAAAGATCGTCTAGAAATGAAAATTTATCTATATTTTTAGTAGGAAACATAGACTAGGGACAGCATAAAATACCTGTCGAATTAATATGACCGGTTCAACTATCATAGAACCGAGTTCGGGTTAGGTCCTTGGCGCCAACCACCATCATGGTTCTTGGCACCCTTGCAATCCTTCATATGGCTTTGAGATTACAAACTTGGTATAATGATTTAAGTACAATTTGGTAAGAAATTTTTTTAAAACCTTAATTAATTGTTATAGTTAGACCAAGTCACTACTCTCAAAGCCATACGGAGGATGGTATGGGTGGCAAAAACCATGCCGGTCATCTTAGATCTAACAAACTTTCTTAATTATGTGGGAATATAATATTAAGGAGAAATTTGTTTCAAGCCCTTATTTGGCAGTGCCAGTGATTTTCAATTATCCCCTTCAGGTTTTATTTTCAACAATTAATTTTATTATATTAGTATTGTGTTTATGAAAATGAGGCATGTTTCTTTTCCTACATAACCAATATTAGACAGCCATAGAACCCTGACAAGTTTATTTTGTATAGTATGGTACTAGGTAGTCAACCCCACACAATTGGGTAAAAGGTTAAAAGATAATTTAATGACACGAAATGACCAAAATTTTATATGGCAACATTGAGAAAAAATAGCGATTCGTGGCATTTTTTGTTTCCCCACCACTTAGGGCAATTTGAATATCTCTAAAATTATAATGGGAGAAGGCCTTAGTGTCATTTGTCAATCTATCAATGCGTGTGACGCACATACATAACTAATTTGAAGGAGGTTTCAGGTTCGAGTCCTTCATTATGTCAAAGTTTTTATTTTAAAAATAATAATTTATTAAGACGTGTATAGTCCGTGCATAACTAATATAAAAGAGGTCTCAGGTTCGTGGCCAGACTACGTCAAAATTTTTACTTTGAAAAATATATATTTATTAAGACGTGCATCACACATGTAAATTACTAGTTGCCATTAACTGCCAAAATGGTTAAACCTATGCGACCTTTAACCGAGGTAAATGGGGATGGCTCTGGAAGTGAATATGACAGTTGAAAATAGTTTTGACAAGCTGGCTACAACTATGTCGAACCAGCAGAAAAACCATTTGCTATATTGTAACTAACTAGCATCACATATAACGCCTACATATAGATTCCAGAACCCAAAGTAGATGATCCTAACTCAAACTATATATTTCTCTCAAATGGTTCTTCTTCTAATTGAGAAAAAAACTGATGTGATCTTATTTAGTGCTTTGAAATGATCAAGCACCTCTCGATATTTAAATTTTTTCAGTCTCTTTGTCCCTACAACAAGTTTAAGAATTCTAAATTTCAAGTTTAATATGTGCTAACTAACAACAACATTGAGAATAAAGGAACGAATAATCCTACACCACACCAAACGTCCAATTGATTGTTTACTAAATGTTTTACCTTCCCAGTGAGCGTAAGCTTAGCACATACTGGGTCCTCAGGATCAATCTTGAGACAAGTCCCAACGGGAAACTCGCTGATAGCAAGTGAAGCCCTCGGATCCTTTAGCGCATCCCTTGCAGTGGGATCAAGTGTTGTCAAATAGAAGTAGGGCAAGCCTCGGCCATCACCAGGCAATCCATCACTATATGAAACCACATTCCTGTAGAACCATCGAACAAATTATAAATTAAAAAAGACAGAAAAACATTCAAAGGAAAACATACATGGCTATTTTGAGAAGAGTTTTAAGAAGACCGTCATCGACCAAACACTGATCTTATAAATTAACTGTCAAATCCAAGAGAAAAAGGTTAAGCGCAAGTAATGGAGTGTTGTCACATACAAAAGGCTAAGTTAGGCGGATATGACAATCCACCTATTTGTTGGGTTTATGTCTTGCATACGATGTTGGATAAGAAGACGATAAGACGATGGATTGACAAAGACGATTGGAAACGGAGTGGAGGCAAAAAACAGTCAGCAGAAAGTCAACAGAGGGGTTGTGGTCGACCGTACCTAAGGGGCGGTCGACTGTCCTACTGCAGCGAGACGACGGTCGACTGCGCGGTCGACCGGTTTGCTCTCGGGTGGACTTCAGAAGGTTACGGTCGACCGTACCTTGGGGGTAGGTCGACTGACAGCGGCGCTGATGGGTTTTCGGGCTTGAGTCTTGCTGATTCGTGAAAAGCCCAACTTGCTCTTCAAGTTAGATCGTGTGGCTCCTATCGTAAGGTTATCTCTTATGTAATATCAAATGGCTATTGTAACAAGATATTAACCCAGGGTTTGTCTCTAGATCTATATAAACAATTGTAATAGCTCATAGATCGATGATGATTCTATTGAGTGCCGAATAGAAGAAGAGAGTACTTCACCTAAGAAGGTGAGAGAGTTTCTCCATTGTAAGCAGCATCAAGTTCCATTAAGCATGAGAGAGGGTCGTAGTGAGAATTGTAATATTGTTGTATCTTCTCTAGCTGAATAATATCTCGGTTCTTCCTCTCCGGATTAAGGCGAAAGCCCCAACCGAAACAATTCTTGTGTGCTTTGTGTGAATGGTGTGATCTAGTCTTGCTTGGTGGTTTGTGTTGATTGTGTCAAAGACTCAACAAGATCCTTATAATTCCTAACAAGTGGTATCAGAGCAATCAGGTTCGTGGGTTTGTTCGAGTTCCTTGGAGATGGCAGATCAAAAGACGAAGATCAAGCGGTTTGACGGTAAGATCAACTTCAATCTATGGAAGGTGGACAAGTATGATGTTTTGGTTCAGAAGGACTTGCACCTTGCCCTAGAAGAGAAGAAACCAACCGGCATGCAGCAGGAGAAGTGGGATGAGATTTGTTTGAAGGCCTTAAGTTTAATCCGGTTGCAATTGGCGAACGAAGTCAAGTGTAATATCCTTGAGGAGAAAAGTGCGGCAAGTCTATGGGCGAGACTCAAATCTGACTACTCGAGATCGTCGTTGCTAGATCGGATGTATTGGAAGAGGAAGCTGTTTAGGTTCTCAATGAAGGAAGGTACCCATCTTCAAGATCATATTGTGGAGTTCAATAAAGTAATATCTGAACTGAAGGCAATCAACGCTGATGATCTTAGCGAAGAGGATAAAGCTTTCAACTTGATTTATTCACTGCCTACTTTTTATGATTACTTGATAACTACTATGCTACATGGGAAATCAGCCAAGGAGATACTTACTGTAGCTAGGGTGATTAAGGGTCTTAAGGAAGATGAACTAAGAAAGGAGACTCATAAAGGAGGGTCTATTTCTTTAGGGTGTTTTGCAGTGGATGGTGATACTTCAATTGGAAGGGATGCGGCACACAAGGGTAAGATTCGTTGTCATTACTGTAGAGGAGTTGGGCATTACAAGAGAGACTGTCGCAAATGGTTGAGTCAGAAGAGTGCTACTAAAGAAGGGGAACAAGCCCATATAGTCAGCACAACTAAGTCAGGTAATAATGATGATTATTTTCTTCTTGTTTCAAGTTCTTCAGATGTAGATTCAAGTTGGTATCTTGATTCGGGAAGTTCTTCTCATATTTGCTCTGATAGGGAGATGTTTTCTACTTACAAGTCATCAATAGGCCGTAGTGTGAGAACGGGGAGTGGTGAGATTTGTGAAGTAGTGGGTGAGGAAACAGTTGAATTGGAGATGCCAGATGGTAAAGGGTTCACACTAGAAGAAGTCATGCATATTCCTTCGATACAGCAAAATATTATATCCTTGGGTACTCTTGATGCTTGTGGCTGCAGGTACACAGCTCGAGGTGGAGTTTTAACAGTTTGGGATAGTTGTCGTAAGGTAATGAAGGGTAAGAGGGGGATTGGGCAGGGTCAGCACAACTTCTACCAGCTTTGTGGGAGCAGAAAATCTCGGCCGAGTGTATGGAAGCCCATTGTTCCTAAAGCATCATCTAGTAAGCCATCACTAGAATTACCGACGCGAGACTGCAACGTTCGAATACCGTTGGAAGGTGAAGAAAGCCTTGATGTAGGTGGAGTTCGTGTGGGGAGGGTGGCCATGATTACATCTACAAGGGTGTGCCCTTGAGGGGGACATACAGCTGGAGGAAAACAGGTGGAGGTTTGTTCAACTAGCAGAAAAAGCCATAGAAACATGTTGTTTACAAAGCGAAGAAGAAAGGTCTAGAAGAGTTTTAAATCACACAGGTACGGATTCATGCGTATGCAATCCAAGACGGAGATTGTTGAGGTTATGTCTTGCATGCGATGTTGGATAAGAAGACGATAAGACGATGGAGAGAAAGACGATTGGAAACGGAGTGGAGGCAAGAAACAGTCAACAGAAAGGCAACAGAGGGGTTGCGGTCGATCGTACCTAGGGGTCGGTCGACTGCCCTATTGCAGCGAGACGACAATCGACTGCGCGGTCGACCGATTTGCTCTCGAGTGGACTTCAGAAGGTTGCGGTCGATCGTACCTTGGGGGTAGGTCGATCGACAGCGGCGCTGATGGGTTTTCGGGCTTGAGTCTTGGTGATTCGTGAAAAGCCTAACTTGCTCTTCAAGTTAGATCGTGTGGCTCCTATCGTAGGGTTATCTCTTATGTAATATCCAATGTCTATTGTAACAAGATATTAACTTAGGGTTTGTCTCTAGATCTATATAAACAATTGTAATGGCTCATAGATCGATGATGATTCTATTGAGTGCCGAATAGAAGAAGAGAGTACTTCATCTGAGAAGGTGAGAGAGTTTCTCCATTGTAAGCAGCATCAAGTTCCATTAGGCTTGAGAGAGGGTCGTGGTGAGAATTGTAATATTCTCGTATCTTCTCTAGTTGAATAATATCTCGGTTCTTTCTCCCCCGGATTAAGGCGAAAGCCCCAACCAGGACAATTCTTGTGTGCTTTGTGTGATTGGTGTGATCTAGTCTTGCTTGGTGGTTTGTGTTGATTGTGTCAAAGACTCAACATGATCCTCATAATTCCTAACACTATTCTTTATAAATATTATGTATTAGATGTTTACATTAACACGAAAACAAAACTAAAAAGTTAAAATAATTGTAAGGATAAAAAGATCAAATAAATTAGTATTATTTAGTAAAGCTAAACCTACAATTAAAAGAAGACAACAAAAATGAACTGACATAAAATACCACAAGATAAAATTAAACAAACAAAATATTAAATTATTATTTTTTTCAAAAAAAAGGTAAAATTACTTCCACACCCTGGTCTGAAAACCATTTTGTTCATGCCCACCAGGCCACTAAGTTTCGCAACTGCTGATGTAGCCCAATTATCCAAATTCATAACATCTTATAATCCTATGAAAAGAATACAGAAAATGATTATGAAAAATTAGCTAAATTTCATAGTTAGAACTTATCAAGGTAATATTAGCTTAAATTAGTAAAATATAGTACGTACAGGGTCGTATGATTATATCAATTTGGGTAAGTCTTAACAACAAGAAATGAGATGATATGAAACATAAAAAGATTAGAAGAGTGAAAAAAAAAATCATCAACACCTCCGCCCTAAAACTTATATTCTTTTTGTTCCTAAGTTAGGATGACCAAGGTTATCTATTTAGTGGAGGTATAGCCATGCTAAATTCATACTTTAGTCATCTTTTAACTAAGTGTTTGGACTTAAGCAATCTTTTAACTAAGGGTTTAGCAACCTAACTAAAGATAGATCGTGCCCAAAACTTCTGCTAAATCAGATCTAAGTGAAGTTGTGTAGTTTGGGTAACTCTAATTATCTCAAATTTTGGGGTCAAACAACTAGACACAACTAGACAATTGTAGTTGATAAAGTTAACAGAGAGATTGGAAAATATAGTTTGATTGATTATAATTGAGTATAATGTCTCCAATATATAGGAGGAACCAAATACAAAACTGATACATAACCCCATATGAGACTAAATATATATATAATATTTAACACCCCCTCTCAAACTCACGATGGGTCGAATATGAGTTTGCCCACTAAGTAAAAAAATCTCTGAATAGTGTGGAATTTGGTGAAGAAGTCTGTTGTCTACGGTGAAGAAGTAACATAATGAAGTGAAATGATTCCTGCTTCAAAACGCTCACGAACATAGTGCCAATTTATCTCTATGTACTTTGTTCGCTCATGAAAGACCGGATTGCTTGTAATGTGCAATGCACTCCGATTATCACAATGAAGAGGAGTAGCTCTGTGAGAATTACACCCATATTTGATAACAACCAACGAACATGAACAATCTAGTAGTGGCTGTCATTGCTCTGTACTCAGCTTTTGTGGAAGAACATGCTACAACTGCCTGTTTTTTGCTTCGCCATAAGATCAGCGAATCACTAAAAAATACACAGAAACCTGTGGTAGACCGTTTGGTGGTAGGATCACCCGCCTAATCTGAATCAGAATATGACTGAATGTAGAAGGCATGAATAATACGCGAGTGATAGTGCCCCGAAGATATCTGAAGATCCGAAGAAGAGCACCGTAGTGAACTGGTGTAGGAGCGAAAATAAACTGACTAACAATACTGATTGCATGAGCAATATCGGGTCTGGTCATGCATAAGAAAAGAAGCTATCCAACAATCTATCTGTATCTAGTGGGGTCAAGAAGGAGCTCACAATCTGTGGGATGAAGCTTCACATGAAGCTCTAAAGGAGTATCGGCTGATCGACTGTCAGAGAGATATGCAGCGGAGATAATATCGGATATGTAATTCTGTTGAGAAATAAGTATCCCCGAGATCCATGGGCAATCTCTAGAGTCTAGACCCAGAAAGTAGCGTAATCTGTCAAGATCTTTCATATGGAACTGCTGGTGAAGATACTTCTTGGTAGATGCAATGCCTGCGAAATCATCCTCAGTAATAATCATATCATCAACATATAATAATAAAAAGACCCTCCCCTGCGGTAATGAACGTATAAACATAGAGTGGTCCTGTGAACTCTGACTGAAACTAACCAGGGAGATGACACTTCGAAAACACTCAAACCATGCTCAAGGGGCCTGTTTCAGACCATATATAGCTCGATGCAGACGATAAACATGGCGAGGAGTGGTAAGGCCAGGAGGAGGATGCATGTAAACAACCTCAGATAAGATACCATGAAGAAAAGCATTCTTCACGTCCATCTGGTATAATGGCCACTGACGAACAATGGGAACGACAAGTAGAGTACGAACTGTAGTCATTTATGTAACTGGGGCAAAAATGTCATCATAATCAATGTCATGCTCTTGAGTAAATCCTCGGACAACTAGACAGTCTTGTGTCACTCAACGGCGCCATCAGGTCGATATTTGATCTTGAAGATCCACTTGCAGCTAACATGCTGGACACCCACAGGCAATGGAACATCCCCAGTGTCAATCTGATCGAATGCATTGAACTCCTCTGCAATAGCTTTCTGCCACTCGGGATATTGAATAGCTTCCTGATAGGTTATGAGCTCACGTGTGGAGTGTATAGAAGTGAGATACGTATGAAACTGTGGCGAGTAAGAGGCTAGGGTGGCAAAACCAAACTGGTCAGAAGGACCAATAGCATCAGGTGTGTAACTAGTCGATGGGATGCCCGGAGTAGAATGTGTAGATTGACGGACCGGTGGTGGATGGACAATGTAGGGGGGGTGAGATAGGTGGTGTGTGCGCATGCAGCTATGGGGATGTAGGTGATGAGGGAACATGATGCTGTGGGGATGCAGGTGGTAAGGGTGCATAACACTGTGGGGATGCAGGTGGTGTCTCCGTAGGAGGAATAATAGGTCGAACATCAGTATGAGATGGATAAGTAGCCAAAGGAGTGGGATCAAATGGAATGCGTGAAGGTATGGCCGGAGAAATAGACCCAACAACTGGGAGTCGAGAAAACTAGCATCCTCAGGAGTGGTCAAGTAGTAGGGAGAGTCATCCACAAATGTGATATGTCGGAAAATACAAAAATGACCTACCACATGATCAAAATAGTGACATCCTTTATGCTCAGGACTGAAACCTAGGTGAATGCACTTAGCAGCTTGGGCAGAGCTTCGTGCGCTCAGTGGAAGGGAGAAGGATATAACAGATTAACAGGTGCACCCAAAAGTACGAAACATACTGTAGTCTGGTAATGAGTGATGAAGAGCCTCATAAGGTGTTGTGCCAGATAGGACAGACGAGAGAGTGATGCTAATGAGGTTGAGAGACGTCATGACAACTTCAGCCTAGAAAGAATGAGGAATAGAAGAGTAGAAGAGCGCGAACCGTCTCAAGAATATGACAATGCTTGCATTCAGCTACATCATTCTACTCATATGAGTGTGGGCATGATTGCTAAAAGAGTGTACCATGGGATTGAAGGATCGATCTCATAGCATCGGAAGTGTACTCACAAGCACCGTTTGAGCGAAAGATTTTGATACACACACCAAACTGAGTGTGAACCATGTTCGTAAAAACTTGGTAAATGTCAGGTATTTCAGAGCGTTGACACATAAGAAACACTTGTGTATCTAGTAAAGTCATCGATGAAACTAACATAATAGAGATAAACTTTGTGAGGTGTAGAAGATGGTCCCCATATGTCAGAGTGAATAAGTTGAAATGCATGAGGGGCTGAGAAATACTTTTATTGCTAAAAGAAAGGCTAAGTGTTTTGCCAAGTTACAACCCTGATAAACAGATAACAGAATGATAGGAAAATTCCCAAGAACACCACTACAGACTATATTTTTTAAACGACTCACTCAGATGACCTAAGCGTCTGTGCCACAAGTCGGCACCAGAACTAACAACACCAACGGAATTAGAAATAGAATTATGAGCATGAAGAAAATTAAGATGATATAAACATCCATGTCTGCTAGCTCGTCCAATGTGTGACCAGTCTGAGGATCTTGTATGGTACATCCCAAAAAAGTAAAAGTAACGGTAAGATCACTACTACATAAAACACTAATAAAAATAAGGTTCATAAATAAATGTGGCACATAAAGGATGAAGGGCAATGTAAGAGTGGGAGTGTGAATAGATTCGAAGTGTAGTGTGAAGTAGTGAGCCATCGACAATGTATAGTGATGGTGAGTGAGTTAAGTGGAGTGCTAGTGGTGAGGAGTGTATAATTGCTAGTAAGATAATGTGAGGCACCAGAATCTAAAAGTCAAAAAGAGTTCATACAAGGAGTAACAGAAAAAGCGGAGGCAGAGAAGCCAATATTAATGGACTGACACGAGTTCTGAAGGCCTAGCTGAGCGAGACATCGCTAAGGAATATCATAAGGAGCAGGATAAGGCATAGGTGGAGTACAACCATTGCACGTGATATATGAGAATGAATACTGAGAGGAGGTAAACCTTGTTGCTTCCTGCACTGTTGTGCCTGCACCAAGAGATGTGAGTGCAGGATGAAACACTCGTGAGTCGTGATTAATATGACCATTCCACTGACAGTGGGTGCAAAAACAGAGACAACGATCAAGGGCATTGTGATGTCAGAATGAGGCATGGGGCCAGATCGAGGATTGCGGGAGGAGGTACGAGGGCAACAGCCAGAACACTGTCACTGCCGGATGACGGGATAGAAGCTGGAGTTGATAGAGCGTGGAGTCAAGTTTCTCCAGCCACAGGTTCAGCTATAGCAGCTTCGAGATGAGGAAGTGGATCTCGGTGAATCAACTGACTACATAGAAATTGTACTATGATCGAAGACCCATCATAAAGAACATAAACTGGTGTCGTTCACGAGTAACATGGATCACATCACTATCTTCTAGTTGCTGCAATTCGTGCCAGATATGGCACATGGCTGTATAATGATCCTGAATGATGCGATCACCCTGACAATCAAGAAGTGACTGAATAAGTAGCTGGTACTCACGGGCTCTGCTAGTCAGAACATACTGAATGGTCAACTGGAGCTAAAGGCCTGAGCGGGACGAATACAAAGTAGGTCAGCACAGAGAGAGCAGTCAACGAAGCAGATGATAAAAGGCAATGATATGATGATCATGGTCATCCCAAGTGGCCTGGGAAGTGCGAATCAATTGCTTGCCGGTTGCTGATGCGATATCGGCGGGATCTTTAGGACGAAAATTGGAGCCATCAATGTGATCTCATAAGGAATGTTTGAAAAGAGTGACCTCAACAGAGGCAGCCCAATCAGTCCAATCTTTGGCAGAGGAAAAGAAAAAGTTGGTTGAAATGGGAAGATATTGGCGGAATTGGGGTTCCATGGAGAAACACAGGTACTTGCAATTTTTTTTTTTTATTTATTATTTTTTTTACGACTGGCGAAGGTGGCTGTGACGGCAGTGTGCGGTAGGTAAGGGTTAGGATAGGTCGGGTTGGATGGTGATTTGGATTTGGGTATCGGGTTTTGGATTTGGGTTAAGTTTGGATCGAGTTCGGTTTTGTTTTGTTTTTTTTTTTTGAAAAACGGGTATATGGTACGGGTGTTGGATGTAGCAGGGGGAGAAAAAAAATAAGGGTTTGGGTTTGGGTTTGGGTTTGGGGTAGGCGGCAACGGCGGCTAGGGTTTCAAAATATCAGATTTCAAAATAGTCGACATTGGGTTTCTGCTGTAGGTGGGGGAGTCGACGATGATAAGGATGAGGGCTTAAGGAGGCAGCTAGGGTTTCAGGAGGTTGGGTTTTGAAATATTGGAGTAAGGAGTCGACGTTGGGTTGCTGTGGCAGGTGGGGGGAGTCGATGATGGTAAGGAGATTTGATTGTTGTTGATGTTGCTGGTGCCAGAGATGTGATTTGCCAAGTATGAAGACGTTGGGTCGACGATGGTGAGGGGATTTGATTGTTGTTGCTTGAGGGATTCGTCGGGGACGAAGACGCCGGGATGAATGCCGCCGTTGTTGATGATGACTTTTTTTTTTGGAAGTTTGTTGTTCTTGATGATCACGACAATTAGGGATTAGAGAAAAAAAATTACTGCTTTGATACAATGATAAAGTTAGTAGAGAGATTGGGAAATATAGTTGGATTGATTATAAATGAGTACAATGTCTCCTATATAGAGGAAGGAACCAAATACAAAACTGATACATAACCCGATATAGGACTATATATACTAGTAGTTTACACGTGCGATGCACGTCTAAATAAATATAGTTTTTTAAAAGTAAAAATTCAGACGTAGTCTGGATTTGATCTAAAATCTTATTTACAATAGTTATGCACGTGCGTTGCACGGGTTGGTAGATGGACAAATTACACTAAGGCCTTCTCCCATTATAGTAGTAGAGATAATACAATATCTAACGATAGTTATCTCAACTCCAAAAAAGACCTCATGCAGCTTAAATTTACAAAAACTAAAATTACCCGCAAAACTCCAGTTAGGTATTGTTCTTTTTTTTTGCCTCTTACCTCTTATAAGAGATTTACAGTAAGGTACTGTTCTTTTTTTTGTCTCTTATAGGTTACCTCTTATAAGAGATTTACAATAAGAGCCTCTTTTTGAGGTGTTCTTTTTATATAAAAATAACCTCTTATAAGAACCTCTTATAAGACATTTCTGTTCTTTTTTCACCTCTCACAAGAGCCTTTTCTATATTTTTAGACATTTTTGCCCTTACTATATAATTTCTCAATTTATATCAACATTTCATATCTAAAATTATGTAAATCGTTAATTCTACCACATTTCTCACAAAGTAAACAAATTTGGTCAAAATCCATAATATAGATCCTCAATCTTCTTTCAACGAAAAAAACCCACATAACACAAGTTAAGCACACAATGCAAAACTTCCACAAACTTCAAAATTAACAAACACAATAAATTTTTTTGTAAGGCGACCAAAGGAAGAATGTTTCTACTTTCCTTGTCCAGGTAACCCAATTATTTTGTATTTCAATTATCTTTTATTGAATGGGAATTGTGATTGAGTTTATGTTACATTTGGTTTGCAGGCTGGCATTGTGAAAAAGGAACATATCAAAATTCACTGTTTCTGATCGGTTGGGTGCCCACAAAGATTTCTGGCTGAAAGACTGTTGTGCTATTCTCATCAATAGCTTGAGAATATCTGCTTAAGAAGTTGCATGAAATTTTAAACAAAAAAAAGTGACTGAAAGATATATTTTGTTTTATCATCATTTGATACAGAAAACAGAGATAAGAGTAATTGAACAAAGATATATTTTGTTTGTATCATCATCTGATACAAAAAATGTGACTGAAAGATATATTTTGTAGAATTTACTGTTACTTTCTGAAGACTTTTTAATTTGTTCATTGAAAGCAATGCATAACTGTAAATCTGTATTGAGCACATCATGTTCGAATTGTGAGCTTTACTAGGTGCTTGCATTTACTCTTTTGGATGAATGATCTGTATTAAGCTTAAGTTTTTTATCAACAGCCTGTGACTGAAATGAACCACCTGATTTTAAGAATGAGATTAACTATCATCTCTTTAGACTTCCTGATTTATTAAACGCAAAAACATCACCATCATGTAGGTGAGCTATAAAACCAATGTATGTGATAATTCCAGAGTTGTAACTAATTACTTAAATAAGACTACTCTAATACATCTTAAGTATATCATCTGCAAACAATTTTGACAAGAACTACAACGAAATTTCTCTACAAAAAATTTCGGGGGAAAGAAAAGATATGGGGAAATCATTAATTTCGGGGGTAATATAGACTTTTTAAGGGATGGAAGTCTTATAAGAATTTGAAAGAGGCTACTAGAAGTCTTTTAGGCTTATAAGAGATTTTGAAAAAAATGTCTTATAAGAAGTAAAAAAAGAACGCTAAAAAAACTCTCACCTCTTACAAGAGGTAAATCTCGTATAAGAGGAGAAAAAGAACAGTCTCTAAGAGCGTCTTGTAAGAGCCTCTTTTTGAGGTGTTCTGTTTATATAAAAATAACCTCTTATAAGAACCTCTTATAAGAGATTTCTGTTCTTTTTTCACCTCTAACAAGAGCCTATATTACCCCTAGGGATGGCAACTGGGCCGGGTCAACCGGCGACCCACCCGCAATCCGGCCCGCGAACCCGGCCCGGATAGTCTCTTGGCAGGTTCGGGTCGAACCCGGTGAACAGTACCGGGTCGCAAATAACGCGAATTGAACCCCCGAAACCCGGCCTACGAACCCGTTAAATTCGCGAATTCAACCCGCCAACCCGCGGGTCGACCCGCGGTTCCGACCCGTTAGACCCGTACGGGTCGAACGTTCGACCTGTGACGGGTCGACCGTTGACCCGCGGGTCGAACGGTCGAAAAAACGCCCGTTCTGGCTCTGTTTCCAGAGCCGTTCCGAACGGCTCAAAGAGCCGTTATTTTGTTTTTTTTTTTTTGTTTTTTTTTAAAATTTTTCCCACATATTTAGCCTATAAATATCCCCAAAAATCTCATAAAAAATCACACCTCACTCTCTTACTCTCTCTACTATTATACATCATTTGTAAAGAATTTTTCAACAATTGTAGTATTCATCAAACAAGTCTACAAGGAGGCATATACACGATCAAATTTCGGTCGTATCAGAATCAAAATTCAACGTCTTCAACGTCTTCAACTCTCTTCAACCGTCTTTAAATCCACTTCAATCTCTCCTCAACTCTTCAATTGCGGAATCGGCAAAGCGCTCCTCCATCTTTTCTATTCTATTCTTATTTTCACGGTTTTTTTTACATACGCGTATTCCACGGTGAACGGTATCAAAATTTCATACCTCTCGTTAAATTTTTTTTTGCGTTGTAGTTAAAATTATTATTCGTTTTTTGAACTTCTCTATCTCAACCCTCTTGTTTTTTAGATTTTTTTTGTATAATTCACCGCTCCTACATTGTATATTTTTTTTACATACTTTAGCACATTATTACATTATGTCTAGATCACGCGGTAGCGGTCGTAGGGGACAAGATTCCTCCTCTTCACGTAGGCCACCAATTGTCCGAACTAGTGAGCCCGCCCAAGATTACATTGATCCTACTATGGAACAATGGGGTACACACGACGAGGTTGTAGGTGACAAACAATTAGAAGAAGAACAACAACAACAACCAACCGAAACCACACAACCCCGTAGTAGTAGAAAAAGTAGAGGAGAAACTAGCGATTGGCATAAGTTTTATGATTATATCCCGGACGAACATACTCCTGGTATAGGTTTGAAAGTTTGTAAAACATGTTCTAAAACATACAAATTCAAGAGGGGTGACGGCACCGGTACAATTAGTAAACACATCCAACATAACCATAAAGAACTTCTTGATCAAATACAAGGCCAACGAAAAATCAACCCTAGAACCGGTCAAGTTGATAGCCACCCTTATGATCCCGAACTTGTTCGTCGGGAAATGGCCCGACTAGTTATTAAGGAAGAGTTACCATTTTCCTATCCCGATAGTAGGAACTTGGAAAATTTTAATCAAACGGCCTTAAACCCTCATTTTAAAAGAATTCCGAGAAATACTTGCAAATCGGATTGTTTTAAAATATACATTGAAACGAAAGACGCTTTGATTGCAATTTTATGGAGTTTAACTTGTAGGGTTAGTTTAACTTCGGATTGTTGGATGGGTGTCAACAATATTCCAACGATGGGAATAACCTGTCATTGGATCGACAATGATTGGATTCTTCAAAAAAGAATCATATCACTTGCGGAGTTGCCGTATCCCCATAGTGGCGCTGAAATAGCAAACCGTATTATAGAAATTTGTGATGTTTTTCATATTCGCGATAAAATTATGGCTATTAGTTTTGATAATGCATCTAACAACAATGTAGTAATTACTACTTTAAAATCTGCATTAAACCCTCTATCTGACAATATTTTTCATGTTAGATGTGCATGTCATATTATAAATTTATGTGTTCAAGATGCATTAAGAATAGCTGATCCATATATAGTTAAAATTAGAAATTGTGTACATTTCATTGCATTAAGTCCAAGCATTTTACAAGAATGGAAAGCTTAGTGTAGGGTTAGAAATGTTCCTTTTAGAAAATTTCCAAAGGATGTTAGACACCGATGGAATTCTATCAAAATCACCGATTATAAAGCAGTTGTAAATGATTTTTGTATCGCAAAAAATATGCACAATTTTAAAATGACTCCCTCCCGATTGATTTTTTGCCGAATCTTTGTTGAAATTTTTAGAACCTTTTAAAACCGCAACTTTAAAATTTTCAAAAACATATGAATCTACTTCTAGTAGCATTTTTATTGAATTAGTTAGCATGATGCAAATATTTAACGAAATGTTAAATGATCCCCATATTAGTGACATTGTAAAACCTGCATTTCAAAAATTTTTGAAGTATTATTTTCCTCCTCCTATGTTGATTTGTGTTGCTACTGTTATGGATCCTCGTATCAAATTAGAAGGTAAGAAGATTTTGATAGAAATATTTTTTGGATATTTAGAGGTAAATGTAGAATTAACAATTGATTGCGCTACTTTTTTAGTTCAGTTTGAATCTACATTAAATAACTTGTATGATTATTATGATAGACGTTTTGCTTCTAGTAGTACAACTTTTGTAGTTAGTTCTTCTTCTGGTAGTTCTAAAGGTAAGGGTAAAAGTAGAATTGGTGATAGAACATTTAGTTTACTTGAACAAATTCAATCTAAAAAACCTAGGACTAATCAACCAAATGAATTAAATTGGTATAACCAACAAGATACTGAGCCTACTCTTTCTGCACTAGATATTTTACAATGGTAGAAAGAACATAAACACACTTTTGGTATTCTGTCAATTATGGCTAAAGATTTACTAACTCCTCATGTCTCTACAGTTGCTTCTGAGAGTGCATTTTCTACAAGTGGCAGGGTTCTACCAGATTACAGGAATCGCTTGAAGCCCGAGGCATTAGAAATGCTCGTTTGCACAGAAAATTGGCCGAAGGCTGAAGATAGGATACAAGGGAAAGCACTATCAAGTTCCACAAGTGGGAGCAACTCGCCCGAAGAACAACAACAACAATAGCTTTGCTTGTTATGTCGAATTAGAAAACTTGTACTCAATTAAAATTGTATATAAGAAATATGTTATTGTATAAAACTTATTTGTGAAAACTTGTACTCATTTCATTATAAATTGTTAAAATTGTATAACTTAAATTTATATGAATAATATTTCAAAATTTGTTGTCAATTTCACTCTTTCAATCTTATTATTATTATTTAGATTTTTATTGTTTATTAGTATTATTACTTACTTAGTATTATAATAATAATTATTATTATTTTAAGGCTTTCAGCTATATATATATATATATATATATATATATATATATATTAAACGGGCCAACCCGCGGGTCGACCCGGCCCAACCCGGGTTGAACCCTAAAGGGTTCACGGGTTGGGCAGGCCACCCAAACGAAATCTCAGCCCAGCCCGGATAAGAGCCCAACCCGGCCCGAGCCCGCGAAGTATACATGCCAACCCGTCCGGGTTGGGCCCGGCCCGGCTCACTCGACCCGTTCGCCATCCCTAATTACCCCAAAGTCTATATTACCCCAAAGTATACAAATAGTGAGATGAAGGACAAGAAAAGATAAGTTCAAATTACTAATATAAAGACATAATTTATCCATCCACAGTCCAACAATTTCACTATATATATCTCCTGATACATTTTCGCTACAGAATTACTATTCCTGACTATCACGATAGCACTCTTAAAACAATAATTTACACAGATGTCTTCTATGAGTTGAGTTGCTATTCTGAGTGAAACCTGATCACAAAATTAAGTAGAGAATCATATGCAAAAAAAGAACGCTAAAAAAATTCTTGTAAAGGTGGACTACCTCTTACAAGAGCTAAATCGCTTATAAGAGGAGAAAAATAACACTACCTTAGTGTAACTTAACTCCATTTCCAAACACAAAGACCCCTTATTTTTATAATTCATGAAGCACTATACCCATCTGAAGCATTAATTAGCCAAAAATCACAATCAATAAATTACACCTCCCAGTTCAAACAACTTATCAATCTAACATCTGACCTCGAATTTGTGATAGCCAAAACTAATAAATGGGCACAAAAGAAACTTTGCTCTAATAAAAGAGAGAACTGGAATATCAGAAGTTGTTAAATTACAATCATACCCAAATGGAGCTCCACCCAAGTCACTTGAGATAGTACTGAAAGAAAACACAAGAACCAAAATTAAATCCAAGTCCCTACAAGAAACCCAATTTCAAGAAAAGGGTTTGAAGATATACCAAAATAAAAGAGAGGGCTAGTCTTAGACCTGAGGACCGCCCAAGAGTTCTGAGCGGTGAGCCAACGGGCGGTGGCGGCGGCGTTGGAGGGGTCGGGCTTGTGAGAGAGGAGGTGGCGGGAAGTTGCAGAGAGAGGTGATGATGAGAGGAGTGAGAAGATGAGGAGGAGAGTTAGGGAGAGCGATGAGGAAGAAAAAGAAGAAGAAGATGGCGATGCCATGACTTGCTTTTGGAGGTTGAGGAGAAACATGTGAGTTTTTGGGTATATATCATAAAACACGAAGAAATCTATATAACAAAACACAAAGGAAGCTATTAATAAGTGGCTCTCCTTCAATCCACCCAAAATTAAAAGCCTATAATTAACCTCACAAAACACATTTTTTCTGCAAAAGTTTTTTCCAAAAATTCAAATTCAAATCTCCCCACCCCCTACCAAAAACAACTCATTTATTTATTTAATTATTTCTCTCTATATATACTAGTATTTTTCACGTGCGATGCACATTTTGATAGGAGTTGGTGGATTGTTACTTGTGATTGATGTGTTAAGAATTAGTTTTGGAGTTGGACGTGCAATGCACATGATTGGTAAAAATATTTTGAAATAAAAAACTACAATTTGTACGTGCAATGCACGTGTTTATAAGTAGAATTTGAATTATACGTGCAACATATGTGTATGTTTAGTGTTAAAAAAATATTGTAAAATTATTTTGCACGTGCGTTGCATGTTTTAGATAGGTGATTTTTTTATTTGTTTGTTTTTGTTGTAATTAATGGGAGAGTTGGAGTTACACGTGCAACGCACGGATTTGTATTTTGACAAATGACAACCCCAACTCTCCCATTATAATATTACTAGTATATTTCACGTGCGATGCACGTCTTGATAAAGAGTTGGAATTGTATGTGCGGTACACGTAAGTTGGTAGTAATTACCACGTGCAATGAATGTGTAATTTTTTCATAAATTTGTGGTTTTGCATCTTTGCATTGACTAAGTAGCTTTAATTTTATAAAGTGTCATACTTTCTATGAAAGATAGAAATTTTCATTTAATTACTTCTAATCTCCAATCCTTTAAATTATTAAATCTTTTCTTATTTAATTGTCTAATTTGATCTTTTAATTTGATTTCTATTTGTCTCGTAAGGGTCAAATTATAGTTAACTTAGTGATACCTAACATAGGGGTAAATATGAAATAAAGTCCAAATTGTTAGGGCATATACGAAAATACACATTTGTGAGAGGTATATATGATATTATCATATTTGTTAGGGGTATACATGTAAAAAACCCTTTTAAAAAAGGAAGAGTTGAAAGTTACAGTACACGTGCAACCCATGTGTTTGTATTGTTACAAAAAAAATAATAAAAAAATGTTTGTTGGTTTACAACTCTCACATTAAATATGTTAGATATATATATATATATATATGTGGAAACATGGACTTTTATTTACAACTAATTATTGTCATACTATTCAAACTTCAGCTACATAATTGTTGATTTACTGTTTACAAGACTTTTCATATGCTGTATTGTTCTAAAGACGTACCGTAGGCACGTGGCCACGGGCAAATCTACTGTGTGTGTGTATATATATAACATGTATTCCCCTTGCAAATATATGAATATGACAAATATCTTTCACAAATGTGTATTTTCACACTCACCTACCAATGTGTATTTCAGATATTAATTACCTCTCTGGTTAAAAAATTCTAATGATAGTAAAATATTCAATTTATTTTTAATGAATTTGATCGAAAATAATTGAGATATCATCATCTCTACCATTCTAACATCTTTGTCATGCTTGTACACCAAATCGGTTGTAAACTCAACCAAAACTCATTTAACTTTTTCCCAAATATTTTTCATGTTTTTTAAGAAACATACAAACTTACAGTGTATCTTTGTAATTTTATATTTCTGCCTCACATTTCTTCTCCAAATTTATCATCTTGTAGTTCTAGTAATAGATCGTAAGATTTCTCATTTATTGTCATTGATTCTCTCTAAAATTCTTAATTATTTCTTATTTGATTTTTTAAATTTGGATTTTTAATTTGATTTTTATTCCTCTAGTAAAGGTTAAACAAGGGTTAAATTTTGAATACCATAAGGATAAATATGAAACGAAATCATATTGTGAAGGATAAATATGAAAATAAACATTTGCAAGGGATGTATGTGATATTAGCATATTTGTTAGGCAGCATATGTATTAAAAACCCTATATAATATCAGTATTGGAAATGGGTATTAATTTAGTTTTTTTTTTGGGTTGGATAAGGGTTAATTATTGAATTAGAAAATTTAACAAATCGGCGCCTTACAATATTATATTTGTATTAGATATTGTAGCTCTTTTTTTTCTTTTCTTTTTTTGAATGTGTTTTGGGTAGGGATGACAACTGGGCCGGGTCAACCGGCGACCCACCCACGACCCGCCCGTTGAACCCGGCCCGGTTAAGAGTTTGGCGGGTTCGGGTCGAACCTGTGAACAGTAACGGGTCGACCCGGGTCGAAGAAAACACGAATCCAACCCGCCTAACCCGGCCCGCGAACCCGTTAAAAACTATCCAACCCGCCACCAACCCGCGGGTCGACCCGCGGGTTACGACCCGTTGGACCCATACGGGTTGAACGTTCGACCCGTTACGGGTCGACCGTTGGCCCACGGGTCAGAGACCCGTTGGGTCACTGTGCAACAGAGCCCAATAACGGCTCTTTTAGCCTTTTTTTTGGTTTTTTTTGTTTTTTTTGGTTTTTTTTAAACATTTGTAGCCTATAAATACCCCCAAAAACCTCCTAAAAAAATCACACCTTACTCTCCTACTCTCTCTACTATTATAAATCATTTCTAAGGAATTTTTCAACAATTGAAGTATTCAACAAGCAAGTCTACAACAAGGCATAAACACGATCAATTTTCAATCGTATCGAAATCAAAATTCAACGTCTTCAACGTCTTCAACTCTCTTCAACTCTCGTCAATTCTCCTTCAAGCTCTCCTCAACTCTTCAATTGCAGAATCGGCGAAGCGCTTCTTTCTAGTTCTACTTCTATTCTTATTTTCATGGTTTATTTTACATACGCGCATTCCACGGTGAATGGTATCAAAATTTCATACCTCTCTCGTTATATTTTTTTTGTGTTGTAGTTAAAATTATTGTTGGTTTTTTGATATTCTTTATCTCAATCCTCTTGTTTTTTAGATTTTTTTTTATAATTCACCGTTCCTACATTGTGTATTTTTTTTTTACATACATTAGTATATTACTACATTATGTCTAGATCACGCGGTAGCGGTCGTAGCGGGTAAGATTCCTCCTCCTCTTCCCGTAGGCCATCAATTGTCCCAACTAGTGAGCCCGCCCAAGAATACCATGATTCTCCTACCCAACAATGGGGTGCACCCGACGAGTTTGTAGGTGACATACAATTAGAAGAAGAAGAACAACAACAATAACCAACCGAAACCACACAACTCAATAGTAGTAGGAAAAGTAGAGGAGAAACTAGTGATTGGCATAAGTTTTACGATTATATCCTGGACGAACATACTCCGGGTATAGGTTTGAAAGTTTGTAAAACATGTGGTAAAACATACAAATTCAAGAGGGGTGACGACACCGGTACAATTAGTAGACACATTCAACATAACCATAAAGATCTTCTTGCTGACCTACAAGGCCAACAAAAAATCAACCATAGGACCGGTCTAGTTGATAGCCACCCTTATGATCCCGATCTTGTTCGTCGGGAAATGGCCCGATTAGTCATAAAGGAAGAGTTACCATTTTTCTATCCCGAGAGTAGGGACTTGGAAAATTTTAACCATACGGCCTTAAATCCTCATTTTAGAAGAATTCCGAGAAATACTTGCAAATCGGATTGTTTTAAAATGTACATCGAAATGAAGGACGCTTTGATTGCAATTTTATGGAGTTTAACTTGTAGAATTAGTTTAACTTCGGATTGTTGGACGGATGTCAACAATATTCCAATGATGGAAATAACCTTTCATTGGATCGACAATAATTGGATTCTTCAAAAAGAATCATATCACTTGTGGCGTTGCTGAATCCCCATAGTGGCGCTGAAATAGCAAATCGTATTATAGAAATTTGTGATGTTTTTCATATTCGCGATAAAATTATGTGTATTAGTTTTGATAATGCATCTAACAACAATGTAGCAATTACTACTTTAAAAGTCGTATTAAACCCTCCATCTGACAATATTTTTCATGTTAGATGTGCATGTCATATTATAAATTTATGTGTTCATGATACATTAAAAATAGCTGATCCATATATAGTTGATCCCCCCAATCTGTTCCCTGAGACGCCTATAAATACCCCCCATCCATCTCCATTAAGAGGTAATTAATCTTTCACCAGTTTTTGCGCTCTTTCATAGTCTTTCAGATTACTGACTTGAGCGTCGGAGGGTGCGTCGCCGGGAACAACCCCGGTGTCTCGCACTTTTTGCATGTCTACGGCGGGATCGACGACCGAAGCCCGACGGAACAGGTATACAGGTTTTACTGTTCAGTTTTCCTAAGAACCCACAAATTCATCTGCTTGCCCCCACACCAAATTTAGCGGCAACAGATTGGCGCCGTCTGTGGGAAACTAACTAATAGAGACCTCTCCTCTTCCCGTTCAACAGGTTTTCTTCAGCCATGCCGCCTCGCAAGGTCAGGTCAAGGGGGTCTAACCGAGTACCCAACCCTGACCAGCAAGAAGTCCTTCCTGATCCCGCTCAGCAACAAGGGCAACTTCCCCCTACCGCGGAAGAGCCGCTCCAACAGAACCTTCCCCCTCCTGATCCAAAGGGTCCTAACCCTCAGAAACAGCCTCTTCACCAAGAGAACCTCTCCATCCACAATGCCTCCACTGACTCTATGGCCTCCCATCATCCCCGAGCCTCTGCTCGCCACAATGCAGCCCCCAAACGCCAGAAAGATGATGACCTCTGTCGTCATCTGGATGAAAAGCGGGCTCGGGAGGAAGCCTCCCACCAGCATGAGCGATCCCCTCGTCGCCGAGAGTACAGGAGGTCCCCCGATCATTACCGAAGAAGGCACTCTCCCGCAGGTCGGCAACAGCCCAGGAACAATGAGGCACTAATCACCCGTGCCGAGTTCCAGCAGTTCCAAGTGACCGTCCTGCAGGCTCTCAATCTCCGTCAGAATCCTATTGAGCCGAAGGTCCCGTCTCCTCCTCCAGTCCGGAGCCCTCGCCGACGGTCCCCATCTCCTCGTCCTGCTCCTACCAACTCCAGGCGCACCCCAAGTCCTCGTCGTTCCCGAAGTTACCATCGCCGCAGCCCTCGTTCTCCCTCATACGAAGACGAGTCCCGTGGCTCGGCAGATTACTATCGGAGGGATGACACCATGAACCGCCGCCTTAATGAAGTAGAAAGGCTCCTGGGTCAGATAAACCGAGAAGAGGAGTTTAGAGGAAGGACCCTACGTCCTAGCCAACCCCCTTTCTCCCGAACCATAGTGGATGCACCCGTCCCGTTCGGCTTCAAACCTCCCCAATTTGAGACTTACACCGGGAAAACCGATCCAGTCGATCACATTGAAAGTTTTAAGACCCTGATGCTCCTACATCAAGCTTCCGATGCCCTCCTCTGCAAAACCTTCCCCACAACTCTCAAAGGACCGGCCCGAGAGTGGTATTCTCGTCTCGCTCCCTCCTCGATATTCTCCTTCGAACAGTTCGAAACCCTCTTCGTCACACATTTCGTAAGCAACCGAAGGGCCGAGAAGACGAGCATCTCCCTGTTACACCTTCACCAGAAGAAGGGGGAAAAGTTGAGAGACTACGTGAAAAGGTTCACAGCCGAGGCCAGATCCATAGCATCCCTCGACCAGTCGGTCGCTACGGTAGCATTTCAATCCAATGTCCTCAATTCCAACTTCCGCTCCTCCCTCGCCAAGAAGCCACCGCATGACTTTTCCGACCTTCTCCTCCGCACTGAAAAGTATATCTGGGCCGAAGAGGTCGAGCAGCAACCCAACTGGGAGGGGACTACCTCCGGGTTTAAGAGAAAGGGAGCAGAAGAAGAAGGAGCCAAGAAGCTCCAGAAGGATAATGCCGGCCAGCGCCGACCTCCCCCTAGATTTGAGAAGTTCACTCCCCTCACCACTAACATCTCTGCCATCTTCATGGAAGTCAAAAAAGAAGGGATCTTACCCCCAGCTCCGAAGATGAACACCCCCGCCAAGAGAAGAGATAAAGAGAAATGGTGCCGCTATCACCGGGACCATGGGCATGACACCAACGACTGCCGTGCTCTAAGAAATGAGATCGAAGCCCTTATCCAGAGGGGGCAGCTGGCGAAATTCGTGAGAAAGGACCGAGCCGAGCTTCCTCCCCAGCCTCGGGGGGCTAACAAACGTCCGGAACGAGAAGAGATGCCAGACTTTGAGGAAGAGCAAGTCCTCCACCTCATCCATGGGGGTCCAATGGGGGGCTCCTCGAACTCCTCTCGGAAAGCTTTTATCAGAGAAGTCAACTCGGTCCGAACCACCCCTCCTCCCAAAGGCCTCGGAGTGCCCGTCACCTTCTCTGACGAAGATCTCGAGGGTGTCCGCACCCCTCATTGTGACGCACTCGTCATCAGTCTTCACATGGCCAATTTCAAAGTCGAGAGGATCATAGTGGATAACGGTAGCTCCGTCAACATCCTCTTCCTCGACGCTTTCAAGGGCCTGAAGCTCTCCCGAGACAGACTCAAGCCCGCTGGCTATACGCTCCATGGGTTCACAGGAGTGCCGGTGACTATTGAAGGGGTGATTACCCTCGATGTCACAGCTGGCAAAACTCCTACTACCCGCACGAAGTCGATGGATTTCATGGTCGTAGATGTCCCAGCAGCCTACAACGTCATTTTGGGTCGGCCCGGCCTAGCCGCCCTTGAAGCCGTCCCTTCTGCCTATCATCTCAAAATGAAATTCCCCACCCGGGCCGGGGTAGGGGAAGTAAGGGGCAATCAGGAGCAGGCCCGCAAGTGTTATATGACCTCCACCCTCGGGCCCGTCCTTTCGTTAGAGACACTGGAAATTCCCCAAGATGCCGCTCGGCCGACTTCCGAGCCGGTGGACGAACTGGAGGAGGTGCTCTTCTCTGAACAAGAGCCAACCCGCAAGTTCTTCGTAAGCAAGACCCTCCCGTCCGCCCTATACTCGGATATTGTGAAATGCATCCGAACCAATCAAGACCTCTTCGCATGGTCTGCTGCGGACATGCCCGGTATATCCGAAGAACTCTTAGTCCACCGCCTGAGCGTCGATCCGGGGTCCAAACCGGTTCAGCAGAAGAGGCGCAAGTTCGCCCCCGAGCGTCAGCTCGCAATCAAAGAGGAGATAGACAAGCTGTTGAAAGCCCGATTCATACAGGAGGTAAACTACCCTGAGTGGCTATCTAACGTAGTAATGGTGAAGAAGTCCAATGGGACGTGGAGAATTTGCATTGATTTCACCGACCTCAACAAGGCCTGCCCCAAAGATCCTTTCCCTCTGCCGAGCATCGACACTCTGATTGACGCAACCTCGGGACATGAGCTCCTAAGCTTCATGGACGCTTTCTCGGGTTACAATCAGATAAGAATGTTCCCCCCGGATATCCCTAAGACATCTTTTGTGACCGACCAAGGACTTTATTGCTACAGAGTCATGCCATTCGGCCTAAAGAATGTAGGGGCGACGTACCAACGCCTCGTCAACAAGGTTTTCCAGGCCCAGATCAGCCGGAACATGGAAGTGTACGTCGATGACATGCTTGTGAAAAGCATCCGAGGCGTTGATCATGTGACAGACCTCCAAGAAGCATTTGATGTTTTGAGGAAGCACAATATGAGACTCAACCCGAACAAGTGTGCGTTCGGCGTCTCATCAGGGAAGTTCCTCGGCTTCATGGTTAGCCAACGGAGAATTGAGGCAAATCCGGAAAAGATCAAGGCCATATTGGACATGGCCCCCCTAGAAATGTCAAGGAAGTTCAAAGGTTGACTGGTCGCCTAGCCGCCATTGGGCGCTTTCTGTCGAAGTCCGGAGAGAAGTGCCTCCCGTTCTTCAAAGCCCTCAGGGGGGCTAAAGGATTTGAGTGGGGGTAGAAGCAACAAGACTCCTTCGACCAGCTTAAAGCTTACCTCGTCAATCCACCACTCCTTAGCAAACCAATACCCGGCGAACCACTCTACCTCTACCTGGCAGCTTCCGAACAGACACTCAGTGCGGTCTTAGTCAGAGAAGAAGAAAGGGCTCAGAAGTCCATTTACTATGTCAGCAAAGTGCTTCGGGACGCCGAGCTCCGGTACCCGAAGATTGAGAAAATAGCCTATGCCCTGGTAATGGCCGCGAGAAAGCTTCGACCCTACTTTCAGTCACATTCGGTGGTCGTCCTTACCGACCAGCCACTGAAACAAGTCCTTCACAAGCCTGAGACTTCCGGCCGCCTCATGAAGTGGTCAATCGAGCTGAGCCAACATGATATAACTTATCAGCCTCGGACCGCGATCAAGGCTCAGGCACTGGCCGAATTCATAGTGGAAACAACTATCCCCGACTTCGAGCAAGCAATGAAGGGACCACCCGTCTGGTCGGTCTATGTCGACGGATCCTCTTGCAACGAAGGAAGCGGAGCAGGGGTCATCCTGGCAGGCCCAGATGACTTTGTCCTCCAATATTCTCTCCGTATAAACTTCAAAGCCTCGAACAACGAGGCCGAATACGAGGCACTCATAGCCGGCCTTGGAATGGCCCGGAATGCGGGGGCACAACGCCTCCGGATCTTCAGCGACTCTCAGCTGGTCGTCAACCAGGTCCTCGGCGAATATGAAGCCCGTGACGACAGGATGATTAAGTACTTGGCTAAAGTGAAAAGCCTCATGGCCCTGTTCGAGGAGGCCCTCATCCTCAGAATCCCCCGAGAAGAGAATGCTCAGGCCGATGCCCTCTCCAAATTAGCCTCCTCTTCCCTCCAAGGCCTCGAGCAAACTGTTCTGATAGAAGTCCTCCTGAAGCCAAGCATAGGGGACGATGCGCTCGACTCCGTCGAAGCACTGCCAGTCCTCCTCGAAGACAATTGGATGAAGCCCCTTGTCGAATTTCTAACTGACGGACTCCTCCCCCAGGATCTGAAGGAAGCACGAAGGATAAGAACCCGAGCCGAGCGTTTTGTATTAATCGAAGGCATTCTGTATAAACGCTCCTTCACTCAGGTAGACGGTCGGCCCTACCTAAGGTGCCTCTCCCCCCGGCAAGCTAACTACGCCCTGCAAGAGCTCCATGAGGGCATTGGCAGAGCTCATTCTGGCTCCAGAGCCCTAGCGCGCAAAGTGTTGAATTATGGGTATTATTGGCCCACTCTCCTGCGAGATGCCGAACAACACGTTCGGCAATGCAGCTCCTGCCAGAAATACTCCGACATCCGACGCCTTCCACAAGCACCACTCGCCTCCCTATCAAGTCCGATCCCCTTCGCAATGTGGGGGATGGATTTACTAGGACCGTTTCCACCAGCTCCAAGACAGCTAAAATTTCTAGTCGTGGCAGTCGACTATTTCTCGAAGTGGATCGAGGCCGAGCCCCTGGCTACAATCACCGAGCATAGAGTCGTTCAATTCTTCTGGAAAAATGTGATTTGCCGGTTCGGCGTTCCCCGAGTCATAGTCACGGATAATGGAACACAGTTTACTGGAGCCGCCTTCCGAGCTTTATGTGAGGACCTCTACATACAACACCGATTCTCCTCAGTCTCCCATCCTCAGTCGAATGGCCAGGCCGAGAATGCCAACCGACAGATTCTTTCGGGCATCAAGAAGAGATTAGACAAGTGTTCCAAAGGACTGTGGGTCGATCAGCTGCCAAATGTGCTCTGGAATCACCGCACCACCAAGCGGACCCCAACAGGCGAGAGCCCATTTAATCTCACCTATGGGGCCGAGGCCATCATCCCCCTAGAAGTCGGGATACCCTCTCCTCGTCTGATAGCTTATGAAGAAGAACAGAACGCCAGAGAGCTCAGAGCAAGCTTAGATCTGATAGATGAAATCCGAGAGAGAGCGGCCATACGCCAGCAAGCTTACCGAAGGAGGATCGAACTAGCATACAACAAAAGGGTCCGCCCAACGGACCTCAAAGAAGAGGATCTAGTCCTCCGAAAATTGGCCATCTCGTTCCCCGGACAGAAAAGTAAACTGGGCCCGAATTGGGAAGGACCGTACAAAATCTCAAAAGTAATCCGCCCCGGTGCATACAAGCTAGAAGATCTCGAAGGCAGAGAAATTCCCAGGACCTGGAATGCCGACCATCTTTTGAAATACCAAGAGAAGGCACCTACGCCTCCCTAAGTAACTCGAGATGTCGAACCATTCCCTTCCTTTTGCTAGTAGTGATTTCTTCGTTTATTTTTTCCATTGTAATAACGGCCAGCAACTTTAGAAGCGGCCGAGTATTAGATATTAATAAATAAATTTTTTTCATATTTTTACTGTTATCACATCTCTCTGCTTTTAACTCTTTAATCTAACAATGGTTCCGGAGTCCAACACTTGGCTCGATTCTACTTTGCAAGTTCGCTCTTAAGCAAACTAGAAGTAGTTCGCCATTCGGAATTGCTCCCACGGCCGTTGAATGGTACGGAGTCCAACACTTGGTTCGATCCCACTTCGCAAGTTCGCTACTAAGCGAGCTAGAAGTGATTCGCCATTCGGAATTGCTCCTACGCCTCCTGAATTAACAATGGTTCCGGAGTCCAACACTTGGTTCGATTCTACTTTGCAAGTTCACTCCTAAGCGAACTAGAAGGAGTTCGCCATTCGGAATTGCTCCCACAGCCGTTGAATGGTACGGAGTCCAACACTTGGTTCGATTCCACTTCGCAAGTTCGCTACTAAGCGAGCTAGAAGTGATTCGCCATTCGGAATTGCTCCTATGCCTCCTGAATTAACAATAGTTACGGAGTCCAACACTTGGCTCGATTCTACTTTGCAAGTTCGCTCCTAAGCGAACTAGAAGTAGTTCGCCATTCGGGATTGCTCCCACAGCCGTTGGATCGTTCGGACTCCAACACTTGGTTGCCGAACATTCTTGACACCGACCGCATCACGGGCGCGAGTTCGGCACCCGCGCCGAACATTCTTGCCACCGACCGTATTACGCGCTAGAGTTCGGCAGTCAAGATCAATCGAGAAATCAACAAGTCTCAAGCCTCGGCACTAGCTACCGAGCATTCTTGACACCGATCATATTACGGGCGTGAGTTCGGCACCCGCGCCGAGCATTCTTGCCACCGACCGTATTACGCGCTTGAGTTCGGCAGTCAAGATCAATCGAGAAATCAACAAGTCTCAAGCCTCGGCACTAGCTACCGAGCATTCTTGACACCGATCATATTACGGGCGTGAGTTCGGCACCCGTGCCGAGCATTCTTGCCACCGACCGTATTACGGGCCTGAGTTCGGCAGTCAAGACCAGTCAAAAAACGCTAAGTCTCAAACCCCAGTTCCACAACTCCACGACTAGAGCAAAAAGTGGGCAACTACGATACGGCGACGATTAAATCGGTTCCAATTTTATTAAAAGCAACCCTTACATACATCAATATTACAAGGTACTAAAGATTACAAGGTACTAAAGATTACAAGGAGCTGAAAAGCGAAGATTACAAGACACCGACCTCGGAGCCATCAACGCCTCCGAGGCGCAGGGATGCTCCTCTTCAAGGACACTTGAGGTCGGCGACGTTTGCCTCCGGAACCCGATCCAAGGCCAGCAAGTTGGGATGTGTCCTCGGCACTGCTTCTGGCAGCCACACCGACGGATGCGCCGCTCGACGAAATGGCCACGGAACTTTGCGCATCCCCCGGGCTTGGGTGGCCGAGGGGCAGACGGGTCGCCATCTCGTAAAATGAAATGCCGCGGTCGCTCTCCGCACGAGTGCATGAAGTGCTCCTGACATTGATTGGCCCCGAACGTGGTTTGAGCCGAGCTACCTCCGCCTCTAGTTCTGAGATCCGGCCTCGCAACGAGCCATCCCCGACGTCGACCTCGAAGCGAGGCGGCGTTGCGAAACTCCGGGCATCGGAGCGATTCGCCACGAGGCGCCGAAGGTGGGTAACCTCGATGCCCCTGTCCACCGTGGCCCTCTTCAACATGTCGACCTCGGCAGTAAGCTCGTCCCGCTCGGTAGTCAACTTGACCACCGTCGAGGCTAACGCTTCCCCCTCAGTCCGAAGCCCCGCCTCCACGGTTCGTAGATGATGGATCTCCGAGAGCAAGCCATCCCTCTCCGCCGTCACCTTCGACAAAGTATGGCGAAAACACGTGGTCCGAAGCCCTTTGGTAAAGGCAACCGGCGAACCATCTTCCCCTCCTGAGGGGGTCATCTCGGCGATCCTGCCCTCCAAACGCTGGATATCGAGATCTCGCTGACCCAGTATGAGCTGAAGCTGGTTCCGCTCTTCTTCGGCTCGGCGCAATCCGAGCTTGACTTCGAAAAGCCGCTCTCGACACTTCGCCAAGCACAGCCTCGTCGCCTTCAAACCAACCTCGGACCCGACCTTACCATCCGAGCAAGGGCGCTCGACGTCCCGAGTTACCACCGCGAGCTGAAAAGAAACGCAAACAAGCACAAAAATTCAGACGTCGTCTAAGTCCCAGACCTCGGGAGTTCTTTCGAACAAATGCTCGAGCGTTCGACAGTCAACAGACAAAGACACGAGATCGAGCCCAAAAAGTTGTGTTTTTCATTCATTTCAAAAGAAAAAAGGGGTAGCGGTGGCCAGTCTGCTATTAGGCATTACACGTCAAAAAACAAAAAAAAAAGGGAAACAACAAACGGAGTCAGGGCTCGACCTCTTTCCCGGGGCGGCGAGCGGGGGTCGGGGACGACGCATCCGAAGGGGCCACCGTCGCCAATGGGGTGACCACCGACCCCTGAACTCCGACGGGGGGATCCGCCACAGGATCGTCGTCGCCCCTCTCCTCTTCTTCTTCTTCCTCTCCCTCCGATTCGGGATCGAAGCCTTCAACGTGCCCCGGGAACAGCCTCCAACCCGAGCAGTCCACGTTGGGATAGGCCTCCGTCACCCGGGCGATAGCATCGGCAAAGGCCTTGGCCATGTTCTAGGCGAGGAAGCCTTGCGCCTTCTCCAAGGTCGCATCCTCCGCCTGCTTCACCGCCGCTGCTCTGGCCTCGGCAGCCTCCGCCAACTGCCGGGCCGCCTCCTCCTTTTGCTGACGAAGGTTGTCCTCCAGCGTCGCAACCCTGTCCTCGAGGTAGGCAACCCTCGCCGACTTCGCCTCGAAATTCAATTCGAGCTTGTCGAGCTCGTCCCTTATCTGGGCCTTCTCCTTCCGAGCTTGGTCGTTCTCCTTCTTCATCTCCTTCTCCTGGGCCGCCAGCCTCTCGGTAAGGTGCCCAAAGTGAACGACGATCTGCGATTAAAAGGCAAGGAATTCATAAAAATTATAACTTAAGAAGTTCGGCATAAAAAGGGGGGGAATAGATCCAACACTCACCGACACCGCCGAGCGCGCTATCTCGATAACGTCGTCTCCCTCCCGTCCGGCCTCCATGGCCGCCCGATCCTTCGGCGTGGCGAGGTGCTTGATGACCTCCATGCTCGCCAAAGAATTGCCAAGGAACCCGTCGTGCTTCCGAACCTGCCAGTCCGGGACGTGGATCCTTTTGTGGGCCTCAGTCAGAAGCTCCTCGGCCGCCTTCGTCAGCTGCGGCGTCGCCATAGTGAGGGCCGCGGCGATGGGAAATTTGCCGACCCTGGTCGACGACGAAGCAACCCCGCCCTCAGGAGCGGGGCTCTCCAGGATCTCTACCTCCTCAGCCACCTCGGTAACCTTCGGAGCCTTTGCCGCGGGCAGCTTGGAGACCACCCTCTTCCTCTTCTTCGGTGCCTTGTTGGCGAGGCCTGCCCTCAGCGCCAACACTGCCTGATAATCCATAGACTCTGCACCATAAGACAAGTTGATTAGTTCGGAACAAACCATGAAGAATGAAGCGCAAGAAGTAAAACAACGATAATAAATAAAGGAAGCCGTGTACTGGGATCAGCATGAACGAGCCCTCCCTTAAACAGGACGTCCTCGGTCAGATCCCTCCAGTCAAGCTTCGGCCGACCCAGGAGTACCCGTACAGCCTCCTCCTCTTCGGGCCGAAGTGTCGGCAGCGCCTTCACCTTCTTCGGCATGCCTTCCACCCAACTAACAGGGATGGGCCAGGCCTCCGGGCTACGCACCAGAAGAAACTTCTCGCGCCAGTACTTGATGGAATTAGGGCACACGACGAGCCTGCCTCCGTGCCTCGGAGTCAAATAGTACCAGTACGCCGACCTGTTCCCCTGATGTGGCTGGTAGATGGTCCGAAGCACGTTCAGCTCCGGCTGAATCCCAGCGGCTTGGCAGTGAAGTACGAAGCCGTTTATTACACTCCATGCGTTCGGCATAAGTTGGATGGGGCTGACCCCAACCCATCTTAATACAGCAACCGCGAATGGATGGAGAGGCAGCCGAGCCCCGGCAATAAAGGCGTCGACCGGCCAGCAACACACGGTCACCGGCAGCGGCGAGTTGGCCCTAATCCCGGGACCCGGCAACATAAGCTCGTACTCCTCCGGGATCTGAAAGCAACCCCGGATCACTCCCAAGTCATCTTCGCTGAGGATCGACACCGTCTCGTCGGCCTCGGTCGTCTCCCTCGCCGCATTCTCCTCGAACGACCGGGCCCTCCCATAGACAATGCGTTCGGCGTCCTCTTCCGGAAGTTCCCGAACCCTGTGAAGCCCAGTCAGCAGCCCCGGTAATCTGCCGAACTCCGGCATGCGCTTCGGCTCCACCACGACAGAATCTTTGCCGAACACCTTCTTGCTTTTGTGAGGTCGGCTAGAAGTCGGAGCTTCGGCGACTTCAAGGGAGGGCTCGGACGAAGAAGAGGAGACGGAGACAGACATGTTTAGAAACTAAAATATAAGTTACCTTTAACGGAGATGTCGTCGGAAAGCTCGCCGGAAAAAGGTCAGCGATCACCTGGAGCTCTAGCAATTTCAAACGAAAACAATAGAGCGAAGAGTTGAAAAGTGAAAAATGAAGAGGGGGTGGGGGTTTTATATAGAGCCAGCGCGTCGATCGAGGCTAATGGGCTTTTACCACGGGCCCACCTCCACAAAGCGACAAAAGGCGACCCCAACCGTCGCCTTGTTTGCCACGCCTGCCCAAACGGCTCATTAATGACAGTCATGTCAGCAGAAGCCCAGGGGACGCAGCATTAATGGCCGTCACATCTGCCAGAAACCCAGGGGCCGTCACATCTGCCAGAAACCCAGGGGCCGTCACATCCGTCAGAACCGTCGAATCTCAAGCCTCGGCACCAGCTGTCGAGCGTTCTTGACACCGACCCTCTTACGGGCGTGGGTTCGGCAGACTCCCAGAACTTTTTCGAAGAGAGCAAAAACTCTTTCAACTTCCTCTGCGTTGTCGGAATCGACAAGTCTCAAACCTCGGCACCGGCTGCCGAGCGTTCTTGACACCGACCGTATTACGGGCTTGAGTTCGGCACCCGCTCCGAGCGTTCTTGCCACCGACCGTATTACGGGCTTGAGTTCGGCAGTCAAGATCTCCAAAAAATTTTTAAGTCTCAAACCTCGGCACCGGCTGCCGAGCGTTCTTGACACCGACCGTATTACGGGCTTGAGTTCGGCACCCGCTCAGAGCGTTCTTGCCACCGACCGTATTACGGGCTTGAGTTCGGCAGTCAAGATCTCCAAAAAATTTCTAAGTCTCAAGCCTCGGCACCAGCTACCGAGTGTTCTTGACACCGACCGTATTACGGGCTTGAGTTCGACACCCGCTTCGAGCATTCTTGCCACCGACCGTATTACGGGCTTGAGTTCGGTAGTTAAGATCTCCAAAAAATTTCTAAGTCTCATGCCTCGGCACCAGCTGCCGAGCGTTCTTGCCACCGACCGTATTACGGGCTTGAGTTCGGCAGTCAAGATCTCCAAAAAATTTCTAAGTCTCATGCCTCGGCACCAGCTGCCGAGCGTTCTTGACACCGACTGTATTACGGGCTTGAGTTCGGCGCCCCGCTCCGAGCGTTCTTGCCACCGACCGTATCATAAGCCTAAGGTCGACACTGACCGCCAAACGCCCTTGGTTCCGACCCCCTGTACATGGGAAATCTGGCCTTCGAACTTCGACGAGCCCCCTCTCCAGGCTCGCGACCACGCCGAGGTCCCTCTCCCCATCGGAAAGAATCGCCGAACCGATCTCCGACCTCGGCATCCTGGTCGTCGAGCTCTGGGAAGGGTCGAAGTTGTAGCGCCGGTAAACGCAACTCTCGACAGAGGGAAACGACAGAACTGTTCACCGAGAGATTACAAAGCTAAGAAGATATTCACACGAGAACACCGCCCGATCATAAGAAATTACCACACTACCTCCCTCAAGATTCGCAAACCCTTCATTCGAACTCCGATACAACTCCGCTAGCCATCGAAAACAGTCAAACTACTCCTCAAAGGCCGATCAAATTTAGCCTTTAGGAGTGGGGGGCTCGTGATATGGCTAAAAACGGGGTTTAATCGGAACCGTCCAAATCAGATACGAATCTTGAAACCCAGGGGTAAAACGGTAATTTCCCCTACAAAAGGGTCCAAAATGGGTATTGGATCTTTTCCCCAAAGACCCAATAACCCGCGGATGGATCCGCCAACAAGAGGGTGCGGATCCTTAACCGCTGCACACCCGACCCAGCAAGATAAGATTAGGGTCCCTGATTAATCTTGATCAACGGCCTTGATGAACGTCTATCTCTTCACTGGGATTTGGGGATTAAATTCCTTATCTGATTACAGAGAATATACCTCATCAGATTACATTCCTAATCTGTTTACGGGGGGAATATTCCATATCAGATCACGGGGATCACATTTCCAATCTGTTCCCTGAGACGCCTATAAATACCCCCCACCCATCTCCATTAAGAGGTAATTAACCTTTCACCAGTTTTTGCGCTCTTTCATAGTCTTTCAGATTACTGACTTGAGCGTCGGAGGGTGCGTCGCCGGGAACAACCCCGGTGTCTCGCACTTTTTGCAGGTCTACGGCGGGATCGACGACCGAAGCCCGACGGAACAGGTATACAGGTTTTACTGTTCAGTTTCCCTAAGAACCCACAAATTCATCTGCTTGCCCCCACACCAAATTTAGCGGCAACAATAGTTAAAATTAGAAATTGTGTACATTTTATTGCATTAAGTCCAAACATATTACAAGAATGAAAAGCTTGGTATAGGCTAAAAAATGTACCTTTTAGAAGATTTCCAAAGAATGTTAGACACTGATGGAATTCTACTTTTGATTTGCTACATATTGTTACTGAATATAAAGCAGTTGTAAATAATTTTTGTATCGCAAAAAATATGCACAATTTTGAAATGACTCCCACCGATTGGTTTTATGTCGAATCTTTGTTGAAATTTTTAGAACCTTTTAAAACCGCAACTTTAAAATTTTCAAAATCATATGAATCTACTTCTAGCAGCATTTTTATTTCATTAGTTAGCATGATGCAAATATTTAACGAAATGTTAAATGATACTTTTGTTGGTTAGATTGTAAAACCTGCATACCAAAAATTTTTGAAGTATTATTTTCCTCCTCCTATGTTGATTTGTATTGCTACCGTTATGGATACTCATATCAAATTAGAAGGTACGAAGAGTTCGATTGAAATATTTTTTGCATTACTTGAGAAAAATGTAGAATTAGTAATTGATTGCGCTACTTTTTTAGTTCAGTTTGAATCTACATTAATAACTTGTATGATTATTATGATAGACGTTTTGCTTCTAGTAGTACAACTTCTATAGTTAGTTCTTCTTCTGGTACTTCTAAAGGTAAGGGTAAAAGTAAATTTGATGATAGAACCTTTAATTTACTTGAACAAATTCAATCAAAAAAACCTAGGACTAATCAACCAAATGAATTAAATTGGTATAACCAACAAGATTCTGAGCCTTCTACTTCTCCACTAGATATTTTACAATGGTGGAAAGACCATAAACACACTTTTAGTATTCTGTCAATTATGGCTAAAGATTTACTAACTCCTCCTGTCTCTACAGTTGCTTCTGAGAGTGCATTTTCTTCAAGTGGCAGGGTTCTAACTGATTACAGGAATCGCTTGAAGCCCGACTCGTTAGAGATACTCGTTTGTACAGAAGACTGGCTGAAGGCTGAAGATAGGATACAAGGGAAAGCACTATCAACATCCACAAGTGGGAGCAACTCGCCGGAACAACAACAACAACAACAACAACAATAACTTTGCTTGTAATAGCAACTCGACCGACACGTTAGAAATTGTATTATATCTTTGCTTGTTATGTTAAATTAGAAAAATCGGAGTCAATTAAAATTGTATATAAGAAATATGTTAGTATATAAAACATATTTGTGAATTGAATTCTTCATTTCATTATAAATTGTGAAAATTGTATAACTTAAATTCATATGAATAATATTTTAAAATTTTTTGCCAATTTCACTCTGTCAATCTTATTATTATTATTACGATTTTTAATGTTTATTAGTATTATTAGTTACTTATTATTATTATTATTATTATTATTTTAAGCTAAAAATATTATTAAAAAAAATCTATCTATCTAAACGGGTCGACCCGCGGGTCGATCCGACTCGACCCGGGTTGGACCTTAAAGGGTTCACGGGTTGGGCGGGTCGTCTAAATCAAGTTTGGGCCCGGCCTGGCTAAGTTGCCAAACCGGTCCGAGCCCACCCAAGTCACGGGCCAACTCGGATAGGTTCGACCCGGCCCAGCCCGTTCGACCGGTTTGCCATCCCTAGTTTTGGGGATTAAAGTCCTAATTTGTTAGTGAACAGCTTCTTTTATGCATTTATAAGTAGATAGTGTAAAATTATGGACTAATTTAGTGCACTTTTTTGCATTAATTTTTTGAAAGTTAATTCTTTTAGTGAAAATTGTGTATAACATGTATTAATCAATTCAGAATTTAATGCTAAAAAGATGCTTGTTTGGTAAAACAATTTTAAAATACATTTATGTTAGTATGTGGGCATTGGGTGCTGGTTGGCAAAACACTCACTTGATACAAATTGTAGGTGCATAATTTTAGATTGAAAAATCATTATTATCACTATACATGCTAGTCTAATCAGACAGTTTATACAGCATGAGTTATGTTTAATTGGTTTATCGGAATTTATTATTTGCTTTGAGTCACCCATAACTTTAGATCAATATACAAACTGAATTAAAATGGTCTAAAATTCTTGGGGTGGGTCTGCTTTTATTGGGATGGGGAGCTACTTACACTTTATTCATCTAAAAGTTTCAAAAATAATCAAAAATTAAATAGTTAAATATTTTTATTACTTCTAAAGAAAAAAAAACTTACCCAAAAAAGTTGTAGAATCAAAACATTTGTCTGCCAAAAGAAAATTCAACCCACAATATTTACTTTAAAGCTCAACGGGCGGGAGTGAAGCCAGAACAAAATTTTCAGGGGGCAAATAAAAAATTCTATAACTATATATAAATATATAGATATTTTTTCATAATTTTAAGGGGGGCAAATAATAACATTTAATAGATTTAAGCGGGGTTTTAAAAACATTTCAAAAATTTTAAGGGAATTTTCAAAATTTTGGGGAGGCCCGGACCACACCGGGTCCCGACATAGCTCCGCCACTAACTCAACCAACAGTTCTATATTTTTTACTTCTCGAAGAAAAAACGGTTCTAAGTTTTCGTGCAAAGTAGAGTAGAAAAGGAAAAAAATGTTTTTGACAAGAATTAAAGAGAAACTAATATACAAAATATGAAATTTGTTATGCCTATATTATGTGTTCGTTTTTAATGTTTGATGGAGGAGCATGATTAATACTTGCTATTGACTATTGTTAACAACGGACGATAACTACACTATTAATTGTGGGACCCGCATCACATGTTTTGCAGCCTCCCCCGTCACTTTCTTTTTTTTTGTGTTTATTGTTTTTGGAATGTGCAAAAAAGAGGGTTAAAGTTAAGATTCTTTTACAAATCTTAAAATTAAGGGTCATTAACATGTGCATCCCTAACAAATAAATTAATATTATATATATCCTTCACAAATGAATATTATCACATTTGTCACTAACAATCTGAGATTCATCTCAAGTTGACACTCAGTTATAATTTTGCCAACAATTGTAGTGTTTCATTGTGTCAGATTCGATTATAGGGTGCTGGTGCATGGATGATTTTCAGTTTTGACCAGTGGCTGCAAAAGAGTTTCTCGTTGTTTCCTCATCTTCTTCTCTAGCAATTACCAATTTCTACTGACAAACCAACTCCACTCTATTCATGCCGCCCAACCATCGCCTACGACTGAAGCCCCATCTCCACAAAAAATATTTAAACCTCATAGCCACATTATCAACTTCATCCATAAATTTCAAAATTTAAATCACAATCCCAACTATCTTCTAAATTAAGGGATATATATGGTTGATCCTCATATTGTTAGAGACAAATATGATAAATTGATAATATTCTTTTGTGAGGGCCGGGGTACGCGTGTTAAAAACCCTAAAATTTAATTAATCAAACAAGAATCCTTAATAAAGTTTTACTTTCATTATATTTAATTCAAACAAGTAAATATTACTACAGCACATTTTAATTCAAACAAGTAAATATTACTAGGAAATTTTATAAGTTACTTCTAGATAACAACTTCGAGATCAACTTCGCATTTTGCTTTTGTTAGTGACCGCCTGTTTAGATTTAAAGGGAGGAATCTTTTCATGATTCAGAAAAAAATATTTCAGGAATCTTAATCTTAAAAGAGAAAATTGACCCCCAAAAATGTATATATGTTTCATGTTTATCTTTGACTTCATACAATTGTTTTGTGTATCTTCTCTAAGGAACAAGTTGAACATTGTATTTCGGGAGACACCTATAAGAAACATGCATGGTATGAGCTCACGCGGGCAAAGTGAACAAGGTATTGTACAAGCAAACCCGGCCGTAACTTATGTGGAATGTTTTTTTTTTTGATGGAAACGGATAGAGTCTAACGACTCCAGCCTCATCAAAAAAACATATATTAATATCAAAATAAAGTACAGGAGCAAGTTTTACAAGAGGTAAAACACGAAAGTAAACACATAATTACAAACGGAATCAACCACAAGAAGTAACAAGAAGAAACTTACGTGGAATGTTAGTGTTCACTCTTTTTGCAGTTTAGTGCAACTTGCTTAATGCTAATTCTCAGGAGCAAAATATGAAAGAAAAGGGAAATAATTTGAGGCAACAAGCAAACATTTCCGTGAGAATAGTATGGCAATTTGTAAAGGTATATCATGCTTCCAATGTGAGTATCCAAACAAAGGTACTTTTTTTTCGCATATATACTCATCAATGTTATTCACCCCAAAAAAATCTTTTAGTACAAACTGCAGAGTCGATATCACTTCATACTACATTGTCTGGGAGTTCCTGATGTTTGTGATTGGTTGCCAACTAAGCTATATATATTGGTAGACATAAGGAATTGCTCCCTTTCAAACTTCTGTCTCTTTCCTCAATTTAACTTTTTTTTTCGAGTTTGTGTACACACATCATTCTAAGGCATTGTTTTCAAGCCAAACAAACATGACAGATCTTTCGGGTGCTTAGAATTGGAATTGTCGCCCTACATTCAAATCAGAAATATAACTTACTGAAATTTGAAAAGCTTAATTATTCAACTAAGACGATACAAGATTTTACCATATCATTGTAAAGTAGTGGTTGTCATAGAAAGTGCACAACGACGAGTATTTCGTTTCTTCATTACAAATTTACAATATGGCACTGGAGGGACTGATGGGGGTTGTAACTAATAAATGAATAAACTCAATAATTGTGTTTTTTTTAATATCTCTGTTGCCGCTAAATTTGGTGTGGGGGCAAACAGATAGAACTTGTGGATTCTTGGGGGAAACTGAATAGGAAAACCTGCGTACCTGTTCCGTCGGGCTTCGTTCGTCGTCCCTGCCGTGCACCTGCAAAAAGTGCGAGACACCGGGGTTGTTCCCGGCGACGCACCCTCCGACGCTCAAGTCAGTAATCTGGCAGACTATGAAAGAGCGTAAAAAACTGGTGAAAGATTGATTACCTCTTAATGGAGATGGGTGGGGGGTATTTATAGGCGTCTTAGGGAACGGATTAGGAATGTAATCCTCTTGATCTGATATGGTATATTCTCCCCGTAAACAGATTAGGAACGTAATCCGATAAGGTATATTCCATGTAACCAGATAAGGAATTTAATCCCTGAATCCCGGTGAAAGGATGGACACGAATCAGGGCCGTTGATTAATATTAATCAGAGACCCTAATTCCATCCCTTCTGGACCGGGTTTGCCGCGGGTTGAAACCCGCACCCGGTCGAGGTGGATCCGTTTGCGGGTAAGTGGATCTTCGCGGGAGACAACCATTACCCGCTTCAGACCCGTTGGTAGGTGAAACTACCGTTTTACCCCCGAGCTTCGAGATTCGCGCTCCATCTGGATGGTTCCGATTTAACCTCTTTTTTAGCCATATCACGAGCCCCCCACTCCTAAAGACTGTATTTGATCAGCCTTTGAGGAGTAGTTTTAACTGTTTTCGCTGGCTATCAGGGTCCTATCGGGAACTAAACGGAGCACTGCTGAATCGCGGAGGAGGTGGTATGTTGGTCTTTTCGGCAGACGGAACTCTTGAACCGTCATCGTGCTCTTCTTAATTAGCGGTCTTGGCCGTTTCCGTTTGTCGGGCGTTGGTGCGAAGGGAGCCGAAGTTCCGCTCGTGACGCACCCGGTGCCGCGGACATCTGGTGATTGACGCCGAACTCACTTGGTGCCGAACTCTCCCCTGTAAGAGGGTCGGGGACATGAGCGTTCGGTGGAAGGTACCGAACTGACTGAGTGCCGAACTCTCCCCCGTAAGAGGGTCGGTGGCATAAGAGTTCGGAGGACGGTGCCGGGCTTACTAAGCGCCGAACTCTCTCCCGAAAGGGGGTCGGTGGCATAAGAGCTCGGAGGTCGGTGCCGAGCTGACTAAGCGCCGAACTCTCCCCCGTAAGGGGGTCGGTGGCACAAGAGCTCGGAGGACAGTGCCGAGCTGAATCGGTGCCGAACACACGCCTATAAAACGATCGGTGGCACGAGCGTGTTCGGCGAATGGCGCCGAGCTGAAAATGCGCCGAACTCACGCCTATAAAACGATCGGTGGCACGAGCGTGTTCGGCGAATGGCGCCGGGCTGAAAACGCGCCGAACTCACGCCTATAAAACGATCGGTGGCACGAGCGTGTTCGGCGACCTGCGGCGAGCTGAAAACGCGCCGAACTCGCGCCTATAAAACGATCGGTGGCACGAGCGTGTTCGGCGAATGGCGCCGTTCTGAAAACGCGCCGAACTCACGCCTATAAAACGATCGGTGGCGCGAGCGTGTTCGGCGAATGGCGCCGAGCTGAAAAAGCGCCGAACTCACGCCTATAAAACGATCGGTGGCACGAGCGCGTTCGGCGAATGGCGCCGGGCTGAAAACGCGCCGAACTCACGCCTATAAAACGATCGGTGGCACGAGCGTGTTCGGCGAATGGTGCCGAGCCGAAAATGCGCCGAACTCACGCCTATAAAACGATCGGTGGCACGAGCGTGTTCGGCGAGTGGCGCCGAATTGAGAATGCGCCGAACTCACGCCTATAAAACGATCGGTGGCACGAGCGTGTTCGGCGAATGGCGCCGGGCTGAAAACGCGCCGATCTCACGCCTATAAAACGATCGGTGGCACGAGCGTGTTCGGCGAATGGCGCCGAGCGGAAAACGCGCCGAACTCACGCCTATAAAACGATCGGTGGCACGAGCGTGTTCGGCGAATGGCGCCGATCCGAAAATGCGCCGAACTCACGCCTATAAAACGATCGGTGGCGCGAGCGTGTTCGGCGAATGGCGCCGAGCTGAAAAAGCGCCGAACTCACGCCTATAAAACGATCGGTGGCACGAGCGTGTTCGGCGAGTGGCGCCGAATTGAGAATGCGCCGAACTCACGCCTATAAAACGATCGGTGGCACGAGCGTGTTCGGCGAATGGCGCCGGGCTGAAAACGCGCCGAACTCACGCCTATAAAACGATCGGTGGCACGAGCGTGTTCGGCGAATGGCGCCGAGCCGAAAATGCGCCGAACTCACGCCTATAAAACGATCGGTGGCACGAGCGTGTTCGGCGAGTGGCGCCGAATTGAGAATGCGCCGAACTCACGCCTATAAAACGATCGGTGGCACGAGCGTGTTCGGCGAATGGCGCCGAAGTTTCGGACTTGTGTTTCTCTTCGAGTTGAGTTTTGGCGGTTCTGGCGGATGTGACCCTCGGAGCTTCTGACAGATGGGACATCGTCTGTGTTTTCTGACAGATGTGACGTCTATTAATGCTGCCCCTTGGGCTTCTGCCAGAAGTGATGGTCATTAATGCGCCGTCTGGATCAGCGCGAAGAATAAGGTGACGTTTGGGGCCTCTTTTTGTCGTTTTTGGAGGTGGGCCTGCGTTAGAGGCCCATTTACCTCGATTGAAGCGCTGGCTCCTCTATAAAAACCCTCACCCCCCCTCTTCATTTTTTTACTTTCCGAGTTTTTGCTTGCGTCTGAGTCCGCTGTGAGAGAGCTTCAGGTGATCACCGACCGTTTTCCGGCGAAATTTCCGGCGAGTTCCCCCTTCAAGGTAACCTCTATATTTATCTTCTCAACATGTCTGTTTCCCACTCCTCTTCTTCGTCCGAGCCCTCCCTCGGAGCCGGTGGAGCTCCAACTTCGAGCCGAGCTGCCAAGGGCCAGAAGGTGTTCGGCAAGGACTCGATTGTTCAGGATCCGAAGCGCATGGGGGCGTTCGGACAACTTCCGGGACCGTTGACGGGGCTTCAAAGGGTTCGAGAAATCCCAGAGGACAAGGCGGAACGTATAGTGTACGGGAGGGCGAGGTCGTTCGAGGAGAACGCGGCGAGGGAGACCACGGAGGCCGACGAGACGGTGTCGATCCTATCCGAGGAGGACCTGGATTCGATTCGGGACTGCTTCCAGATCCCGCGGGAGTACGAGCTTATGCTGCCGGGCCCCGGGGTTAGGGCCAACTCGCCGTTGCCAGTGACCATGTGTTGCTGGCCGGTCGATGCCTTTATCGCCGGGGCTCGGCTGCCTCTCCATCCGTTCGCGGTAACGGTCTTAAATTGGTTCGGGGTCAGCCCCATCCAACTTATGCCGAACGCATGGAGAGTCATAAACGGCTTCGTACTCCACTGCCAGGCGGAGGGGATTCAGCCGGAGTTGAATGTGCTCCGGACTATCTATCAGCTGCACCAAGGGAATAGGTCGGCCTATCGGTACTATCTGACTCCGAGGCATGGGGGGAGGTTGGTCCTCTGTCCGGACTCAATCAAGTTTTGGCGCGAGAAGTACCTTCTGGTGCGTAGCGCGGAGGCCTGGCCTATTCCCGTTGGTTGGGTGGAAGGAGTCTCGAAGAAGGTGAAGGCGCCGCCGGCACTTCGACCCGAAGACGAGGACGCCGTACGGGTGCTTCTCGATCGGCCGAAGTATGACTGGAGGGAGTTGACGGAGGACGTCTTGTATGAGGGAGGGCTTGCGCACGTTAACCCCAGTACGCTGCCTTTATTTATCGTCTACGTTTCCATTTTGCTTTCTTTCCCTTGTTTCGTTCCGAGCTAACTAACTTAACTTTTGGTGCAGAGACAATGGATTACCAAGCCGTGCTCGGGTTGAGGACGAGCCTCGCCAACAAGGCTCCGAGGAAGAGGAAGAGGGTGGCGTCGAAGCAGCCGGCGCCCAAGGCCCCGAAGATTACGGAGGTGCCCGATGAGGTGGAGATCTTGGATTCCCCCGTGGTGGAGGTCGGGGCCGCTTCGTCGTCGGCCAAGGTCGGCGAACTGCCTATCACCGAGGTCCTGACCATGGTGACGCCGCCGTTGACAAGGGCGGCCGAGGAGCTTCTGACCGAGGCTCATAAGAGGATCCACGTCCCGGACTGGCAGGTTCGGAAGCACGACGGGTTCCTGGGCAACACCTTGGCGAGCATGGAGGCCGTCAAGCACCTCGCCACGCCGAAGGATCGCGCGGCGATGGAGGCCGGACGAGAGGGAGACGACATCATCGAGATAGCGCGCTCGGCGGTGTCGGTAAGTGCTGAGCCAAGTTCCCTTCTCTTTACGCCGACCTTCTTAAGTTGTAATTTTTGTAACTTTTTGCATTTTATCCGCAGATCGTTGTTCACTTCGGGCACCTCACCGAGAGGTTGTCGGCCCAGGAGAAGGAGATGAAGAAGGAGAACGACCAGGCCCGGAAGGAGAGGGACAAGATCCGGGGCGAGCTCGACAAACTCGAGCTGAATTTTGAGGCGAAGTCGGCGAGGGCGACCTACCTCGAGGACCGGGTCAAGACGCTGGAGGACCAGCTTTGGCAGCAGAAGGAGGAGGCAGCCAAGCAGATGGCGGATGCGGCCGAGGCCCAAGCGGCGGCAGTGAAGAAGGCGGAAGAGGCTACTTTGGAGAAGGCGCAGGGCTACCTCGCCGTGAACATGGCCAAAGCTTTCGCCGACGCCCTTGCCCGGGTCACGGCGGCCTACCCCTCTGTCGACGTCTCCGGATGGCGGCTCTTCCCGGGGTACGTCGAAGGCTTTGACCCCGAATTAGAGGGGGAAGAAGAAGAAGAGGAAAGAGGCGACGACGAGCCCTTGGTCAATCCAGCCGCCGGAGCTCAGGGGTCGGTGGTTACCCCCTTGGCGGCGGTTGCCCCTTCGGAGGCGTCGCCCTCGACCCCCTCTCGCCGCCCCGGGAAAGAGGTCGAGCACTGATCCTGTCCGTTTTTTTTTTTTGTTTTTTTTTTTGTAATGCCTAATAGCGGACTGGCCACCGCTAATTTTTTGTGATGAATGAAAAACTTCAACTTTTTGGGCTCGGTTTCTTGCACTTGTTTGTTGTATGTTGTGTGTTCGAGAATTTGCTCTCTAGAACCCCCGAGGTCTAGGACTTGGGCCATGACTGAACTTTTATTGCTCGTCTGTATTTCTTTTCAGCTTGCCCTGGTGGACCAAGAGATCGAGCGCGCAGGGTCGGACTTCAAGGTTCGAACCCGCGCAGGGTCGGACGCCAAGGTTCGAGCCGAGGCCGGGCTCGGGGCGACAAGGTTGAGTCTGGCGAGGTGTAGAGAGCGACTTTACGAGGTCGAGCTGGGACTGCGCCGAGCCGAAACAGAGCGAGGACAGCTCCAACTTATTTTAGGGCAGCGGGACAGCGATATCCGGCGTCTGGAGGGCAGGATTACCGAGATGTCTGCCTCGAGCGAGGGCGGTGCCTCACCATCCGCTTTCACTAGTAGCCTTCGGACCAAGTGCTTTCGCCACACGCTGTCCAAGGTAACGGCGGAGAGGGACGACCTGCTTTCGGAGATTCAGCACTTACAATCTACGGAGACTAAACTCCGGACGGAGGGAGAGGAGCTGACAGCTAAGGTGGCCGATCTCACGGCTGAACGAGATGAACTGGGCGGCCGAAGTCGATGTTTTGAAGAGAGCTACCGTCGATAGGAGCATCGAAGTCACCCATCTTCGTCATCTCATCGCGAGCCATGTTGGAGTTCCGACCTCAGTCGTACCGGCGTCCTTCGAGGCCGACGCACAAGATGGTTCGTTGAGAGGCCGGATTTCCGAGTTGGAAGCGGAGGTGGCTCGCCTGAGGCCGCGCTCGGGGCCGATTAATGTGAGGAGCACGTCATGCACCCGAGCGGAGAGCGAACGGGGCATCACCTTTTACGAGATGGCGACCCGCGAGCGCCTCGGCCATCCGAGCCCGGGGGACGCGCAGAGCTCTGTGGCCATTTCGTCGAGCGGCGCATCTGTCGGCGTGACGGCCAGAAGCAGTGCCGAGGATACGTCTCAACTTGCCGGCCTGGGATCGGGTTCCGGAGGCAAACGTCGCCGACCTCAAGTGTCCTTGAAGAGGAGCATCCCTGTACCCCGAAAGCGTTGATGGGTCCGGGTTCGGTGTCTTGTAATCTTCGCTTTTCAGCTTCTTGTAACCGTTTAGTGCCTTGTAATATTGATGTTTGTAAGGGTTGTTTCTAATAAAATTGGAATCGTTTTAACTGTCGTCATATCGTAGTTGCACAATGTTTGCTCTGATTGTGGAGTCGTGGAACCGAGGTCTGAGACTTGGTGTTTTTGACTGGTGTTAGCCTCCGAACTTATGTGCGTTATTCGGTCAGTGGCACGAACGTTCGGTGAACGACGCCGGGCTTCTTAAGTGTGCCGAACTCACGCTCGTAAAACGATCGGTGGCATGATTGTGCTCGGCAAATGGCGCCGAGCTGAAAAGGTGCCGAGCTCACGCCCATAAAACGATCGGTGGCACGAGTGTGTTTGGCGAACTGTAGCGGGCTGAAAACGCGCCGAACTCACGCCCGTAAAACGATCGGTGGCGCGAGTGTGTTCGGCGAACTGCAGTGGGCTAAAAACGCACCGAACTCACGCCCGTAAAACGATCGGTGGCAAGAGTGTGTTCGGCGAATTGCAGCGAGCTGAAAACGCGCCGAACTCACGCCCGTAAAGCGATCGGGGGCACGAGTGTGTTCGGCGAATTGCAGCGAGCTGAAAACGCGCCGAACTCACGCCCGTAAAACGATCGGTGGCAAGAGTGTGTTCGGCGAATTGCAGCGAGCTGAAAACGCGCCGAACTCACGCCCGTAAAACGATCGGGGGCACGAGTGTGTTCGGCGAAAGGAACCGAGCCGAGATCGTATCGAACTCTCGCCCGAAGAACGTTCTCGGCAACAGTGTTGGACTCCGGAACCATCGCAAGTTTAAGGGCGTGGGAGCAATTCCGAATGGCGAACTACCCCTAGCTCGCCTACTGGCGAACTTGCGGAGTAGAGTCGAACCAAGTGTTGGACTCCGTACCATTCAACGGCTGTGGGAGCAATTCCGAATGGCGAACTACCCCTAGTTCGCCTAAGGGCGAACTTGTGGAGTAGAGTCGAACCAAGTGTTGGACTCCGGAACCATCGTAAGTTTAAGGGCGTGGGAGCAATTCCGAATGGCGAACTACCCCTAGCTCGCCTACTGGCGAACTTGCAGAGCAGAGTCGAACCAAGTGTTGGACTCCGTACCATTCAACGGCTGTGGGAGCAATTCCGAATGGCGAACTACCCCTAGCTCGCCTAGGGGCGAACTTGTGGAGTAGAGTCGAACCAAGTGTTGGACTCCGGAACCATCGTAAGTTTAAGGGCGTGGGAGCAATTCCGAATGGCGAACTACCCCTAGCTCGCCTACTGGCGAACTTGCGGAGCAGAGTCGAACCAAGTGTTGGACTCCGTACCATTCAACGGCTGTGGGAGCAATTCCGAATGGCGAACTACCCCTAGCTCGCCTAGGGGCGAACTTGTGGAGTAGAGTCGAACCAAGTGTTGGACTCCGGAACCATCGTAAGTTTAAGGAATTAGAAATAGAGACGTAGTGGCAAATGCGGAAGAACTTTATTCATTAATATCTAATGGTCGGCTGCTTCTAAAGTTGCTAGCCGTTATTACAATGGAAGAAAGAACAAAGGAAAAATTACTAGTAGCAGGAGGGGAGTTTTCCGACATCTCGAGTTACTTAGATAGGCGAGGTTGCCTTCTCTTGGTATTTCAAGAGGTGGTCGGCGTTCCAAGTCCTGGGAATTTCTCTACCTTCAAGATCCTCTAGCTTGTATGCACCGGGGCGGATCACTTTGGAGACTTTGTACGGTCCCTCCCAATTTGGGGCCAGTTTGCTCTTCTGTCCGGGGAACGAGATGGCCAGTTTTCGGAGGACCAGATCCCCTTCTTTCAGGTCGGTTGGGCGGACCCGTTTGTTGTAGGCGAGTTCGATTCTCCTCCGATAACCTTGCTGCCGTACGGCTGCCCTTTCCCGGATTTCGTCTATTAGGTCCAGGCTCGTTCTGAGCTCCCTGGCATTCTGTTCTTCTTCAAAGGCCACCAGGCGAGGAGAGGGTATCCCAACTTCTAGAGGGATGAGGGCCTCGGACCCGTAGGTGAGATTGAACGGACTCTCGCCTGTCGGGGCCCGCTTTGTGGTTCGGTAATTCCATAGCACATTGGGCAGCTGATCGACCCACAATCCTTTGGAGCACTTGTCAAGTCTCTTCTTGATGCCGGAGAGGATCTGTCGGTTGGCATTCTCAGCTTGGCCATTTGACTGGGGATGAGAGACGGAGGAGAAGCGGTGCTGTATAGTTAGGTCTTCGCATAAGGCTCGGAAGGCGGCCCCAGCGAACTGCGTACCGTTGTCTGTAACTACAACTCGGGGAACACCGAACCGGCAGATTACATTTTTCCAGAAGAATTGGACGACTCTATGTTCGGTAATTGTAGCCAGGGGCTTGGCTTCGACCCATTTCGAGAAATAGTCGACTGCCACGACTAGGAACTTCAACTGTCCGGGGGCCGGTGGAAATGGCCCGAGTAAATCCATCCCCCACATCGCAAAGGGGATCGGACTTGATAGGGAGGAGAGTGGTGCCTGTGGAAGGCGTCGGATATCGGAATGCTTCTGGCAGGAGGTGCATTGTCGAACATGTCGTTCGGCGTCCCGTAGGAGAGTGGGCCAGTAATACCCGTAGTTTAACACTTTGCGTGCCAAGGCTCTGGAGCCGGAGTGGGCTCCGCCGATGCCCTCGTGGAGCTCTTGTAGGGCGTAATCGGCTTGTCCGGGGGAGAGGCATCTTAGGTAGGGTCGACCATCCACCTGGGTGAAGGAGCGCTTATACAAAATGCCTTCGACCATTATGTAACGCTCGGCCCGGGTCCTTATCTTTCGGGCTTCCTTCGGATCCCTTGGGAGGAGTTCGTCTCTCAAAAACTCGACGAGGGGCTTCATCCAATTATCTTCGATGGGGAGTGGCAGTGTTTCGATGGAGTTGAAAGCCTCGTTCTCTATGCTGGGCTTGAGGAGGACTTCTATCAGAACAGTTTGTTCGAGGCCTTGCAGGGATGAGGAAGCTAATTTGGACAGGGCGTCGGCCTGGGCATTTTCCTCTCTAGGGATTCTTCGGATGAGGGCTTCCTCGAAGAGCGCCATGAGGCTCTTTACTTTAGCCAAGTACTTTACCATCCTGTCATCGCGGGCTTCATATTCGCCGAGGACCTGGTTGACGACCAACTGAGAGTCGCTGAAGATCTGCAGGCATCGCGCCCCTGCGTTTCGGGCCATCCCGAGGCCGGCTATGAGTGCTTCGTATTCGGCTTCGTTATTCGAGGCTTTAAAGTTTATTCGGAGGGAATATTGAAGGACAAAGTCGTCTGGGCCTGCAAGGATGACTCCAGCCCCGCTCCCTTCGTTGCAAGAGGATCCATCGACATATACCGACCAGATAGGCGGGCCCTTCGTTGTCTGCTCGGGGTCGGGAATAGTTGTTTCCACTATGAATTCGGCCAGCGCCTGTGCCTTGATGGCGATTCGAGGTTGATAAGTAATATCATGTTGGCTCAGCTCGATTGACCACTTCATGAGGTGGCCGGAAGTCTCTGGCTTGTGAAGGATCTGTTTCAACGGCTGGTCGGTAAGAACGACCACCGAATGAGACTGGAAGTATGGCCGAAGCTTTCTTGCAGCCATTATCAGGGCGTAGGCTATTTTCTCAATCTTCGGGTACCGGAGCTCGGCGTCTCGGAGCACTTTGCTGACGTAGTAAATGGGCTTCTGAGTTCTTTCTTCTTCCCTGACTAAGACCGCACTTAGTGTCTGTTCCGAGGCTGCCAAGTACAGGTAGAGGGGTTCGCCCGGTATGGGTTTGCTGAGAAGGGGCGGATTGACGAGGTAAGCCTTAAGCTGGTCGAAGGAATCTTGTTGTGGCTGCCCCCACTCGAACCCCTTAGTCCCCCTCAGGGCTTTGAAGAACGGGAGGCACTTCTCCCCAGACTTCGACAAAAAGTGCCCAATGGCGGCTAGTCGACCAGTCAGTTTCTGAACTTCTTTGACGTTTCTAGGCGGGGCCATGTCCAGTATGGCCCTGATCTTCTCTGGATTCGCCTCTATTCCCCGTTGGCTAACCATAAAGCCGAGGAACTTGCCTGACGAGACGCCGAACGCACACTTGTTCGGGTTGAGTCTCATATTGTGCTTTCTCAAAACATCGAACGCTTCTTGGAGGTCGGTCTCATGATCAACGCCTCGGATGCTTTTCACGAGCATGTCATCCACGTAGACTTCCATGTTCCGGCCAATCTGGGCCTGGAATACCTTGTTGACGAGACGTTGATATGTTGCCCCTGCGTTCTTTAGGCCGAACGGCATGACTCGGTAACAGTAGAGTCCTTGGTCTGTTACAAAAGACGTCTTCGGAATATCCGGGGGGAACATCCTTATCTGATTGTAACCCGAGAAAGCGTCCATGAAGCTGAGGAGCTCATGTCCCGAGGTTGCGTCAATCAGAGTGTCAATGCTCGGCAGAGGGAAGGGATCTTTAGGGCAGGCCTTGTTGAGGTCGGTGAAATCAATACAGATTCTCCATGTTCCGTTGGATTTCTTCACCATGACTACGTTTGACAACCACTCCGGATAATTTACCTCCTGTATGAATCGGGCTTTCAGCAATTTGTCTACCTCCTCTTTGATAGCGAGCTGGCGCTTGGGGGCGAACTTGCGCCTCTTCTGCTGGACCGGTTTGGACCCCGGATCGACGCTGAGGCGGTGGACCAAGAGTTCTTCGGAGATACCGGGCATGTCCGCCGCTGACCACGCGAAGAGGTCTTGGTTGGCGCGGATGCATTTCACAATACTCGAATATAGGGCGGACGGAAGGGCTTTGCTGACATAGAACTTTCGGGTCGGCTCCTGCTCCGAGAAGAGTACTTCCTCCAACTCGTCTACCGGTTCGGAGGTTGGCCGAACAACATCTTGAGGGATCTCGAGTGTCTCTAGGGAGAGGACAGGTCCGAGGGTGGAGGTCATATAACACTTGCGGGCCTGCTCCTGATTGCCTCTTACTTCTCCCACCCCGGCCCGAGTAGGGAACTTCATTTTGAGATGATAGGCGGAGGGGACGGCCTCGAGAGCGGCCAGGCCGGGCCGACCCAAAATGACGTTGTAGGCCGCTGGGACGTCTACGACCATGAAATCCATCGACTCCGTGCGGGTGGTAGGAGTTTTGCCTGCTGTGACATCGAGGGTTATCACCCCTTCGATGGTCACTGGCACTCCCGTGAACCCATGGAGCGTGTACCCGGCGGGCTTGAGTCTGTCTCGGGCGAGCTTCAGCCCCTTAAAGGCATCGAGGAATAGGATGTTTACGGAGGAACCGTTATCTACTAAGATCCTTTCGACTTTGAAATTGGCCATGTGAAGGTTGATGACGAGTGCGTCACAATGGGGGGTGCGGACGCCCTCGAGATCTTCGTCAGAAAAGGTGACGGGCACTCCGAGGCCTTTGGGAGGAGGGGTGGCTCGGACCGAGTTGACTTCTCTTATGAAAGCTTTCCGAGAAGAGTTCGAGGAGCCCCCCATTGGACCCCCATGGATAAGGTGGAGGACTCGCTCCTCCTCGAATTCGGGCGTCTCTTCTCTTTCCGGACGTTTGTTAGCCCCCCGAGGCTGGGGTGGAAGTTCGGCTCCGTCCCTTCTTACAAATTTCGCCAGCTGCCCTCTCTGAATAAGAGCTTCGATCTCATTTCTCAGAGCACGGCAGTCGTTTGTGTCATGCCCATGGTCTCGATGATAGCGGCACCATTTTTCCTTATCTCTTCTTTTGGCAGGGGTGTTCATCTTTGGAGCCAGAGGCAAGACCCCTTCTTTTTCGACTTCCATGAAGATGGCAGAGATGTTAGTGGTGAGGGGAGTGAATTTTTCGAATCTGGGGGGAGGTCGGCGTTGGCCAGTGTTATCCTTCTGGAACTTCTTTGCCCCTTCTTCTTCCGTCCCCTTCCTCTTAGACCCGGATGTAGCTCCTTCCCAGTTAGGCTGTTCCTCGGCCTCTTCAGCTCGGATGTACTTTTCAGTTCGGAGGAGGAGGTCAGAAAAGTCGTGCGGGGGTTTCTTGGCGAGGGAGGAGCAGAGATTGGAATTGAGGATATTGGATTGGAACGCCGCGGTGGCGACGGATTGGTCGAGGGACGCGATGGTTCTGGCTTCAGCTGTGAACCTCTTCACGTAGTCCCTCAACTTCTCCCCCTTCTGCTGACGGAGGTGCAATAGTGAGATGCTGGTCTTCTCGGCCCTTCGGCTGTTGACGAAATGGGTGATGAACAGTGTCTCGAACTGTTCGAAGGAAAATATCGACGCCGGGGCAAGTCGAGAGTACCATTCTCGAGCTGGGCCTTTGAGAGTTGCTGGGAATGTTTTGCAGAGGAGGGCATCGGAAGCTTGATGAAGGAGCATTAAAGTCTTAAAGCTTTCGATGTGGTCAACTGGATCGGTCTCCCCAGTGTAGTTCTCGAACTGGGGAGGTTTGAAACCGAACGGCACAGGAGCCTCTACTATGGTCCGGGAGAACGGGGGTCGGCTAGGACGTAGGGTCCTCCCCCTAAGCTCCTCTTCTCTGTTTATCTGTCCCAATAGTTTTTCTACCTCGTTTAGACGGCGGTTCATAGTGTCATCTCTCCGACGGTAATCAGCCGAGCACCGGGACTCGTCTTCGTATGATGGGGAGCGAGGGCTGCGGCGACGGTAGCTTCGGGAACGACGAGGACTTGGGGTGCGTCTGGAATTGGTAGGAGCAGGTCGAGGCGAAGGGGACCGTTGGCGAGGGCTCCGGACCGGAGGAGGGGAGGGGGCCCTCGGCTCATTGGGGTTCTGACGGAGATTGAGGGCTTGTTGTACCATTGCTTGGAATTGCTGGAACTCGGCACGGGTGATGGGTGCCTCATTGCTCCGATGCTGCTGCCGACCTGCGGGAGAGTGCCTCCTTTGGTAGTGATCGGGGGAGTCCTTTCTCCCTCTTCGGGCGGGGGACCTCCTGTGTCCCCGGTGTCGGGGGGATCGCTCTTGGCGGGAGGCTTCTCCCCGAGCCCGCTTTTCGTCCAGATGGCGACGAAGGTCCTTATCCTCCGGGCGTTTGGGATGGGCATCGTGGCGACCAGAGGCTCGGGGATGATGGGAGGCCATGGAGGCACTGGAGGCGTTGTGGATGGAGAGGTTTTCTTGGTGAAGGGGCTGTTTCTGGGGATTAGGACCCTTTGGATCAGGAGGGGGGTTCTGTTGGAGCGGCTCTTCCATGGTAGGAGGGAGTTGCCCTTGTTGCTGAGCGGGATCAGGATGGACTTCTTGCTGGTCAGGGTTGGGCGCTCGGTTGGAGCCCCTAGATCTAACTTTGCGGGGCGGCATGGTAGGAGAGAACCTGTTCACCGGGAAGAGGAGAGGTCCCTATTCGTTAGTTTCCCATAGACGGCGCCAATCTGTTGCCGCTAAATTTGGTGTGGGGGCAAACAGATAGAACTTGTGGATTCTTGGGGGAAACTGAATAGGAAAACCTGCGTACCTGTTCCGTTGGGCTTCGTTCGTCGTCCCTGCCGTGCACCTGCAAAAAGTGCGAGACACCGGGGTTGTTCCCGGCGACGCACCCTCCGACGCTCAAGTCAGTAATCTGGCAGACTATGAAAGAGCGTAAAAAACTGGTGAAAGATTGATTACCTCTTAATGGAGATGGGTGGGGGGTATTTATAGGCGTCTTAGGGAACGGATTAGGAATGTAATCCTCTTGATCTGATATGGTATATTCTCCCCGTAAACAGATTAGGAACGTAATCCGATAAGGTATATTCCATGTAACCAGATAAGGAATTTAATCCCTGAATCCCGGTGAAAGGATGGACACGAATCAGGGCCGTTGATTAATATTAATCAGAGACCCTAATTCCATCCCTTCTGGACCGGGTTTGCCGCGGGTTGAAACCCGCACCCGGTCGAGGTGGATCCGTTTGCGGGTAAGTGGATCTTTGCGGGAGACAACCATTACCCGCTTCAGACCCGTTGGTAGGTGAAACTACCGTTTTACCCCCGAGCTTCGAGATTCGCGCTCCATCTGGATGGTTCCGATTTAACCTCTTTTTTAGCCATATCAATCTCAAACACTAACAAATAGTATTGAATTTCAAAATATGTTGGAACTTTGTTTAAAAAAAACAAAGTACCTCAATTATACACTAAGCTCCACGAAAGAAAGGAGAGAAAACAACAACAAAGCTTGAATCAAACACATAATAAAACAAAAAAATGAAGGCCCTAGCTAGCTTATATCAAAATAAGCACAGTACTTCATTCTATTATTAGCTAATCATTATCTAAATCACTATATATATTATTATTTTTTGGCAATCGGCGTAGCCACCCAATATTGACGAGAGAGCAATTTTCCAATATCCCTAATTAGTTTTATCGAAGACCGGAATCATCTGACTTATTACATTGATTAAAACCTCTTTCTTCCATACAACTCAAACCCTCCATACCCACCCAAGTCATATCCATAATGACCACTACTAGGGCCAAAATACAAAGCATCCCGAATATTATCATCAATGCTGTTAGGTTTTGTGAGAAATTAACAATTGAGAATTAGGGTTTTATCTCTAGATCTAAGTTGCTTGAGATATTCACCCTAGGTATCAAGATTGGAATACCTAGACTGCTATCACAAGCCAGTATTTATTCCTAAATACTGGTTTGGGTATCGGGTTATAAGCTCACAAACCCGCGTTCCAATATCCAATCAATTGTACGTTCATTTCACGTGTTACACATATGCACGTGCTATATTTATATAGAGAGAATATACCAATATATCCAACAATCTCCTCCTATATTCTCAATATATAAAGTACAGGATTATCTCATCAGATCAGTATACAACTGACTGGCTGATAGCAGTCCATAAAGGAAAAGTATCATAAAGGTATAGTTTCATAAGAAACAATAGAATTATAAAACTGAATAGTTCAATTAAGACTAAACCAATATAATTAACTAGTTCCAAACCATATCCAATTCAGAATAGTTCACAAAGACTAAACAAACTGGAATAATCTGTCATAGTTTCAAAATCAAACAAAGCAAATAAACTTCAAGAACAAAATATGAGTTTTAAGCTCATGAACACAAGAGTCTTAAACTCAACAGAAGTTTTTACCAAGCAAGTGACTAATTTATTCTCAAAAGAAATAAATTAAAATTCTATCCTTGCACACTGCTTTATGTTTACTCCTCCATTTTGAGCAAATCATTATTTTTAAAATCTATGTTGACAGATTCAACTCCTCCATCTTTGCTAGCTTATTGAAAACAAGGATATCAAGAGACACATCTCTAAGAATTCCAACAATTTCGCAAAGTATCTAGTTCCACAAAAGAACTTAGTACAATTCATAATTAGCTTAGCAAAAATGTAACGCAAGCATCACAATCAAGTATCTTTAATAAGTAAAGTACATGAACTTTATAGTTTCTACACAAGAACCATACCATGTTTCATATTGGAATGAAAAGACTGCCGTTTCAATCATGGTTTAACATGGAATCATCAAAATTGGAATGAAACATGTAACCATAAAAGACATATCATCAAAATTGGAATGATATTTAGGACAATTTAATCATCGGAAACACATTTTGATTTGATGAGTTTGGCTAAGAGTTATCCCTTGCCAACTGAAAACTCACCCTTATACCTATGGTGTCCATAGTACCTAGGTTTTCGTGTTGAATTCTTTGGATAGCATAATTTTAACTTCATTTATAATAGAGAGGTCACTTCCAAGAACTTGCATGTCAACAGAACAAGCAAATAATAGCCACTATATTTGACACACCACAAAGTTGAAGGCACTGATCTGAATTACTTGATTCATATACTAGGCTCTTTCAAAAATTTGTCAAATTATTTATCTGTTGGCTATACATGTTTTAAGAACATACAATGATTTTACTATATTGTAAATCTTGTTCACTAAACATATTAGTTCAAAACTTTCCAGTACAAAACTGTTCAGTACAAAGCCTATTAAATATCCTTTATGAATGACAAAAAATTTCAATAAATGTAAGGGTAAGAAGAATACTTATTGTAGCAATATGACAAACATGTGAGTAGATATCAAATAAATCTACCTCATTTTTCTCAGTCAATTTGTTAGCTACTAAAAAGCATTAAAATTGCTACTGAACAATCAAAATTAAGTTTCTTCTACAAAACCCCACTTACTTACTATAGTTTTAGCCTCTTTCGGCAGATCAACTAAATTAAAGTATTATTGTATGACACAAAATCATCTCATTGTCTACTAAAGACTCTTCTAAACTCATTTGTCATTCAGGTTTTTAAGTGTCAGTAAGGCTGGTTCTTGATTCCAACTGTGAATCATTGAACATGTCTGTAGGACTAGATTATTCCATACATTTATCTTTGATGAACATATCCTCAAAGAATTTTGCAAGTCTAGATTCTTCTAACACAAATTAGATAGATCCAACATCTGTCCACAGAGCTACATTCTGCACTTTCTAAGCACACAAATATTTATTGTAGGTCATACTTTAGGCCTTCTAGGGTCATGTACTCTAACAAAAGTATCACAACACACATTTTCACTTTAACAAAACTGTTTGTGTTTTCATACCATGATTTACAAAGTGTATTCAATTTAGAGTGTAGTAACACATTAGAGATATGATTAACAATACAACATCACTCATAATTACACAAGACAAACAACAGTCAATAATATAGAATTCAACATTTCACTAAGTGTTTGATTCTAACTTTTATCAATATCGTTTGACTGTTGTAAGTAGAGTGCTCTAGAGTTATGCCCAATGCAAAATTCTCTAAAGTTGTTAAAACATATTCACCACCTCTATCAAATCTGAACCCTTGATTTTTATCATTTAACTATTATTTTTTTAATTCATTAAGAATAACAAGTGCTTCTTTCTTCATATATATGACAGACTTATATTAATTATCTACAAAAGCGATTAAATACTTCTGACCAACTATCGTCTCATCTAGTCACAAAGCTACTGAGATCACAAATATCAGAATGTATTGACTCAAGAAGTTGTGTGCTCCTAGAGACCATACTAAATGATTTTCTAGTGATCATAATCTAAACACAACTTTCATATTTGTCATATTTAATGGAGTGTCAGTTAGTAGAGTTATGAGTTTTAACAAGAACAAACAATTTAATATATAGTTCATAGTGATTCTAAATTTCAAAACAACTTGGATGTTAAAGCTTTGACTCAATAGCTTTTAACTCCATTTCCCCCCAGTTTTGATAATTAGATCACATTTCCTCACAAACAATTGAATATATAGTTCTCAAATCTTAGCCAATTATGCTATGTTCAAGAACACAATTAGAACTATTATTATTAATTGTCTCATTTGTTAAACCAACTTATACATACGATTGACAATATATGCACTTTATAAGAGTTAATACAAAATTACTCTATCACATTTTTCAAAAAATTATTTGCTTTCTCTAATGGTTCTAACAATGTCCACTAGCTCAAACACATTGAGCAAAGAGTTCTTTCCTTTACTCGTTCTTCATCATCTTCATAATGCTAAATGAGATAATGACTAACATATTATAATTCAACTTTGCACACACAGTACAATGAACGAGAGGGAACACAACGTAACTAGTAGAGTCATATTCTTCATTAAGAGATGCTCTCTTCTAAGTTACAGACATTTGTTATACATCTTATACAATTTTATTTTATTTTAAATTTTAGAGAAGCAAATATGTAATTTCACACAAACTACAAACAATGGATTTGTCAAAATATCTATACACATAGTATGATAAAACACTTAACAACCCTAAACATGCTAGTTTTCTAGAGCGAGAATAACTATGATCTAAAGCTCTCAATCATATGATCAAACGCACAAAACGTTAACACATTCATCACATGAAAAATATTGAGAAAATTAAAGTAGATCATACCGACACTTCAAGTTAGAAGTATTTTTCCAAATTCGATGGAGAAGCCTGCGTAGTGCAGACTTATCATACCATGATGCAAATCCATCGACTCCAACATACACAATTTGTAGGTAACATTAAAGTTCCTACATTCATCAAATTGTTAAAGATTAGCCAATTAAACAAATTATTAGCACAATCTAATTCTATAATTCAAAACATAATTTTAGAACGAGTGTTTTGAACTTCCAGCACATAGCAAAATATTTAATAGGAATTTAATACGAGGAAAGTAAAGAACTTATCTTTCACGGTCTCTTCCCCTTCAATTGATTAGACTCATGTCTGTTGGGAACAAATCCAAACGACAAACCATTCTGCACCAAAGAGACCCTGCATCAAACATATTGTGTGCATCTAAACAGATTTGATAATGAGATACTAAAATCTCTTCCTTTGACCCCGAACACCAAACACCATGATGAACCAATCAGCAAATCAAATCAGAACAGATCTGATCTCTCCTTCTTCCCTTCACTGTCTTCTTCAAAGTAGGGTTCCCCACACACACAAACCCAATCTGCCAAGATGAAGAAGAGAGAAGATGATCGGAGTCGGCGCCTGAGGAGGAGGCTGCCGTCGACTGCAATCGGAGAAGAGAGGGGGTGAGAGCGGCCCCGGTGAGTCGAGGCCCGTTGGGTTCGCGCGACCCCGGCGTCAGGAGCGGCGAAGGAACCCAGCGACTCCTCCACTGGCATCACCAGATCCGATCGCAGTGGACGATGTGGAGTTTGCCAGCGGCGCAAGTGGTGGGAGTCACCGGCGCAGCAGACATCAGGGGCGGCGGCTCCCAGCGGCGCAAGTGGAGTTTGCCACGGAGCTCGCGATCGGAGCGGAGCTTGACGTAGATGCACTCGTCGAGGCTGAGACGAATGAGATCGAGGGGCTCCTTGACTGTGCTCTCATCCTCGTTCGCCACCATCACCATTGTTGGGAACTCGACTGGTTTTGGTTTCCCTCTTAATTAATCTCAATTAATCTCACAAAATTGATTACAAAAATATCTCAAGATTGTTAGGTTTTGTGAGAAATTAACAATTGGGAATTAGGGTTTTATCTCTAGATCTAAGTTGCTTGAGATATTCACCCTAGGTATCAAGATTGGAATACCTAGACTGCTATCACAAGCCAGTATTTATTCCTAAATACTGGTTTGGGTATCGGGTTATAAGCCCACAAACCCGCGTTCCAATATCCAATCAATTGTACGTTCATTTCACGTGTTACACATATGCACGTGCTATATTTATATAGAGAGAATATACCAATATATCCAACGAATGCAACCATGTATCACATTTGAAGCATATTTGAGGAAGTTGCCTTGATTTGCTACTAACTCAGGTTGGGCTCTCCTCATCACCACCTCCTCCTTCAACCTCTCCAACTCCACACTCAACTTTTCAAGTGACTCCAACCCTAACCCTTCAATCTCCTCCTCATACTTCTTCACTTCTCCTTCAAGCCTTGCCTTCTTTTCCTTCTCTTTCTGCAACAATGCACTCAACTCCGCGTACTTGTTATTGAGTTGACAAGCACTAAGAGAACCTCTAACATGGTGCAAGTTGCTATTATTATTATTATTATTGGAAAGGAATTGGTTAGCAATGGAATCGACGGAGGGGTGGCCGAAAGAGAAGGGCTTGCCGGCAGGAGGGAAGACAACGATGGCGATTTGAGCTCTGCAAAGGGTGGAGAGCTCGTGGGCCTTCTTGAAAAGGCCTGCTCGGTGCTTGGAGAAGCAGACTTGTCTGGCTTCATCTTTGATGATAGGCTTTATATCGATCTTTCGTCGGCCCATGCTTGCCTTTTTATGGCTTCTACTTACCACCATTGTTGTGTTTTGAGAGGAGAAGAAGAAGAGAGGAAGAAGGTTGGAGGTAATAGGTTAGGTGTATTCTGAGGAGTGTGTATATATAGAAGTGGAGGGAGAAATGTAAGGACCAATAATAACGTAATGCTATTATATGTGCATTGATGCATTACATAACCGAAATTAGAGAGTTATTTTTTAGCTAATTAGGTGACATTATTATTGCAATTTATGTATTTCAAGCCTTCAAGGTGGTAAAATAAGCACATGAGGAAAATTACTCATGCCATGATTGGTGTATATGCTCTAATAGGTGCTTTTGTGTGTGAGTGTATGGAAGGAAGAGGCTTTGAATTCTTTGGGTAACAGAATTTAGGAGTTATTGGATGAAATTATCAATGCATTGATTATGTCATGGTGAAAAATTGAGCACATGGAGAGAAATTATATACCCCATGGTATATATGATGCTATATAGGGAAGAAGGGGACGCTTTATTCTTTTGTTAAAGAGATTGTGAGGGTTTTGCATACTTTTGATAAAAACAAAATTAGAGGATTTTTATTTTATTTTATTATTATATTATAGTATATCTTTTTGGAAAAATGTTATAAGGTCGTGGTCACACACACATATTTTTTTCATAAAGAAAAATAATGCAAGCAAAATTTAGACTCCTGACTTTTGACCTCTTACTCACTAGGTTACTGACTCACTAGTAGACCACAGTGAGACTTCTTTTCAATGTGGCAAATTGAACACACATGCACACACACACATATAATAGTTGAAATTTTTCGTGCACCAAGTGCATATAGCTTGGTGCACATAAATATTGAATATTTTAATAATATTTTATGTTGTTAAGAAAATCAATCATAGAATAAATTTTATTAATAACTGAAATGAATATATAGTATAATCACTATATATTAAACAAAATATATAAAATTTTAAAACTAAAGACTCAATATTATCATGAGTATACAAAATAACATGTAAATTATAGTTTCATCTATAACATAAAGATATAATCATTGATTTTTTCATAAGATTAATGATCATTTTTTATTTTAACTTTCTTGAACTTAAAACTGATATTAAAAAAGAGATATTAAGAAAAAAGTATTAAAAAAGAACAAATTAGTAATTCTTAAACTGATATCATCGTATTTTTCATAAAAAATCAATCATCACTTTTGACTTTAACTTTCTTGAACTTAAAACTTATCTTAACTTCTTATTCATCCTGTTTTTATTTTGCATCCAGTCAATGTTCTTGTAGTTATTCTTCCATACGTGACATCATGTTATTTGATCAAAAAAGTATACTCATCTTCAATCCATTTTTTGGTCATTCTATCAAATTCTTCAACATTGTTTTTTCATGCATATAGAATTAACACTATAAAAGATAAGGGAAAGGCCGGTGAAACTACCCTGGCATTTGGGTATTTTCGTTGGGAAATCCCCAACGTTTTCTAAAAAGAGCCAGCGGAGTTATTATACACCCCGACATTTTTGAAAATGCCGGGGTTATTGAAGCATCCCATTTTAAAACGCAGGGATATATAATTCTTATTAATATAACCTATTTTCCTAAAAAATCCCCATTCCCCCCTCTTTTTCTCTTCGCGCTAAATTCGCCGAAACCCTATTTCCCTCTCTCTTTTTCCCTCGTCGCCCTCAATCTCTCCAAAACTCTACTTTCCCACAATTCCAAATTTCCCTCTCTCTTTCCCTCTTCGAGCTCATCCCGCCGTCATCGTTCACTCTCGCACCCGCCGCCCATTGTTAAAGGGTTAGGACTAGGGTTCGAACATTAGGGCAACGGTTAGAGATAGTGCTAGAAACTTTTTCGCACAAAATTTTATTAAGAGCATCCACAGTCGTTCAATGTAAAAAATGGCAAAATGCATATTTTGACAATCCATTTCGACGAAACGCTGCAGTCGTCGAATGGCAAAAAAATGCTTAAGTTCGTTAAAAAAGAAACTTATTTCGTCTGTCATTAAAAAATAATTTATACAGGCCAAAACTTAGAAAATATTAATAAAAAATACGGGACGAGATGTTGTTTCGTCCCAAAGAGAAGAAAAAAATTTCAAAATAACCGATGTTTCGTCCGGATTTTTTTGCCAAAAAAATTGCAAAAACAATTTTTAAAAATAGATTGTAAAAAATATTTTCAAAAACAGTTTCCAACTTTGCAAAATAAATTTAAAAAATTGCAAAAACAAATTAAAAATTTACAAAATTAATTTTAAAAATTATTTTTAAAAAAAATAAATTGGATTGGGACGAAACACCCACATGGGACGAAACATCATGTTCATTCCCACCCTTAAATTCATTTAACCGGTTATTTTATTTGGTTTTTAATTTTTTTTACTTCGGACGATCATGTTTCGTCCGATCAATTAAAAATATAATTAAATAATCTAGACGAAACATGATGTTTCGTCAGCTATAATATGCATTTTGCTATTTCAAATGCTACTTTTCCCTTTCTACTGTAGCTCAATTGCAAAAAAATAGCAAAATAGCTCACGACTGTGTGCACTACAGTAAAAAAAATGGCAAAAATGGCAAACAAGCAAACAACTATGGATGCTGTAATATTTAATTTGAAAGTATCTTTTAAAAACTTTTTATTCTAACAACATTTTTTTCAAAAAAAATAAATTAAATTGTTTTCTGATTTTTTATATTTAATTTAAATCATTATCACCAATGACGGGTTAAGTTGAATTAGTTTTCCAGTTCTACTTACTATTTTCAACTTCTTAAGAACAAGTTCTGTCAAAAGCTTCCAACTTAACCCGCTACTGTGGATGACGGGTTAAGCTCACTTAACCCATTATCACCAATAACAGGTTAGGTTGAATGATTTTTCCAGTGTTAAGCTCACTTGATTCAGTTGTGAACAAAGTTTAGTTTAATAACCTAACCCGTTGTTGTGAACGACGGGATAAGTTATGTCTAAAAAAAACATACAATTAACACAGCAAACATCTTTCTCCATATTACAAAAATTTTATCCAAACAATTGTATGCAGGTTACGTATGCCAATATGATAATCCAAAACCGTAACAACATACATCAATCTCATCCGGTAACAACAACAACAACAACAACCCACATTGAAACTTTCATACACAAACTCTAATAAACAAAATTGAATATAAATATATAAACCAAAGATACAGATTTAAAACGAATATGTACATAAATCTGGATCAATACATTGAATTCACGAATAACAAAAAAATTGCATGCGTAGCCGACTTTCTTCACACAACTGCTTCAATTCATCTACATAATAGACAAAGCATAGAAAAAAAAAAATTAGAAACGTACGGAACGAAATCATAAGACAAATACAAAACTAATAATAAAGAAGATGTACAAGCCACTACCTCTTCCGACTCCAAATTTAAGGGGACGACTGATGTGGATGCAAGCCCAACTCCAAATTTGCAACCGAACCATCAGGCCACCCATTTGTACGGAACCTAATGCACATGCACACAAATTCCTATACAATGATGCCAAGGCCGCACTCCCCCAACTGTAATGACTGGCCGTACTGAACTGTTCTAACAAGCGTAAATACATGAGTGGCACACTCACGCCGGATGAGTTTGGGAAGATCACACCCCCCATCAAACTGAATATGTAGGCACGCGCATTATTACCGCTAAATCTGGTGTGGGGGTAAACAGATAGTATTTGTGGATTCTTGGAAAACTTGAATAGCAAACCTGAACCTGTTCCGCCGGAGTTTGACCATTGACTCCCGCCGTTCACCTGCAAAAAGTGCGAGACACCGGGGTTGATCCTGGCTACGCACCCTCCGACGCTCAAGTCAGTAATCAGGAAGATTATGAAAGAGCGTAAATTGGCAAAAGATTGATTACCTCATAATGGTGGTGGATGGAGGGTATTTATAGCTGCCTTCAGGATCGAATTAGGCATGTAATCCGTGTGTTTAGATAAGGAATGTAATCCCTAATTTCCAGTGAAATGATAGATATGAATCAGGGCCGTTGATTAGGATTAATCAGAAACCCTAATTCTATCCTGCTGGATTGAGTTTGCAGTGGGTAAAAACCCGTACCCGGTTGGAGGTGGATCCGTTCGCGGGTTAGTGGGTCTTTGAGGAGGAGACCCAGTACCTGCTTTGGACCCATTGGTAGAAAAAATTACCATTTTACCCCTAGGCTTTAAGATTCGTTCCTGATTTGGACGGTTCCGATTTAACCTCATTTTAGCCATATCACGAGCCCCCCACTCCCGAAGATTGAGTTTGATCAGACTTTGGGGAGTATTTTTACTGTTTCAATGGCTTGCGGAGGTGTATCGGAGTCCGAATGGGAGGTTTCGAATCTTTGCAGGTGGCAGTATGGTGATTTTCTAAGTTAGTTGCGTGCTCTGAGTTGTTCTTGAGCTCTTCTGGACATTTGGTGATTTTTATTTATTATTTTTTTTGGAATATTTACTTAATTTTGCGAAGTGTTGATTCGTCGTTCGGGGGTCTTAATAAATTGTCCTAGGCAATAATTATTTACTTGGGGGCCCAAAAATATTTCCCCGACTTTATAATTATTTTCTAGGATTTTTAATTAATTTTCCCGGATTTTTAATTATTTTTTCGCAATTTTTTAAATAAGTAAAACGATTTTAATAAATAAAATTTAATTTTAAATACCGAATTATGGCATGGCGCGATCTGGACCATTGATCTTGTGCGGGCGTGAATTTCTGAAAGATCGGATGGACATGATCGCTCGGCAGCAATTTCTCTGCTTTTGCGGGTCGGTGGGCACTTGCTCGGAATCCGAGCGAAGTGGCTCGGTTTTTCTCTCACGCGAGTGGCTCGGATCGCTAGTCGCTCGACTCGGAGTTCCGAGTGACGTGGAGCGATCTGAGCCGTCGGATCTCGGCGCGAATCTCGAGGCGAGCACAGTTCCCAACAAAACACTATCTTGTCGTTTAGTGGACGTGGCGTAATCTGGACCGTCCATCATCTCAGGCGCGATTTTCGTAATGATCCAACGGTTGGAGACGCTCGGCGACATTTTTCTTCACTTTCGAGGGTCGGATTGGCACTTGCTCGGAATCCGAGCGAAATGGCTTGGTTTTTCCCTCGCGCGAGTGGCGGGTCGCTAGTCGGTCGGCTCGGACTGCCGAACGTCGTGGAGCGATCTGAACCGTCGATTGGCACGAATCTCGAGACAGGCATAGTTCCCAAGAAAACACTATCTTTTCGTTTAGTGGTGCTGGCATGATCTAGGCCGTCCATCATCTCAGGCGTGCTTTTCGTAATGATCCAACGGTTGGAGATGCTCGGCAGCATTTTTCTTCACTTTCGAGGGTCGGATTGGCACTCGCTCGGAATCCGAGTTATCCTCTTGATTGTTGAGGTCGGATCGCCTGTCGCTCGAATTTTGTTTCCGAGGGACGTGGGGCGATCGGAGCCGTTAGATGATGGCACAGATCTCGAGGCTGGCTCAGTTCCCAAGAAAACACGATCTTGTCGTTTAGTGGTGCTGGCACGATCTGAGCCGTCCGATCGAAATCTTACGCGAGTGTTGAGGGAAAAGTCGTTTTTCTCCAATTCGTGGCTCAGGTTGGCACTTGCTCGGAATCCGAGCTATCCTCTTGATTGTCGAGGTCGGATCGCCTGTCGCTCGGATTTTGATTCCGAGGGACGTGGGGCGATCGGAGCCATTGGATGATGGCACAGATCTCGAGGTTGGCTCAGTTCCCAAGAAAACACTATCTTGTCGTTTAGTGGTGCTGGCACGATCTGAGCCGTTCGATCGAAATCTTACGCAAATTTTGAGGGAAAAGTCGTTTTTCTCCAATTCGTAGCTTGGATTGGCACTTGCTCGGAATTCGAGCTATCCTCTTGATTGTCGAGGTCGGATTGCCTGTCGCTCGGATTTCGATTTCGAGGGACGTGGGGCGATCGGAGCCGTTGGATGATGGCACAGATCTCGAGGCTATCTCAGTTCTCAAGAAAATACTATCTTGTCGTTTAGTGGCACTGGCATGATCTGAGCCGTCCGATCGAAATCTTCTGCGAATTTTGAGGGGAAAGTTGTTTTTCTCCAATTCGTAGCTCGGATTGGCACTTGCTCGGAATCCGAGCTATCCCCTTGATTGTTAAGGTCGGATCGTCTGTCGCTCGGATTTTGTTTCCGAGGGCACCGGGCGGTTTTACTTGTATCGAAACATCGCTTCCTTTGCCAACAGTTGCCGCTCTTCGTTACTTATCGTTTGGGCGTTTGTAACGCTTCAAGAGAGGCCTAAGAGTTGCGTCCTTACGTTACAAAGCCCAAGAGGCATCTCTTTTACTATAAGTTTTCACCTCCCCAACACTTAACCTCATTTCTCACTTTCACTTTCTCACTCTTGGTTTTACTCCTTAGCGGCGATTTTTTTAGCTCTTGGGCGGTGCTGGTAGCTGTCGCAACAAGGCGTTTTAAGCTCCAGCGATCTTTTCCGACCGTATTAGTCACTTCAAGGTCAGTCTCTCTCCTCATTTTTGTAAAATGGTTAAGATTTCTTCCACGGACGAGACCCCCTCCTCGGACCTAGGCGTCGGCCGAGCAGTGAGGCCGAGCAAAGGTAATGGGAAGGAGGTCATCGAGCCGACCGCAGAGACAACGGTCAGGCCGTGTACAGATGAGGAGGTTGCCGAGCCTCTTCAGGAGGTAATGGTCCGAGCCAGCAAGGGCAAGGGGGTGATGACAATAATCGGGCGCCCGAAGACTGCAGAGGAGTTGGGTCGGCACCCGAGCATCTTGTCTAGTGTAGGTGGTGTGCGGAGCTACTCCGGGGATTTGCTGGAGAAGGTGACGCAGGGGACTGCCAAGTCGATTGAGGAGAACGAGCCGAGGGAGACTTCCGAGGTAGATCAGATTTCCTCTATCTTAACCGAGGCGGATTTGCATCGGATTCGAAGTGGGTTCTGGATCCCTGCGGAGTATGCCCTCATTCTCCCCGGCCCTGGAGTCCGAGCGTGCACGTCTTCTTCGGCCGACGTTTGCATATTCCCTATCGACGCTCTGCACGCCGGTTTTCGGCTGCCATTGCACCCTTTCATCATCGAGGGGCTGCAATGGTACGGCTTGAGCCCGGCCCAGTGGATGCCGAACACTTGGCGGCACATGATAGCCTTCGCTCTTCAATGCCAGGAGGTCGGCGCACAGCCCTCAATGTTCCTACTGCGAAGCCTCTACCGACCCTGCTAGATGAACAAGAACGAGCAGAGGTACTATCTCACGCCGAGGTAGGGCGTGAAGCTTATCGAGAACCCGGACTCGATCAAGCACTGGAAAGATAAGTATTTCTTCGTCCGGGCTCTCGAGCCGTGGGTGTAATACCCCAGATCAGTCGACTGGTACTGCCAGCAGTCGACTGATAGAGGACAGTCGACTGGTACTGCCAGCAGTCGACTGGTCCGTGAGATTTGTGAGAGAATTGTGAAAGATAGTCCCATATCGGGAATTTGTGAGGATAATCAGAGTATAAATACTATTGCCGAGGATCAAGAGTCACCAATTCGGTTAACCACCTTTTGAAAGGCAGCCTGTGGTGGGCAGTGGAACTACATAGTATTTATAATTCGTCTGAGCATTGGGGCGGGGCGCTACAAAATGGTATCAGAGCCGACTTTCGACCCCGGGTGTAGTATAGGGCCTACGATCTGCGGTGCTGGGAGTCATTGATCTCCGAACCGGTGTTGGGTATCCGGGAATCTGTGGTGTTGGGAATGACTGATCTCCGATCTAAGGGACTATACTACATCGGCTAGAAAGGACGGTCCTACACTGAGGTGTGCCCTGTGCTCAGCGAGGACGCTGATTCCTAAGGGGGGGTGTATGTAATACCCCAGATCAGCCGACTGGTACTGCCAGCAGTCGACTGATAGAGGACAGTCGACTGGTACTGCCAGCAGTCGACTGGTCCGTGAGATTTGTGAGAGAATTGTGAAAGATAGTCCCATATCGGGAATTTGTGAGGATAATCAGAGTATAAATACTATTGCCGAGGATCAAGAGTCACCAATTCGGTTAACCACCTTTTGAGAAGTAGCCTGTGGTGGGCAGTGGAACTACATAGTATTTATAATTCGTCTGAGCATTGGGGCGGGGCGCTACAGTGGGTCATCCCGACAGCGTGGCTGAGGGACGGGGTTCCGAAACGGGCGAAGAAGGATCCCGTGCTCAGCAACGAGGAGGCAGAGATTGTAGAAAAGCTCCTCGGTCTTCCGACCCTCAACTACAAGGACATTACTGAGGAGGTCCTATTCCCGAGGGGGTCTCAGTCCGATCGACCCTAGTACGCTTCTCTTTTTCTTTTCTTTGCTTTGTCTTTGAGTTTAAAAAACTTTTCTAACTTTTTTTGCTTCGTCTTTGTAGAAACTCACGGCATGGACTACAAGGGTCTGATGGCTAAGGCCGGGGCGGCTAAGGAGCTGGAGACGAGGAAGAGAAAGAGGAATGTGTTCGGGCCTCAAGGTGGCCGAGCGCCCAAGATCCCCTCGGTCTCTCCGACCGTCGAGCGGCAGGTTGTCGAGGCCCATACGGACGAGCCCGATCAAGGCCTCATCGTGGCATCCGCCCTACCTACCTCGGATGCGCCGACCCAAACGGCACGAACAGATGCTCCAGGGTCTTCGAGTGGAGCGTTCAACGTGAGCGCAACACTGGCTCTCGATGTCCCGCCCCTCACTGCCGAGGCGGAGACAATCCTGACCGAGGAGCACAAGCGCATCTTTGTCCCCGATTGGCGGGTGATGAAGGTCGATGGGTTCCTAGGGGACAGCAACATCTGCATACAGGCAGTGAAGCACCTGCCGACCCCTAAAGACCAAGCGGCGCTCAAGGCGGGCAAAGTTGGTGACGCCGCGATGCAGATTGCTCAGAAAACTATGTCAGTAAGTACTAGAGGACTTTCTTCAAAATTTTTTCAAGTTTTTGTGCTCGTTCTTAACTGTTTTTTGTATGGCTTGTAGACCCTCTGCCACTTCAATTATTTGCTCGAGGAGTTCGCAAGCAAGGAAAAGGAGATGACTGTTCTGAATGACCGGGAACGGTCGGAGCGGTCTAAGGCGGTAAAACAGCTGGAGGCCGAGCAGGTGCATTCCGCTTTGCTCGAGGCCGAAGTTGCCGACCTAAGGGCTAAGCTCGCCGAGGCGCTGAGGAGCTCGGCCGCCGAGGCTTCCAAGGTCGAGACCCTGGAAAAGGAGATGGCTCGACTAGAAGGGGAGCTGTCTAAGGCCCTGAAGGCGTCGGAGGAGGCCCTGAGTGATCATGCATCGAAGGTGGCAGCCACGGAGCAGGCGGTTCGAGATGAGGCCGAGGCTCACATGTTGACCAACATGGAGGAGGCGTATGCCCGAGCGCTGAAGCATGTCGCCGCTCGGAACCCCGGATTTGACGTCTCGTCCTACTACTTCTACGACCTCGTAGAGGGTGAGGAAGAGCTGCCCCTGGCCAAGCTCACTCCAAGGCAGGAGGGCGAAGACTCCGAAGACGAGGGGGGCGCCGAGCGTACGATTGTACCCGTGCCGAACAATGATGAGGTCGACCCCTGATATTGTTGCCTCTTCTCATTTTCTTGTTCTTCTTTTTTGTAATGCCTAACTGCGGACTGGCCACCGCTTTTTGTAAATCTTGGACTTTTAATGAAACAGTTTCCTTTTTGGTGTTTTGCCTGAATATTATGAAATTTCGCAAAGTGTTCAACTCTTTTTGCTCGGATTGTGTCCTTAAGTATTGAAGACTTCTTTTGATATTCCTCCACTTTTCAGGTCGAGTTCGGTCCAATTACTGAGGTCTCCCATGTAATATCCCGGACGGATATTACCGTATATAAATTATTATTTTATTTTTATTTTATTATTATTTTGTTTTAATTCCAAAATTAGAATATTTTGGTGATTTTCACCCGGTTTGTCCATAGACATTATCTGTATCCAGATATCGGTCAGTATATATCCGTATTGTATCAAATTGATACCGTGATCTTCCGAACTAATAATAAAATTTATTTTATTATTATTTCCAAGATTTAATTATTTTTATGCGGATTATGCGAAGATTTTCAGTATACGGACATATAGGCGCACATACGTGTAGTATGTCGATTAGTACATCATACAGATTGTGTGTTGTGTATTTTTTGGACAACACTTGTTTGTTGTGACAAACCTATTAGATTGTTAGGGTTTTATAAGCATTTAACTTAGACTAATTGTGCATGAGAGAATTAGGAGAAATTCTTCTAGAACTAATTCTCCACCACACCACACCTCCACCACATCCTACCTCCACCAATTGCCACCTCCATGTTTTGGGGTTAATTTGTGCCAATAGGTGCACTTACCTCCTCCATTCTCTCCTATAAATACCCCTTCATTCTCCTCCTTCTCTCATTTTAGAAAACAAGAAAGAAAGAAAGAAAGAAAGAAAGAAAAGAAAGGAAAAGAAAGAGAGAACAAATAACTTGAGAGTTTTGTTTTGTAGGGTTCTTAGAAGAATTCTAACAAGCTTAGGGGAAGGAGAAGGTAGCTAGCAAGTTCTTCCACCAAAGTTAGATAAGGTGGGGGTTTCTTCATGCTTTCTTTGTTTGTATGTTTGTTTGTTTGTTTGTTTATTTGAATGATGGTTTTGATGTTCTTCTTCTTCTTACCCTCTTGTTTATTTTTCTTTTGGTATGGTTACTTTGTAGTGGTGTGGTTGTATGAGTTTTCTCATTTGAATGTTGTTAACTACTTGGACTAAAAAGATACCTACACATAACTTTTGCATACAACCATGTAAGGTTGTAGGACTTGATATGGAACCATACATATTGCATATTGTTGGACAATACAACCATTGTTGGTTGTAGGACTTGATTGAACTAATGTAATAATCAAAAAGATCTTCCTTTTATTTAACCACTAGTTGTAACTTAATAAAAAGATTTTCTTTTTATTTAATCACTAGTTGTAACTTAATAAAAAGACCTTCTTTTATTCTAATCACTAGTTGTAATTAATTAAAAAGATCTTTCTTTCATTTTAATCACTAGTTGTAATTAATTAAAAAGATCTTTCTTTTTATTTTAATCACTAGTTGTAGCTAATTAAAAAGGCCTTTTCTTTTGTAAAGTAAAGTAAAATAAAATAACCCTTTCTTTATCACTAGTAATAAATAAGATTAGTAAGAAACTAAGTAGTAGTATGCTAAATAACAAGTAGTAGTATAAAATGAAGTAGTAGTAGCATGTATGTAAATAATAAGGTAGTAGTATGTTTATGTCCATAAAGTAGTAGTAGTAATAGATAGTTGTATGTGGTGATTTTGTTGTGAATGAAGTAGTAGTAGTAGGAGATAATTGTGTGTATGTGTTGATCAAAATAGAAGTAGTAGTGGTAGTAGAATGTTGTAGGATAGTTTCTAAAAATATTCCTTTATGTTTTGTGCTTAGAACATTGTAGGATTGCTTCTAAAAATAATTAGAAGCCATATCCATGTTTAGTTAGTTGTAGGATTGCTTCTAAAAATATCCTACCATGTTTACCATGCTTAGTTAGTGGTAGCTTTGCTTCTAAAAATATTTAGAAGCCATAATCCATGCTTAGTTAGTTGTAGGATTGCTTGTAAAAATATCCTACCATGTTTACCATGCTTAGTTAGTGGTAGCTTTGCTTCTAAAAATAATTAGAAGCCATATCCATGCTTAGTTAGTGTAGCTTTGTTTCTAAAAATAATTAGAAGCCATATTTATGCTTCAAGTATTGTAGGATTTCTTCTAAAAATATTTAGAAGCCATATCTATGCTTCAAGTGTTGTAGGATTATTTCTAAAAATAATTAGAAGCCATATCCATGCTTAGTTAGTTGTAAGATTGCTTCTAAAAATAATTAGAAGCCATATCCATGCTTAGTTAGTTGTAGGATTGCTTCTAAAAATATCCTACCATGTTTACCATGCTTAGTTAGTGGTAGCTTTGCTTCTAAAAATATTTAGAAGCCATAATCCATGCTTAGTTAGTTGTAGGATTGCTTGTAAAAATATCCTACCATGTTTACCATGCTTAGTTAGTGGTAGCTTTGCTTCTAAAAATAATTAGAAGCCATATCCATGCTTAGTTAGTGTAGCTTTGTTTCTAAAAATAATTAGAAGCCATATCTATGCTTCAAGTGTTGTAGGATTATTTCTAAAAATAATTAGAAGCCATATCCATGCTTAGTTAGTTGTAAGATTGCTTCTAAAAATAATTAGAAGCCATATCCATGCTTAGTTAGTTGTAGGATTGCTTCTAAAAATATCCTACCATGTTTACCATGCTTAGTTAGTGGTAGCTTTGCTTCTAAAAATATTTAGAAGCCATAATCCATGCTTAGTTAGTTGTAGGATTGCTTGTAAAAATATCCTACCATGTTTACCATGCTTAGTTAGTGGTAGCTTTGCTTCTAAAAATAATTAGAAGCCATATCCATGCTTAGTTAGTGTAGCTTTGTTTCTAAAAATAATTAGAAGCCATATTTATGCTTCAAGTATTGTAGGATTTCTTCTAAAAATATTTAGAAGCCATATTTATGCTTCAAGTGTTGTAGGATTTCTTCTAAAAATATTTAGAAGCCATGTTTATGCTTCAAGTATTGTAGGATTTCTTCTAAAAATAATTAGAAGCCATATCCATGCTTAGTTAGTTGTAGGATTGCTTCTAAAAATAATTAGAAGCCATATCCATGCTTAGTTAGTGATAGCTTTGCTTCTAGAAATAATTAGAAGCCATATCTATGCTTAGTTAGTTGTAGCTTTGTTTCTAAAAATAATTAGAAGCCATATCCATGCTTAGTTAGTTGTAGGATTGCTTCTAAAAATATCCTACCATGTTTACCATGCTTAGTTAGTGGTAGCTTTACTTCTAGAAATAATTAGAAGCCATATTTATGCTTCAAGTATTGTAGGATTTCTTCTAAAAATATTTAGAAGCCATATTTATGCTTCAAGTGTTGTAGGATTTCTTCTAAAAATATTTAGAAGCCATATCATGCTTTATGTGGTAGGACTTTTTCTACCATGATTCTATGCTAAATTAGTTGTAGGATGTCTATTAAAGTCACCCCATCATGCTTTATGTTTAGGAGGTTGTAGGACTTTTTCCTACCATGGTTTTATGCTTAATTAATTATAGGGCTACTTCTAAAGATATGCTATCATGCTTGATGTTCAACATGTTGTAGGATTGTTTATAAAAATATCCTACCATGTTTTTACACTTAAAATGTTGTAGGATGTATTCTAAAAATATCCTATCATGTTTCATGCTTAGTTAATGGTAGGATTTATTCTAAAAATATCTAGCATGCTTAATGATGTTAGAATGATGTAGGACAATTTCTAAGAGTTTCCTACCATGCTTGGATTAATTAATTATGCTTAGAATGTTGTAGGAATCAATCCAAGAGTTTCCTACCATGTTTGGATAAATTTTATTGTACCTAGAGTGTTGTAGGATCCATGATAAACTCATATACCATGCTAGATAAATGGTAGAGAAGTGTATGTTATGTAGTGGATGATCATGACTTATGCTAAGTAAGTAGGTATCATGCTAATTATTAATTATGTTAAGTTAAGGATACCCATACTATGATATTCATGCTTAAAGTAAAGAAACTACCCATAGCTAGTTGTAGTGATTTATGTGGGGTTCTATACCATGCTAGAGTAATACTTGCTTAGAATGTTGTAGGAGTAGTGTTAGGACTACCTACTATACCTTGGAATATTGCTTAGTTGGGTGGTGGTTGGTTATGATAAGTAGTAGGCTTCCATGCTCAATTGGTAACCTACGATTGACTATAGAGGATTTTATGTTTAAGGTCGTTAGTGATTTTCATGCTTGAGCTCAATGTAAGCATAAGCATTAATCACATTCATACATAGGAGTATCATGGTGGTTGTGTTATATGATTGATTGTCGTAGGAAGCTGCTTGTAATTGTATGCCATACTTAAGGCGCTATAGGTTGAAGTAATAAGGATTGGGAAGACCACTAGTGATAGTTGGTCCGATAAAGGCCGTTAGGTCGCCTTCGGATCCTTCCTTAGTGGAATACCGACCATAGAATATTAGTAGATTCTTCTGTTGCTTCTAACAATAGAAGATTAAGTTTGTTAGTAAGCACGTTTGGTTGCTTCTAAGATTGATTGCCTGTATGGTTGTTTGCACACGGTCGTGCTCGTACGTGGCTCGACTGGCCCGTATGTAGCTGTGGGTCTCATACGTAGCTTAGTCGGCTCGTATGTAGGTGGTTGTCCCGTACGCGGCCCGACCGGCCCGTACGAAGCTGTTGGTCTCATACGCGGCTTATTTGGCCGGTATGTACGTGGTTGTCTCCTACGAGGCCCGCCGGGCTCGTAGGTAGTTGTTGTTTCATGCGTAGCTTAGTTGGCTCGTATGTGGCTATTACTCGTGTATAGCTTGTTAGCTAGTACACAGTTAGTTGTGCTCGTCTAGGGTGATGTTACCACCCTAAGGGCTATCGACCATCAAGACATATGATGTCTACCCTAAGTAACTGTGGAGGAGTCACTCCTTGGGTACCGTCGAATCTTAACCAGGGTAGGTTAATCGAGGACCGGAGTATAGACAGAATCCAAGTCTAGGGTAGCGGCATGCGTGTATACTCGCACAGCCAAAGTCTTGGATCGATGAGCCATAAACCAGATTCCGAGGGATTCTGGTAAGTCTAGGTTGAGCGGCCTAGTAGAGTTGTCTTGCGAAGCCTAATTTAAGGCCTAGCATGTTGTGTTATAATGTTGTCATTCCTAGGATCGTTCGAGTCAGGGACATCACTAGGATAGTGACTTATAAGGATCGGTTTACTTAAACCCTTTTGCCGGGAGAGAGGGGTCAGTTGTAGGGGGCCCCTTACACTAACTCGTCCCTTGAGGCAGATCATAGGTGGTGTACAGGGTTGTGCCTTCCTGTCAAAGGGATACGTACGGTGCCGTCTCACAAGTTGAGGACACGGGTTGCGTATCTCGCTCTGTTAATTCCTGGAGTACCGTGGCTAGGGGTGCCACAGGATGCATTGTGCAGTCCTGCGCTTGCGATACCCCAGAGAGTGCCACAGGGTAGGCTTCGCGCTGCCCTGCGCTTGCGAAACTCTATAGTGTGATTTTTGGAATGACGCCCGATACGTTGGGATCGTCTAATTTGAGTGAGGTCCGGTTAGCCGGGTCGCGGTGGGAACATAGACACCACGGGCGAAATGCAACAGTGGCACATGACCACATCTGCAGCCTCGCGAGTCACGTGTAGGTGTCAGGAACAGGTTGTGTACAATTAGAATTCATAACGCGGGTTCAATCCCTATATATGGAGAAACGGCTTGAGATGGAGTCGCATGTATTTATGGGCTGCATGTTACTTTCGGAGACTTGCTGACATTAGAATAGGAAGCATCCCGTCAAAGGGATACGTACGGTGCCATCTCACAGGTTGAGGACACGGGTTACGTATCTCGCTCTGTTAATTCCTGAAATGCCGTGGCTGGGGTGCCACAGGATGCATTGTGCAGTCCTGCGCTTGCGATACCCCAGAGGGTGCCACAGGGTAGGCTTCGCGCTGCCCTGCGCTTGCGAAACCCTATGATTTGGATTTTGGATTAAGGCCCGATACACTGGGCAATAGTGGCAAACATGGACACCACTATATGACTGCAGTGGCGGAACTAGACCGCACCTGCAACCTTGTTTGAGTGAGGTCCGGCATGCCGGATAGTAGTGGAAAATGGAGACACCATAAGCAGACTGCATAGGGGGACTTGACCCCTTCTGCAACCTCACAGAGTCATGGAGTATTGTCAGGAACGGGTTGTGTATAATTAGTTCTATTTTAAGTATCGCATTAGTGTCTAGTCATAGCACTCACGAACACTTAAACTACACCAACACCATTATTATATTTTGTATATTGTTTGGAAGATTCGCTGCTATATGATCAGCCTTTAAGCGTCAGTGAATACTGACGTCCCCACTTCCATAGGTACTGGATCGTCGAAGTACAAAGGCGAAATTTAGGAGGACTCAAGGCAAGGAAAGCAAGGAGTCAGTATTATGTTTAGTTCCGCTGCAGTATATGTACTGGTTATGTATTAATTGAGAAGTACTCTGATGTAAGATGTTGAAGGTTGTAATACTTAGAAATATAAAGGTAATATTGTAACTCTATTGTAAGGTATTACAGTTGTACAATATTCAGACTTGTAACATATTGAGTATTGAATAAAAAGTTTTAAATTCTCCTGTTTTTCTGTGTATTGTGACTAATTGAAGAAAAGGTCTTGGCTCGTGTCACGGTTTCCCGGTATTCGGAAATCGGGGCGCTACATCCCATCTCCGTACTGAGCTGAAGAAAGCGAAGCGGGCTCTTTCTCGCAGTCGGGATAACTCATTTTACGACTTCTTGAAATTGGAGGACATTAAAGCAACTGCAAGAGGGTATTTTTGCGAGTTGAGGCAACTGCGGAAGCAACCACGAGAGACTCGTCTCGAAGGCGAGATAGAGTTGCTCCGTAACGAGCTCTTTGATGTCGACCAAAGGAATAGTGAACTACTGGCGGAGGTTCGTCATTTGGAGGTAAAGGTGAAAGAACATTCGGCAGAGGAAGAGGAGTTAGCTTCGAGGGTGGGGAAGTTGATGTCCGAGCGCGATGAGTTGACGGCAAGAATTGACAAACTGAGGAGGATCACGATCGACAGGGGTATCGAAGTGACTCATTTTCGTCGTCTTGTGGCCGATAGCACTAACGTCGCAGGCTCGTCTAAACTTCCCCATTTCAAAGTATTGGCGGAGGGCGATATTCTGAGAGATAGGATCGTCGAGCTAGAGGAGGAGATTGCAACGCTGAAACCTCAGCCCGTAAGGACCAATGTTTGCAGTACTTCGTGTACTCGCGAAGAAAGCAAAAGAGACGAACTTGCAACTCGTTCGCCTGCCGTTAGGCGGAGCCCAGCTGACGCTCAGAGTGGTGTAGCTGTTTCGTCTAGTGGCTCCTCGGTTGGGGCCACAGCTAAAATCAGCGGCGAAGGGGGGTCTCGCTTCGCTGGTTTAGAGTCGAGCTCAGAGGTAAGGCGACGCCGCCCTCGTGTGTCTCTGAACCGAAGCGTTCCCCTTCCAAAGAAGCGCTAAACAAGTTGTATTATGCTTTTCAAGTTATTGTAAAACTCTGTTGTAGTGTCAGCCTTGTTTGGGCTCTTAATTCAAAAAAGTTTGTTTTGCTTCTGATGTTCGAATGCTGTGTTGGCTGGTATTAGTTTAAGTATAACTCTTCCAACTTTTGACAACTACTCAAAATCAGAAGCAAATCTTCCTTCTTATGGGCGAACAACTTTTGGCCTGCTTAATAGCGAGCTTGAAAAGTGGAGTCGAACCAAGTGTTGGACTCCGAACTCGTCGTTAGAGTTTGTTCAATGGTTGTGGGAGCAATTCCGATTGGCAAACCACTTCTAGCCCGCTTAAGAGCTAGCTTGCGAAGCGGAATTGAGCCAAGTGTTGGACTCCGAACTGGTCGTTAGAGTTTGTTCAACGGTTTTGGGAGCAATTCCGAATGGCGAACCACTTCTAGCCCCCTAGAGAGCAAGCTTGCGAAGCAGAATCGAGCCAAGTGTTGGACTCCGAACTCGTCGTTAGAGTTTGTTCAACGGTTGTGGGAGCAATTCCGAATGGCGAACCATTTCTAGCCCGCTTCAGAGCGAGCTTGCAAAGCGGAATCGAGCTAAGTGTTGGACTCCGAACTCGTCGTTAGAGTTTGTTCAACGGTTGTGGGAGCAATTCCGAATGACGAACCCCTTCTAGCCTGCTTAAGAACGAGCTTGCGAAGAGAAGTCGAGCCAAGTGTTGGACTTCAAACTCGTCGTTAGAGTTTGTTCAACGGTTGTAGGAGCAATTCCGAATGGTGAACCACTTCTAACCCGCTTAAGAGCTAGCTTGCGAAGCGGAATCGAGCCAAGTGTTGGACTCCGAACTCGTCATTAGAGTTTGTTCAATAGTTGTGGGAGCAATTTCGAATGGCGAATCACTTCTAGCTCGCTTAAGAGCTAGGTTGCGAAGCGGAATAGAGCCAAGTGTTGGACTCCGAACTCGTTGTTAGAATCTGTTCAACGGTTGTAGGAGCAATTCCGAATGGCGAACCACTTCTAGCCCGCTGGAGAGCGAGCTTGTGAAGCAGAATCGAGCCAAGTGTTGGACTCCGAACTCGTCGTTAGAGTTTGTTCAACGGTTGTGGGAGCAATTCCGAATGGCGAACCACTTCTAGCTCGCTTCAGAGCGAGCTTGCGAAGCGGAATCGAGCCAAGTGTTGGACTCCGAACTCGTCGTTAGAGTTTGTTCAACGGTTGTGGGAGTAATTCCGAATGGCGAACCCCTTCTAGCCCTCTTAAGAGCGAGCTTGCGAAGAGAAGTCGAGCCAAGTGTTGGACTCCGAACTCATCGTTAGAGTTTGTTCAACGGTTGTAGGAGTAATTCCGAATGAGGAACCACTTCTAGCCCGCTTAAGAGCTAGCTTGCGAAGCAGAATCGAGCCAAGTGTTGGACTCCGAACTCGTCGTTAGAGTTTATTCAACGGTTGTGGGAGCAATTCCGAATGGCGAACCACTTCTAGCCCGCTGGAGAGCGAGCTTGCAAAGCGGAATCGAGCCAAGTGTTGGACTCCGAACTCGTCGTTAGAGTTTGTTCAACGGTTGTGGGAGCAATTCCGAATGGCGAACCACTTCTAGCCCGCTTCAGAGCGAGCTTGCGAAGTAGAATCGAGCCAAGTGTTGAACTCCGAACTCGTCATTAGAGTTTGATCAACGGTTGTGGGAGCAATTCCGAATGGCGAACTCCTTCTAGCCCGCTTAAGAGCGAGCTTGCGAAGAGGAGTCGAGCCAAGTGTTGGACTCCGAACTCATCGTTAGAGTTGGTTCAACGGTTGTAGGAGCAATTCCGAATGGCGAACCATTTCTACCTCGCTTAAGAGCGAGGTTGCGAAGCAGAATCAAACCAAGTGTTGGACTCCGAACTCGTCGTTAGAGTTTGTTCAACGGTTGTGGGAGCAATTCTGAATGGCGAACCCCTTCTAGCCCGCTTAAGAGCGAGCTTGCAAAGAGGAGTCGAGCCAAGTGTTGGACTCCGAACTCGTCGTTAGAGTTGGTTCAACGGTTGTAGGAGCAATTCCGAATGGCGAACCATTTCTACCTCGCTTAAGAGCGAGGTTGCGAAGCAGAATCAAACCAAGTGTTGGACTCCGAACTCGTCGTTAGAGTTTGTTCAACGATTTTAGGAGTAATTCCGAATGGCGAACCACTTCTACCTCGCGTAAGAGCGAGGTTGCGAAGCAGAATCGGACCAAGTGTTGGACTCCGAACTCGTCGTTAGAGTGAAAAGTAAAAGTAGAGAGATACAAGCAATTTTATAAGTAAAATATGAAAAAACGTTCTTTATTGACCACTAATAATTGGCTGCTTCTAAGTTGCGAGCCGTTATTACATAAGAGAAATAAAGGAAAAAATACAAGTAAAAGGAGAGGAACGGTTCGACATCTCAGAATACTTAGAGAGGCGTTAAAGCTCTCTCTTGGTATTTCAAAAGATGGTCGGCATTCCAAGTCCTGGGGATCTCTCTGCCTTCGAGGTCTTCTAGACGATATGTCCCGGACCGAACTACTTTGGTGATCTTGTAGGGTCCCTCCCAATTTGGAGCTAGTTTACTCTTCTGACCAGGAAGAGAGATTGCTAACTTTCTGAGGACCACGTCCCTTTCTTTGAGGTTGGTAGGACGGACTCTCTTATTGTACACCAACTCGATCCTCCTCCGATAACTCTATTGGCGGATTGTCGCTCTTTCCCGTAGCTCGTCGACCAAGTCTAAGTTTGCCCGAAGTTCTCTGGCATTCTGTTCTTCTTCGTAGGCAAGAAGGCAAGGAAAAGGTATGCCGACTTCCAATGGGATCACAGCCTCGGACCCATATGTGAGGTTGAATGGGGACTCTCCTGTGGGGGTCCGTTTCGTGGTGCGGTAGTTCCACAACACATTAGGGAGCTGATCGACCCATAAGCCTTTAGAGCACTTATTCAGCCTTTTCTTAATACCTGAGAGGATCTGTCGGTTAGCGTTCTCCACTTGACCATTCGACTGTGGGTGGGAGATGGAGGAGAAATGTTGTTGGATGGCGAGGTCTTCACATAGAGCTCGGAAGGCAGCCCCAGTAAATTGGGTTCCATTGTCTGTTATGAGGACTCGAGGGACACCGAATCGGCAGATAACATTCTTTCAGAAGAACTGAAGTACTTTGTTCTCGGTGATTGTGGCCAAGGGCTCGGCCTCTATCCACTTCGAGAAGTAGTCGATTGCCACGACTAAGAATTTGAGCTGGCCGGGAGCTGGTGGGAATGGCCCTAGTAAATCTATCCCCCACATTGCGAAAGGGATAGGACTTGATAGGGAGGTGAGTGGAGCTTGTGGGAGGCAACAGACATTGGAGTACTTCTGATAAGAGCTGCATTACCGAATGTGTCGTTCAGCACTTGTAAGAGGGTAGGCCAGAAATATCCATAATTCAACACCTTCCGAGCAAGGGACCTGGACCCTGAATGTGCTCTGCCTATGCCTTCGTGAAGCTCTTGCAAGGCGTATGTGGCTTGTTCGGGGGAGAGGTACCTCAGATAAGGTCTGCCGTCAATCTGCGTGAAGGAGCATTTGTACAAGATTCCCTCAACCAGGGTGTACCGCTCTGCTCGGGTTCTCACTCGGTGCGCTTCCTTAGGGTCTTCGGGGAGGAGCCCATCCCTTAGAAATTCTACCAGGGGTTTCATCCAATTATCTTGAAGCAGGAAAGGTAGTGACTCCATCGAGTCGAAAGTTTCATCTTCTATACTTGGCTTCAGGAGCACCTCGATCAAGACAGTATGCTCGAGACCTTGGAGGGAGGAGGAGGCTAGCTTGGAAAGGGCATCGGCTTGGGAATTCTCTTCTCGGGGGATTTGCTGGATTAGAGCTTCTTCAAATAGGGCAATGGGAATCCTGACCTTGGCTAGGTACTTAGCCATTCGGTCATCTCGTGCCTCGTACTCACCTAGGACCTGATTTATGACCAGCTGAGATTCGCTAATGATCCGGAGGCGCTGCGCCCCTACCTTGCGAGCCATTATGAGGCCGGCTATGAGTGCTTCATATTCTGCTTCATTATTAGAGGCCTTGAAGTTGATGCGGAGGGAGTATTGGAGGACGAAATCATCTGGGCCGGCCAGAATGACCCCGGCTCTGCTTCCCTCGTTACAAGAGGATCCATCTACGTAGACCGACCAGATAGGCGGTCCCTTCATTGTTTGGCTGACCTCGGGGATGGTGCTCTCGACGATGAATTCAGCTAAGGCCTGTGCCTTGATTGCAGTCCGAGGCTGGTACGATATGTCGTGTTGGCTCAGCTCGATAGACCACTTCATGAGGCGACCGAAGGTCTCCGGCTTGTGGAGGACTTGTTTCAGCGGTTGGTCGGTAAGAACGACCACCGAATGTGACTGGAAATATGGGCGAAGCTTCCTTGCGGCCATGACTAAGGCGTATGCCATCTTCTCTATCTTTGGGTAGTGGAGCTCGGCATCCCGAAGTACCTTGCTCACGTAATAGATGGGCTTTGGGTCTTATCTTCTTCCCTCACGAGAACAGCGCTGAGGGTTTGCTCTGAGGTGGCTAAGTAGAGGTAGAGGGCTTTCCCTGGAACAGGTTTGCTGAGGAGAGGAGGATTGACTAGGTAAGCCTTTAGCTGGTCGAATGAATCTTGTTGCTGCTGACCCCACTCGAAACCTTTGGCCCCCCTGAGAGCTTTGAAGAAGGGAAGACACTTCTCCCCAGACTTGGAAAGGAAATGCCCTATGGCTGCAAGGCCACCTGTTAGCTTTTGGATCTCTTTAACATTCTTCGGGGGAGCCATGTTCAATATGGCCTTGATCTTCTCGGGGTTGGCTTCGATTCCTCTCTGGCTGTCTAGGAATTTCTCCGACGAGACCCCGAACGCACACTTGTTCGGGTTGAGCCTCATTTCATGTTTCCTTAGTACATCGAACGCCTCCTGTAGGTCAATGACGTGGTCGGCTCCACGGATGCTCTTCACAAGCATGTCATCAATATATACCTCCATATTACGGCCAATCTGGTTTTGGAATACCTTGTTGACGAGACGTTGATAGGTGGCACCTGCATTTTTCAACCCGAAAGGCATTACCCTGTAGCAGTAGAGGTCCTGATCGGTAACAAAGGAAGTCTTCGGGATATCCGGGGGAAACATACGAATCTGATTATAGCCTGAGAAGGTGTCCATAAAGTTGAGGAGTTCATGGCCCGTAGTGGCATCAATCAAAGTATCGATGCTTGGAAGAGGGAACGGATCTTTGGGGCATGCCTTGTTGAGGTCGGTAAAATTGATGCATATCCTCCAGGTCCCGTTGGACTTCTTTACCATCACTACATTCGAGAGCCATTCGGGATAATTGACCTCTTGTATGAACCGAGCCTTCAAGAGCTTGTCTACCTCTTCTTTTATAGCTTGCTGGCGCTCGGGAGCGAGCTTGCGCCTCTTCTGTTGGACCGGTTTAGACCCCGGCGCAACGCTGAGGTGGTGGACTAAAAGCTCTTCAGAGATCCCTGGCATGTCTGCAGTGGACCAAGCAAAGAGGTCGCGGTTCCTTTGGATGCACTGGACTATGTCGGAGCATAGGGCAGATGGGAGGGTCTTGCTAACAAAGAACTTTTGGCTCGGTTCCTGCTCAGAGAAGAGCACTTCCTCCAATTCATCCACCGGCTCGGACATTGGTCGGACATTCTCTTGAGGTATTTCAAGTGTTTTAAGGGAGAGGACCGGACCCCCTGTTGAAGTCATATAGCACTTGCGGGCTATCTCTTGACTGCCTTTTACTTCCCCTACCCCTGCTCGGGTGGGGAATTTCATCTTGAGGTGATATGCCGAAGGAACGGCTTCTAGGGCAGCTAGGCCGGGTCGGCCTAGGATCACATTATACGCAGCTGGGACATCAACGACCATAAAGTCCATCGGCTCCGTCCGGGTGGTAGGAGTTTTGCCAGCAGTTACATCGAGGGTGATTACCCCTTCAATAGTTACTGGCACTCCCGTGAACCCATGGAGTGTGTAGCCGGCGGGCTTAAGTCTGTCCCGGGATAGTTTGAGGCCTTTGAAAGCAGCGAGGAAGAGGATGTCAACGGAGCTGCCATTGTCCACTAGGATCCTCTCCACTTTGAAATTCGCCATATGGAGGTTGATGACCAGCGCGTCACAATGGGGGGTTCGGACACCCTCAAGGTCTTCATCTGAGAATGTGACGGGTACTCCGAGACCTTTAAGAGGAGGTGTGGCGCGAACCGAGTTAACTTCCCTTATAAACGCCTTTCGAGAAGAGTTGGAGGAGCCCCCCATTGGGCCCCCATGAATGAGGTGTAGGACACGCTCCTCTTCAAATTCGGGCGTTTCATCACGTTCAGGACGCTTGTTAGCCCCCCGAGGCGGGGGAGGAAGATCCGCTCGGTCCTTTCTTACGAACTTGGTTAGCTAACCCCTCTGGATGAGGGTTTCTACCTTGTTTTTCAGGGCCCGACAATCATTGGTATCGTGGCCATGGTCCTGGTGATAGCGGCACCACTTCTCTTTATCCCTCTTCTTGCCAGGGGTGTTCATTTTTGGCGCAGGAGGTATCACCCCCTCCTTCTCAACTTCCATGAGAATTGTGGAGATGTTGGCGTTAAGAGGAGTAAACTTTTCAAATCTGGGAGGAGGTCGGCGCTGCCCGCCGTTATCCTTCTTGAGCTTCTTGGCCCCTTCCTTTTTTGTTCCCTTTCTCTTAGACCTGGAGGAAGGCCCCTCCAAGTTGGGGCGGTGCTCAGCTTCCTCGGCCCGAATATACTTTTTGCTCCAGAGGAGGAGGTCAGAGAAGTTCTGTGGGGGCTTCTTGGCGAGGGAGGAGCGGAGGCTGGAGTTGAGGACATTGGATTGGAATGCTGCTGCAGCGACTGACTGGTCGAGGGATGCTATGGACCTGGCTTCCGCTGTGAACCTTTTCACATAGTCTCTTAGCTTCTTACCCTTCTTCTGGTTGAGGTAGAGTAGCAAAATGCTGGTCTTCTCAGTTCGGCGGCTACTCACGAAGTGGGTGACGAAGAGGGTCTCAAATTGCTCGAAGGAGAATATTTAGGATGTGGCAAGGCGAGAGTACCATTCTCGAGCTGGACCCTTGAGAGTAACGGGGAAGGTCTTGCACAGCAGAGCATCGGAAGCTTGATGGATGAGCATGAGGGTCTTAAAGCATTTGATGTGATCGACGGGGTCAGACTCCCCGGAATAAGTCTCGAATTGAGGAGGTTTAAAGCCAATTGGTACGGGTGCCTCCATTATGGTTCGGGAAAAAGGAGGTCGACTCGGGCAAAGGGTCCTTCCTCTAAGCTCTTCTTCTCTGTCTAACTGACCCAAGCGCCTCTCCATTTCGTGGAGACGGCGGTAGACAGCGTCATCTCTTCGACGGTAATCAACTGAGCCTCTAGACTCGTTTTCGTACGAGGAAGAGCGGGGGCTACGACGACGGTAGCTCTTGGAGCGGTGAGGGCTAGGAATGTGCTGGGGGTTGCTAGGAGCTGGAGGAGTTAGGGACCGTTGGCGAGGACTTTGGACCCGTGGGGGAGTGCCAGTAACACTGTTGGGTATTATTGTTGTTGGGTCGGAGGTTGAGAGCTTGCAACACTGTTGCTTGGAATTGCTGGAACTCGGCACGGGTTATGGGTGCCTCATCGTTCCTCGGATGTTGCCGACCGGCAGGGGAATGTGGTCTTCTCCTGTGATGCTCGGGGGACTCTCTCCGCCCTCTTCGGGTAGGGGACCTTCTGTAGTCTCGGCGGTGAGGAGATCGCTCATCTGGACGTTGTTGGCGGGAGGCTCCCTCACGGGCACACTTTTCATCCAGACGGCAGTGAAGATCCTCATCCTTCTGCCGATTGAGGATGGTATTGTGAAGGTCGGAAGCTCGGGGATTGTGGGAGGCCATAGAATCCGTAGAGGCATTGTGTATTGAGACGTGGTCCTGATGGAGAGGTTGTTTCTGCGGGTTGGGACGCGAGGCCCCTGCACCGGCATTTTGAGGACCGGGGGACCCTTAGGAGGTTATTGATTCTGAAAAGGAGGCTGGTCCTGTTGGAGAGGGTCCTCAGCTTGAGGCGGGAGTTGCCCCTGCTGTTGAGCGGGCTGGATGGGGACTTCCTGTTACTGATCGACGGGGTTAGGTCCACGGTTGGACCCTCTAGATCTTACTTTTCTGGGAGGCATGGTTGGAGAGATCTAACCAACAGGAAGAGGGGAGGCTGCTATTCGTTTGTTTCCCACAGACGGCGCAAATCTGTTACCGCTAAATCTGGTATGGGGGTAAACAGATAGTATTTGTGGATTCTTGGAAAACTTGAATAGCAAACCTGAACCTGTTCCACTGGAGTTTGACCGTTGACTCCTGCCGTTCACTTGCAAAAAGTGCGAGACACCGGGGTTGATCCCGGCGACGCACCCTCCGACACTCAAGTCAGTAATCAGGAAGATTATGAAAGAGCGTAAATTGGCAAAAGATTGATTACCTCCTAATGGTGGTGGATGGGGGGTATTTATAGCCGCCTTCGGGATCGAATTAGGCATGTAATCCCTGTGTTTAGATAAGGAATGTAATCCCTAATTCCCAGTGAAAGGATAGATATAAATCAGGGCCGTTGATTAGGATTAATCAGAAACCCTAATTCTATCCTGCTGGATCGGGTTTGCAGCGGGTTAAAACTCGTACCCGGTTGGAGGTGGATCCGTTCGCAGGTTAGTGGGTCTTTGAGGAGGAGACCCAGTACCTGCTTCGGACCCATTGGTAGACAAAATTACCATTTTACCCCTAGGCTTTAAGATTCGTTCCTGATTTGGACGGTTCCGATTAAACCCCATTTTCAGCCATATCACGCATAGTATCATAGGGCTTCATTATCCGTATCATCTGTCAAATAATCTTCGAATTGGTATTTCAACCAACTAAGTCGGAGTGATTTACCCTCGAAGACTTCATCCCAAAAAGCATCTTTGGCTTCACTTTTAGCCTGATCTATGGATTGCTCCATTATATCTGGATCATGATCTTCCGGAATATCTTTGATGATTTCATCTTCAATGTCATCTTTCCTTTTATCCAATGACACCTCCAAGTCGATACTGAGCAAATCACGAACAACTTTCACTCGGTCAAAGTCCATATTCCTAGTCATAGCAACCATCTTTTGGAAGTCCAGTAATCAGTGCTACATCTTGGAGAGTGATGGTCATCTCTCCAACCGGTGGTAGAATGTGTGGGTCTCCAGCCTCCATCGCTCCACAAGAGCTATAAGTAGAGGATGATCAAGCTTCACACCTTCCATAAATTGAGCTCCGTAAAAACTGGCTTCAACTAAGTACGGAGTAATACAGAGGTCCATGGGAAGAACCGCGTGCTTCTGGAAGTTCCACTTCTTTGCGGACTCATTCCACACGGCTTAGGATCTGTGTATGGATTGCAACGCGAGTATACTTGAGTCCAAAGATCCTGGAGGTGTAAGTCCAACCGAAGACGATGGACCGGCCTCGGCAGATGAAGAATGACGGTCACCAACCTACACGAACAAATACAAATCTTGTTATTATTGATACAATGTTACATATTCGTATTTAAAATAATGATAATAATCAATCTTACCTTTGTAAATGGTTTGCCACTAGTACTACCAGAAGGACTTTTCGGTCACCTCGTTCTAGCCATTTATTCATCAACCAAAAATATAAGGTTAATTGATAAGTGTTGTAACCATTTCTCTATTATCAATAAACAAAGCGAAAATGTGGACAAAACGCACAAATGGCAACAAAAAATAACAATACTTTGCGAGTGGGTCGGCCTCACCTAACACAAACCAATGCAACTTGTAGAAGTGAGTTTCGACTTACGGTTTGCGAGATAAGGACGTGTATCGCTTCATTTTGATTTTTGTTAACCAAAATTGATTTACGGCCGTATCTCGCAAACCGTTAGTCAAAAATTACTTTTATAAGTTGTGTTGGCTTGGGTTAGATGAGCCCGACCAACTCGCAAAGTTTCGTAAAATTTGGATACTATTTGTGCAGTTTTCTAGAATAAACGTATTCAAATTGTTTGAAGTTAGAATTGTTGTTGTACGAGATACGTGAGAAAACCGCACAAACGCCATCAAAAAATTCAAAAACTTTGCGAGTTCTTCATACTCACGTAAAAAAAGCCAACGCAATTCTAGAGTTGAGTTTCTCCTTACGGTTTGCGAGATACGGCCGTGTGTCGCTTTATTTTTATTTATCTTGACCAAAAAGATACTCGGCCATATCTCGAAAATCGAGAGTCAAAACTCACCTCCACAAGTTGTGTTGGCTTCTGTAACGTTAGTCCATATTACCAAAAAAGTTTTGGAATTTTTGGATGTCATTATTGCGACTTGATAAGATTTCGTACTCAAAATATCCAAAATTAGTTGTTTAGGTTGTAAAAGTGAGGGAAAACGGGATAAATAATGTACAAACGAAATTCAAAAATTTCGAAACTTTGCGAGTTGGTCGGACTCACCCCACAAAAGCCAACGCAACTAGTATAAGTAATTTTCAACTCATGGTTTGTAAGATACAGCCGAGTATAGCTTTATTTCAAGAATATCCAAATAAAATGATATATAGCCGTATCTCGCAAACCGTGAGTCAAAAATGACTTCTACAAGTTGCGTTGACTTATGTGGGGTGACTCTTACTTACTTGCAAAATTTTGTAATTTTTGGAAGTCATTTGTAGGAGTTTCTAGTGTAACCGCATATTTCAGAGTTTAGTTGTTCTTGATCGAGATACGTAAGAAAATCGCACAAACGGTATCAAAAATTTCCAAAACATTGCGAGTTGTTCTAACTCACGTAACAAAAGCCAACACAACTTCTAGATTTGAGTTTTGTCACACGGTTTGTGAGATACGACCGTATGCCGCTTTATTTTGATTTATCTTGAACAAAAGTAATACTCGACCGTATCTCGCAAACCTTGAGTTGAAACTCACCTCTACAAGTTGTATCAGCTTCTTTAGAGTGAGTCCATACTACCAACAAAGTTTTGGAATTTCTGGATGTCGTTTGTGCGGTTTTATATGATTTCGTACTCAAAATATACAAAATTAGTTGTTTAGCTTGTAAACTTGAGCAAAAACGAGATAAATAATGCACAAACGATATCCAAAAAATCCAAAACATTGCAAGATGGTCGGACTCACCCCACAAAAGCCAACGCAACTTGTAGAAGTAATTTTTGACTCAAGGTTTGCGAAATATGGCCGAGTATAGCTTTATTTCAAGAATATCCAAATAAAACGATATACGGGCATATCTCTCAAATCGTGAGTAGAAAATCACTGCTACAATTTGCGGTGGCTTTAGTTTTGTGAGTCCAACCTACTCGCAAAGTTTATCGTAATTTTTGAAGGTCGTTTGTAGGGTTTTCTAGTCTAACCGTATTTAAAAAATTCTAACTTTTTAGGTTCTTGTTCAAGAAACGTGACAAAATCCCACAAACGGCATCAAAAAGTTATAAAACTTTACAACTTGGTCGATGATATGGCTAAAAAAGGGGTTAAATCGGAGCCGTCCAGATTGGACACGAATCTCGATGCTCGGGGGTAAAATGGTAATTTCACATTCAAGCGAATCCAAGACGGTTACTGAATCTCCTTCTCACAGATCCAATAACCCGCGAACGGATCCGCTCCAACTGGGTACGGGTCCCGACCTAAGGCGAACCCAAACTAACAAGGGGCAAATCAGGATCCCTGATTTTGCCAAATCAGCAGCCCTGATTTGCACCCCCCGGGAATCAGGGGCTAATTTCCCAAAACAGAATAGGAGGATTTTCCTCCTTGCTGTTAGGCAGGAAATCATGCCCCTAACCGTTCCAAAGGCGACTATAAATATCACCCCTCTACCACCATGACCAGGTTAATCACTCTTTCACCACTTTTAAGCTCTTTGTTAATCTTTTCTGATTACTGACAAGAGCGTCGAAGGGTGCGTCGCCGGAATCAACCCCGGTGTTTCGCACTTCCTTGCAGGTCGCGGCAGGAGCAAGAAGGCCGAGTCAACTGTTCAGGTTGTTCCCGTACTCACAAGTTCTATCTGTTTACCCCCACACCGAAATCAGCGGTAACAGATTGGCACCGTCTGTGGGAACGCCACGCGAACAGCCTCAGCCCATTCTCCGTCGTCCCCAGCAATCATGCCTCCGAAGAAGGTCAGATCCAGAGGGTCGAATCGTGTGGGCAACCTCGCCGACCCGGCGAATGAAGTCCCTGTCAATCCTATTCCCCAGTCCGACTTCCCTCCGCCGGCCCAACAGGGCCCACCTCCTCCTCCCAAGCAGCAGCCCAACAATGGTCCGTCCGGTCATAACGGTCGGAAGGAGAAGTAGCCCCTCAATCCGGGCCATGTCTCGGTCCATAATGGGTCCTCGGACTCGATGGCTTCTCATCATCCCGACCTTCGCATCACACTTCTGAACCGCCAGAAAGACGACGACCTCCGCACCCATCTTGACGAGAGGCGGGCCCGAGAGGGAGCCTCCCGCCAGCGTCAGGGTGAGCGGTCCCCACGTCGCCGAGACGACAGGAGGTCCCCGGACCGCAGAGGCTGAGCGGTGTCCCCCGAACACCGAAGGAGGAGGTCCCGTTCCCCCAGGGATCGGCGTCATCCGAGGGACCGAGAAGTGCCTATCAGTCGGGCCGAATTCCTCCAATTTCAGGACACCATTCTACAGGCTCTCAACCTTAGGCAGAACGTCCAGAATGCACAGAGGGCTCCGACGCCCCCGAGGGATCCCAGTCCTCGCCGCCGAACCCGGAGCCCTTCCCCGGCTCCCAGCCGCCAACAGCGGCAACCGAGCCCTCACCGGTCCCAGGACTACCGGCGCCGCAGTCCACGCTCCCCTTCCTATGAAGAGGAGTCCGGGGGGTCATACGATTACCAGCGGAGGGACGACGCCCTCATCCGCCGTCTCCATGAGGTGGAAAGGCGCATCGGCCGCATGGACAGGGAGGAAGAGTCCCGAGCAGGAACCTTCCGTCCCAGCCGACCCCCCTTCTCACGGTCGATCATGGAGGCCCATATACCGAGGAGTTTCAAACCGCCACAGTTTGAAACATACTCAGGGGAATCCGACCCGGTCGACCACATCGAAAGCTTCAAGACCCTGATGCTTATCCATCAAGCTTCTGACGCTGTGCTCTGCAGGACCTTCCCTGCCACCCTCAGGGGGTCGGCTCGGGAATGGTATTCCAGGCTCGCCCCCTCCTCCATCTTCTCGTTCGAGCAGTTCGAAACACTGTTCATTACTCACTTCGTGAGTAGCAGGCGAGCCGAGAAGACAAGTCTCTCCCTGCTGAACCTGCGGCAGGCAAGGGAAGAGAAGCTGCGGGACTATGTGAAGAGATTCACCGCAGAGGTCAGGTCTATCGCCTCCTTAGACCAGTCCGTGGCGACCGTGGCGTTCCAGTCGAACGTCCTCAATGCGAACCTCCGATCGTCCCTAGCAAAGAAGCCCCCGCATGACTTCGCCGACCTCCTCCTGAGGTGCGAGAAGTACATCCGGGCAGAGGAAGCTGAAGCCCTTCCGAGCTTCGGAGGGCCCTCCGCCGGGTCAAAGAGGAAGGCGACGGGGGAAGAGGGGTCCAAGAAAGCCCAGAAGGACAGTGGCGGTCAGCGCCGCGCTCCCCCCAGGTTCGAGAAGTTCACTCCCCTCACCACTAATGTCTCTACTATCCTAATGGAGGTGGAGAAGGAGGGGGTCATCCCTCCGGCTCCTAGGATGCACACCCCAGCGAAGAGGAGGAACAAAGATAAGTGGTGTCGTTACCACCGAGACCATGGCCATGACACGAACGACTGCCGGGCCCTGAGAGATGAGATCGAAGCCCTCATCCGGAGGGGGCAGTTGGCCAAGTTCGTGAAGACGAACGACCGGGCGGATCACAATTCTCCTCCGGCTCGGGGGGCTAACAAGTGCTCCGAGCGGCGCGAAGAGATGCCCGAGTTCGAGGAGGAAAGGGTTCTGCACCTGATTCACGGAGGTCCCATGGGGGGCTCCTCTAATTCCTCCCGGAAAGCCTTCGTCCGAGAGGTCAACTCGGTCCACAGTGCCCCTCCCCCAAAAGGTCTCGGCGTCCCTGTGTCTTTCTCCGATGCAGACCTCGAAGGGGTCCGAACCCCACACTGTGATGCCCTCGTCATCGACCTCCGCATGGCCAACTTCAAGGTGCAGAGGATTTTGGTGGACAATGGGAGTTCGGTCAATATCCTCTTTCTCTCGGCCTTCCGAGGCCTGCAGCTGTCCCGGGACCGTCTTAAGCCGGCCGGCTACACACTCCACGGGTTCACGGGGGTCCCAGTCACCGTCGAAAGGGTGATAACCCTGGACGTGACTGCGGGAAGCACCCCTACTACCCGGACCGAGCCGATGGACTTCATGGTCGTCGACGTCCCGGCCGCGTATAATGTCATCCTAGGCCGGCCTGGCTTAGCTGCTCTGGAGGCTGTCCCCTCAGCATACCACTTGAAGATGAAGTTCCCCACTCGGTCGGGAGTGGGGGAAGTCAGGGGAAGCCAGGAAACAGCCCGGAAGTGCTACATGACTTCCACCGGGGGACCAGTGCTCTCGCTCGAGACACTAGAAATCCCCGAGCCGAAAGCTCGGCCAACGTCCGAGCCCGCGGACGAGCTAGAAGAAGTGCTCTTCTCGGAAGAGGATCCGAGCCGGAAGTTCCACATCAGCAAGTCTTTGCCGACCGCACTGTGCTCGGATCTGATTCAATGCATCCGAGATAACCGTGACTTGTTCGCATGGTCGGCCGCAGACATGCCCGGCATTTCCGAGGAACTGCTCGTCCATCGCCTGAGCGTCGAACCGGGGTGCAAACCGGTTCAGCAAAAGAGGCGAAAGTTCGCTCCTGAGCGGCAGCAGGCCATCAAGGAAGAGGTAGATAAACTTCTAAAGGCCAAGTTCATACAGGAGGTAAATTACCCCGAGTGGCTGTCGAATGTTGTAATGGTCAAGAAGTCCAATGGCTCGTGGAGGATATGCATTGACTTTACCGACCTGAACAAGGCGTGTCCGAAGGATCCCTTCCCGCTCCCGAACATCGACACCCTTATCGATGCCACCTCGGGCCATGAGCTCCTCAGCTTCATGGATGCTTTCTCGGGGTACAATCAAATCCGAATGTTCCCTCCGGACATTCCGAAGACCTCCTTCGTCACCGACCAAGGCCTCTACTGCTACCGAGTAATGCCGTTCGGCTTGAAGAACGCAGGCGCCACCTACCAGCGCCTCGTCAACAAAGTCTTCCAGAGCCAGATCGGCCGAAACATGGAGGTGTACGTTGATGACATGCTCGTCAAAAGCATCCACGGCACCGATCATGTAGCCGACCTCCAAGAGGCATTCGGTGTGTTGAGGAAGCACAACATGCGACTGAACCCGAACAAGTGTGCGTTCGGGGTCTCCTCGGGAAAATTCCTCGGCTTCATGGTAAGCCAACGAGGGATCGAAGCTAATCCCGAGAAGATTAAGGCCATATTAGACATGGCCCCGCCTCGGAACATCAAAGAGGTGCAGAAGCTCACTGGTCGGCTCGCTGCTATCGGTCGGTTCCTCTCTAAGTCGGGGGAGAAGTGCCTCCCCTTCTTCAAGGCACTCAGGGGGACTAAGGGCTTCGAATGGGGTCAGCCGCAGCAGGAATCATTTGACCAGTTGAAGGCCTACTTGGTAAACCCCCCTCTGCTCAGCAAACCGGTCCCAGGCGAGACTTTCTTTGTCTACTTGGCTGCTTCCGAGCAGACCTTGAGCGCGGTTTTAGTAAGGGAGGAGGACCGAACCCAAAGGCCGATCTACTATGTGAGCAAGGTGCTTCGGGACGCCGAGCTCCGCTATCCGAGGATAGAGAAGATAGCCTACGCCCTAGTCATGGCGGCGAGAAAGCTCCGGCCGTACTTTCAATCTCATTCGGTCGTTGTCCTGACCGACCAACCCCTAAAGCAGATTCTCTATAAGCCGGAGACCTCGGGCCGCCTGATGAAGTGGTCCATAGAACTGAGCCAGCATGACATCTCTTACCAACCTCGGACAGCAATTAAGGCGCAAGCTCTCGCCGACTTCATCGTAGAGTCCACTATCCCTGAGGTCGGCCATGCCCCGAAGGGACCTCCCATTTGGACAGTCTTCGTGGACGGATCCTCGTGTAATGAAGGAAGCGGCGCTGGCATCATTCTGAACGGCCCTGACAACTTCGTCCTCCAGTACGCGATCCGCATGAGCTTCAAGGCCTCGAACAACGAGGCGGAGTACGAGGCACTCATCGCCGGGCTCGGACTTGCCCGAAGTGCCGGAGCTCGGCGCCTCCGGATTCACAGTGATTCCCAGCTAGTTGTGAACCAGGTCTTGGGTGAATATGAGGCAAGAGACGAGCGAATGGCGAAGTACCTCGCCAAGGTCCGGGACCTCATGGGCCGATTCGAAGATGCGCTCATTCAACGAGTCCCCCGGGAGGAAAATTCACAGGCCGACGCCCTCTCCAAGTTGGCCTCGTCCTCCCTTCAAGGTCTCGAACAGACCGTACTGATTGAAGTCCTCTCTAAGCCGAGCATCGAAGACGAGGCACCTGGCTCGGCGGAGTCCTTGCCGGTCATGCTGCAGGACAATTGGATGAAGCCACTGGTGGAATTCTTAAGGGACGGGGTTCTGCCCTCAGATCCCAAGGAAGCACGCCGAGTCAGAACTCGGGCCGAACGCTATGTCTTGATCGAGGGCGTCCTATACAAACGCTCTTTCTCTCAAATAGACGACCGACCGTACCTAAGGTGCCTCTCTCCGGATCAGGTCGAATATGCCCTACAAGAGCTTCATGAAGGCATCGGAGGGGCACACTCAGGATTTAGGTCCTTGGCCCGGAAAGCTTTGAATTATGGGTACTTCTGGCCGACCCTCCTTCGAGACGCCGAGAGCCACGTTCGTCGATGCAGCTCCTGTCAGAGACACTCTAGTATCCGACGCCTCCCTCAGGCCAACCTCGCCTCCCTATCAAGTCCCATCCCCTTCGCAATGTGGGGCATGGACTTACTAGGGCCCTTCCCTCCGGCTCCGGGTCAGTTCAGGTTCTTGGTTGTGGCCATTGACTACTTCTCGAAGTGGGTCGAGGCCGAGCCCCTCGCCACTATAACCGAGAACAAAGTGGTACAGTTCTTCTGGAAGAGCATCATATGCAGGTTCGGCGTCCCCCGAGTCCTTGTGACGGACAACGGGACTCAGTTCACCGGCTCGGCATTCCGAGCTCTGTGCGACGACATTGCCATTCAGCAGCGCTTCTCGTCCGTCTCCCACCCTCAGTCGAACGGACAGGCGGAAAATGCTAACCGACAGATCCTCGCAGGCATCAAGAAAAGGCTCGACAAAAGTTCCAAGGGTTTATGGGTCGACCAACTCCCCAACGTCCTATGGAACTACCGCACGAGCAAGCAGACCCCCACAGGCGAGTCCCCTTTCAACCTCACCTATGGGTCCGAGGCCGTGATACCACTGGAGGTCGGAATACCTTCCCCTCGGCTCACAGCCTATGACGAAGCACAGAATGCCAGGGACCTCAGAGCAGACTTGGACTTGATAGACGAGCTGAGGGAAAGGGCATCGATTCGGCAGCAGAGTTACCGAAGAAGAGTTGAACTAGCCTACAACAAGAAGGTCCGACCCGCCAACCTTGAGCAAGGAGATTTGGTCTTGAGAAAGCTAGCCGTATCCTTCCCCAGCCAGAAGAGCAAGCTGGCTCCGAACTGGGAGGGGCCGTACCGGATCACAAAGGTAGTTCGGCCCGGAACGTATCGCCTCGAAGACCTGGAGGGCAGAGAAATTCCGAGGACCTGGAATGCCGACCACCTCCTGAAATACCAGGAGAGCGCCCCGGCGTCTCTCTGAGTAACCAGAGGTGTCGAACCATTCCTCTCCTCCAAGTTGTAACCTATCTTCATGAATTGTGCTATGTAAGACGGTTCGCCGTCCATTATCAATAAAGAAAGCTCTCTTCGTACTTATGAATTTATATACTTCTCTTCGCTCTCATCGTATGATTTCTAAATTGTAATTTGAACCAATGGTTCGGAGTCCACGTTCGGCTCGACCTCACCTTCTCGGTTCGTCCCTGGACGAGCCAAGGGTAGACCGTCGTTCGGAACTGCTCCCACAACCGTTGAACTGACACCAATGGTTCGGAGTCCAACACTCGGTTCGACTTTACCTCCTCGGCCCGTCCCCGGACGAGCCAGGGGTAGATCGCCGTTCGGAACTGCTCTCACAACCGTTGAACTGACACCAATGGTTCGGAGTCCAACACTCGGTTCGACTTTACCTCCTCGGCCCGTCCCCGGACGAGCCAGGGGTAGATCGCCGTTCGGAATTGCTCCCACAACTGTTGAATTAACACCAATGGTTCGGAGTCCAACACTCGGTTCGACTTTACCTCCTCGGCCCGTCCCCGGACGAGCCAGGGGTAGATCGCCGTTCGGAATTGCTCCCCCAACTGTTGAACTAACACCGATGGTTCGGAGTCCAACACTCGGTTCGACTTTACCTCCTCGGCCCGTCCCCGGACGAGCCAGGGGTAAATCGCCGTTCGGAATTGCTCCCACAGCCGTCGAACTCCGCAACAATCCCGAAGTCAAACACTTGGTTAAAATCCTGCCCTAAAGATCACTTTCCGGAAAGCTCTTATGTTGTGGCGAGCGCTCAGCTTACTTCTAGTCCGAGCCCACCCCCACTTCACAGAAACGGGAAAGGACAAGAAGGGCGGGACCACTCCCCGGTCGGAATCCGAGCAAGTGCCATTCCGACCCCGCAAACAGAGAAAACTCACTTTCTCCTCAAGAATCGCGCCTGATCTCGATCAGACGGCCCAGATCTCACCGAGGACACTAAACGACAAGATAGTGTTTTCTAGGGAAATGTGCCCGTCTCGAGATGCGCATCGTCATCCGACGGCTCAGATTGCGCCACGTCGCTCGGCATACCGAGACCCCCTGTCTTCGGTCGGCAGCCGAGCAAGTGCCATTCCGAGCTCGCAAACGGAGAAAACTCATTTTCTCCTCCACTTTCGTGCATGATCTCGATCAGACGGCTCAGATCTTGCCGCCTGCGCTAAACGACAAGATAGCATTTTCTTGGGAACCGCGCCGTCTCGAGATTCGTGCTTACAGTCAACGGTTCAGATCTCGTCACCTGTGCCAAATGACAAAATACCGCACCTACAGGAACCCGTTCGGCTCAACAGTCTCGCCGACGAAACTACAACGCCCGGCTCAATGTCCTCGGCATGACCAACACAATTACAAGCAAAACAAATATGCAGAGCAACGAAAGATATTTTATTAAAACAGCCAGGCTGTAATACAAAGCACATCTGTTCCACGATTACAAAGTGTTCGCAAACAAAGTACAATGCCGACCAACAACACTTAGCGTTCAAACGGAAGTATCTTCACTAGACTGCTCGGCCGACTGTCCGTCCTCCTCGGCTGATGGCTCCACTGCGTCACCCCGGAGCTTCGCTACCACAGTCTGTAGGTGTCGAATCTCCGAGAGCAAATCATCCCGCTCGGCTATGATCTTCGACTGGTTATGCCGAATACACTTGACCCGGAGAGCATTGCTGAACGCGGTTTCCGAGTCCTCATCCCCTCCTGCGGGGCTCAGCTTGGCGATCCTATTCTCCAGGCGTTGGATCCCGGCCTCCCGAAGACCGAGGACGGACGTAAGGTGGGCCAGCTCGCTCTCAGCCCGGCGTAACCCCAACTCGACGCTCCTAGGGCTCAGAACTGCCGTCCCAGAAAAGGCCTCGGATTCGGGGTCATCCTCCGAACGGTCGGAATCCGAGCCATGGACCGTCACCACCAGCTGAAAAGAAGAGAAAACGAATAACGCAAATTCAATACACCACCGAACTTCAACACTTGGACAAATTTTCTAAAGAAACTTTCAAGATTCGCATTCAGATGTAGTAGTGTTACAGACGGCCGAACCGACCCTACAATTAAGTCTTACAACAACCAACGAAAATGAAAAACGACATGATCAAAGCCTCCTCGGGAGGGGAATGCTTCGGTTTAGGGAAACACGAGGACGACGAGGTCTACCCTCCAAGCTCGATCCTAAACCAACAAAGCGCGTCCCCCCTTCGCTGCTGGCTCTAACTGCGTGCCTGCCGAGGCCCCGCTCGACGAGACGGCCGCACTGCTCTGTGCATCGGCTGGACTCCGCCTGGTGATGGGCGAGCGTGTCGCTAACTCGTAAAACGTAATCCCCCTCTCACTCTCTTCGCGGGTGCACGAAGTACTGCGAACGTTAGCCCTCTCCGGCACAGGCTTGAGAGACGCGATCTCCTCCTCCAGCTCAATGATCCTGTCTCTCATAACGTCGTCCTTCGCCGACTTCTTCGGACGAGAAGGTCTTGACGAGCCAGAGGCATTAGCACCATCAGCGGCGAGCCGGCGGAAGTGGGTGACCTCGATTCCCCTATCTATCGTGAACCTTCTGAGCCTGTCGACTTCGGCCAATAACCTCTTGCGCTCGGCCAACGCCTTCTCCAGCTCGGAGGCCAGCTTCTCTGCCTCCGCCGAACGTTCCTTCTCCGCTAATCCCAAGTGTTCGACCTCGGCCAAAAGGTCATCATTCTTCTGCTCGGTGACAGTAAGCTCTCTGCGGAGCCGTTCGACTTCCCCTTCGGGACAAGGAGCTTGGGAGTGCTTCCGCAGTAGATACAACTCGCGACAGTACCTCCGTAGAGTTGCCCTCGTCTCCTCCAGTTGGCCGAGCAAGAGAAACCGCCTCTGTCGGCTGTCCGAGAGCTCACGCTTCGTTTTGGCAAGCTCCTTCCAAAGGTAGACAACCTCCGTGATCGGACCGAACTTCACCTGAAAAGCAGAGATAAATCCGATACCCAACACTCGGAAACATCTACGACTAGTCACACACAAATCCGAAGCTCAACACTTGGACAAATTTTGGCCAAACAAAATGTTTTTCATTCAAAACCGAAGAGAAGATCTTACAAAAGCGGTGGCCAGTCCGCAATGAGGCTTACAAAAGAAAACAAAACAATAAAAGACTAAAAGAAGACAACCGAGTCAGGGGTCGACCTTTTTGCCGTTCGGGTCCGTCGACCCCCCGGTCTTGTCCTCGCCATCGCCCTCGCCTCCGCCTTCACTCCAACTCTCCTCCCCGGAGTCATCTTCCTCCTCGCCCTCGGCTTCGGTCTCCCTAGGGCCTTCGACAGGTTCCGTCTCCCCCTCGGGGCCGAGTTGACCCTCGGTAATCCCTTCCTCCCCTTCCACGGGATTGTAAAAATGATAGGAGGACGTGTCGAAGCCCGGGTTCCTGGCGGCCACGTGGAGCAAGGCTCGACCGTAGGCATCCTCCATGTTCTGGATCATGTGCTGCGCGGCCTCCTCCTGCACGGCCTTCCTCACCTTCTTCACCTTCTTCAGGTGATTGGCCTTGATCCTCTCGGCCCTCTTCCGAGCCGTCTCCGCTTCCGACCTAGCTTTGGCCAGCGCCTCCTTCAGCTCGGCAACCTCTTTCTCCGCTCCTGACCGAGCGGTGGCCAGCTCCTCCTTCAGCTCGGCTGCCTCTTTCTCAAGCTTGGCCGCTGTGTCCTTCGACATCTGGATGGCGTTGGCCAACTGCTTCTCCAGGCCCCCCACTGCAGCAGCCCTCTTCGTCGAGAGAAGCTGCTCGGCATCAAGCTGCTGCGCGACCTTGACGCGCTCCGCCCTCTCCCGCTCGCTCTCCCGCTCCTTGTTCGCCAACTCCTCGACCAGGAAGTTGAAGTGGCAGAGAGTCTGAAAGAGAACAACGCGTTGAAATCCGAATCCAAGAACTTAGAAAAATTCTAAGAAAGAAATTTGGATGAAGGAAGGTTCGGCCCACTTACCGACATAGTGTTCCGAGCAATCTGCATTATGGCGTCCCCTGCCATCCCGGCTTTCAGGGTCGCTCGATCCTTCGGGGTCGGCAGGTGCCTCACCGCCTCCATGCAGATGTTCCCGTCGCCCAAGAAGCCGTCGACGTTCATCACCTGCCAGTCGGAAACGAAGATCTGCTTATGACGCTCGGTCAAGATCTTCTCCGCATCGGTAGTGAGGGGCGGAACTTGGAGGGACAACACCTCCTTCGCGCCGAACACGCCGCTCGACGAGCCGGGAGTATCTCCCTTCGAGATCGGTGTCGGCACATCCGAGGTCGGAGCATCGAGGACCAGCGCATCCGAGATCGGAGGGTCAAGGACCGGCGCATTCGAGGTCGGAGGATCGAGGATCATGACGTCCCCCTGCTCGACGACCGCGACCTTGGGCTGGTCGGCGAGTTTCGTCACCGAGGGCTTCTTCGGGGCTCGGCCGTCCTGAGGCCCGGCCAACGGCCTCTTCTTCTTCTCCTGCTCTGACCTGCCCTTCGCCACCAGAGCCTTGTAATCAAGCTTCATCGTCTCTGCAAAGGCCGAATGAAAAAACTTAGAAAAATTTTCATGAACTTTTAAACAAAGAGTATAAATACCAGAAGCATACGAGGGTCGATCGGACTGAGACCCCCACGGAACAGATGCTCCTCGGTAATATCTTTCCAGCTTAGCGCTGGCAGGGCGAGGAGCTTCCTCTGGACCTCCGCCTCCTCATCACTCAGTGGCACCTCCTTCTTGGTCCGCTTGGGCAGACCCTCCTTTGCCCAAACCGTCGGTATCACCCACGGCGTCAGGGCTCGGACGAGGAAGTACTTCTCCTTCCAATGTTTGATCGAGTTCGGATTTTCGATCAACTTCACGCCTGTCCGAGGAGAAAGGAAGAACCTCTGTTCGTCTCGCTTTGGCTGGCAGGGTCGGAAGAGACTCCGAAAGAGGAACATAGTCGGCTTGCCGCCGACTTCTTGGCACCGGAGGACGAACGCCACGACATGCCTCCATGTGTTCGGCATCAGCTGAGCGGGGCTCAAACCGTACCAGACCAGGACTTCAACCACGAACGGGTGGAGGGGAAAGCGGAGCCCAGCAATAAGAAAGTCGACCGGAAAGACGCACACGTCCGACGAAGACTTTATGTTGGCTCGGAAACCCGGCCCGGGGAGGAGCAGTACATACTCAAGCGGGATCCGGAAGCCCTCTCGGATCAGGCGAAGGTCACCCTCGGTGAGAGACGAAATAGTATGGTCTACCTTGGATAGCTCCCTCGGCTCGTTCTCTTCCACCAACTTCGCCGTGCCCTGGGTCGCCCTCTCCAAGGTGTCCTCGGCGTAGTCCCGCACGCCCCCTACACTCGACAGAGAAATAGGTTGCCGACCGAACGCCCCCGCTCTCTTCGGCGTTTCAACTATCGTGACCACGGCTTTACCCTTTCGGGACGCCGCCACGACCTCCTCGGGTAGCTCGGCCATTTCGCCCTCTTTGTCCGGACGAACGACGTCCTGCTCGCTCGGCTCCACTACTCCCTTCTCTTTATCCCCTCGGCCAACGGCTTGCTCCGAGGCGGGGGTCTCATCCGTGATCTTAACCATTTCTAAGAGAGAAGAGAGAGAGACTGACCTTGAAGTGATGTGTACGGTCGGAAAGTTCACCGGAGACAACGAACGCTACCGCGACAGCTAGCAATGCCACCAGAGAGCTAAAAACTTCGAAGCGAAGTAAAAACTGAGGAGAAAGAGTAAAAGTGAAAAGTGAGACTTGGTCTAAGGGGGGGGGGGTGAAGATTTATAGTAAAAATGGGACGTCCCTTGGACTTCCAAACGAAAGTTTGCGACTTTTGGGCCGCTCTCGAAACGTCGCGAAGGCCCATCACCACTGTCTCCATCGCCAAGTCAACTAGCTCGGCTCCAGGGGATCTGAATCCGAGCTACAAGCAATACATACATGCCGGCAATAGTGTCCGGTCGGAATCCGAGTAAGTGCCTTCCCGAGCGTGTAAACGAGGAAAACTCACTTTCCCCTCAACTTTCGCACCTGATCTCAATCAGACGGCCCAGATCTCGCCAAAATAGTGTTTTCTTGGGAGCTGCGCCCGCCTCCAGATGCGCTCCATCATCCAACGGCTCAGGGTGCGCCACGTCGCTCGGACGATTGAACCCTCGGACGCTCCACCTATGTGTAGAGGAACCAGGAAAAATTTTGATTCAAAGTTTAAAGGCACCGCCCTCGGCGAGCACCCCCCAGGTCCCGTGACTCAGTCGGTATTCCGCCGAACCACGGGCCCCGGTCAAAAACAGATCGGCACTCCCCCCATCTCTAACTCCTCCGGGCTGACATCCATCAGAAGCCATTAGCCCGAAAGGAAGACAGAGATGGGAGGGGGCCCATCAACACTCAGAGATCAGGAGAAGCGCACCATTCCGAGCTAGTTGGTAGCAACTGGAAGGCCCGGCTCATCAGAGGACTCTGACAACAGCGCCTTCACAGTTGCCAACAACGGGCTCGGACGGTCCGGAAGCCCGAGCCACGACTCATGGTGGAAAAGCGCACCATTCCGAGCTAGTTGGTTGCAACTGGAAGGCTCGGCTTGTCAGAGGACTCTGGCAACAGCGCCTTCACAGTTGCAAACAACGAGCTCAGATGGTCCGGAACGAGGATTCGGACATGGATCGTCACCTCTTCCACCAGGATCTCCGCCCACCTTGACACCCACTTCGGAGCAACCAAAGAAGGCCGAAGATCTTGGTGGAAGAACGACCACCCGTCCTTCCGAAGTAGCCCACACCCCGGGTCCGGACTATGGACGTCGCCACTTCTGTCTTATTCCCTCCCACTCCTGACATCCCCTTCGGAGCAGTAAGGAACGGGAAAAGAACAAGACAACAGGCCGACCTCCCGTCCTTCCGAAGTGACTCATCCCTCGGGTCCGGACTACGGTCGTCACCCCTACTGTCTCGTTCCCCCCTCACTCCTGACATCCACTTCGGGGCCGTCAGGAACAGAGGGAAAACCAGACAGAAGAGCGACCACCTCTCCGGACCTCAAAGGAAAAGCCACCCAAGGCAGATGCCCCCGAGGTCTGAAACTCTATGTTGATTGCGAATGAAATAACAAGGGGAAGGGAGTACTTATAGCTTAACCTCCAAGAACCAGCCATTATGATCCTCGGAAGTTGAAACGCCACGCATTAATGGAAGGGGTTATCCTTAATGACCTGGGGAAAGCGGAACGCCGCGCAAACCCCAAGGCACCTTTAATGCCCTTGGAAGCAGGATCGCCTCGGAACAGATTGTGCTACGCCGCCTGACCGACCGAGACCCCTTGTCTCCGGACGGATTCCGAGCAAGTGCCTTTCCGAGCTCGTAAACGGAGAAAACTCACTTTCTCCTCAATTTTCGCGCGTGATCTCAATCAGACGGCCAAGATCTCGCCGAGGACACTACACGACAAGATAGTGTTTTCTTGAGAAATGTGCCCGCCTCGAGATGCGCGTCGTCATCCGACGGCTCAGATTGTGCCACGTCGCTCGGCATGCCGAGACCCCCTGTCCTCGGTCGACAGCCGAGCAAGTGCCTTTCCGAGCTCGTAAACGGAGAAAAAAGATACCGAGCTACTACAACCGTTCGATCTCTCAGAAATTCGCGCTTCTAACGATGAACGGTCCAGATTGCGCCACGTCCACTAAAAGACAAGATAGCGTTTTCTTGGAAAACGCGCTGCCATCCGATGGCTCAGATTGCACCACGTCGCTCGGAACGCCGAACCCCCTTGTCTCCGGTCGGCAGCCGAGCAAGAGCCAATCCGAGCTCGAAAACGGAGAAAAAGGCTGCCGAGCGATAACAGCCGTCAGATCCTTCCGAAATTCGTGCTCGTCCATGATCAACGGCTCAGATCGAGCCACGTCATTAATCGGTATTTAAATCATTTTTTATTTATTTTAATCGTTTTATTTATTTAAAAATTGCGGAAAAATTGCTAAAAATTCGGGAAAATTAGCTAAAAATTCTGAAAAATAATTGGAAATTCGGGGGCACACTTTCAAACCCCGGAGCGAACAATTATTACCCTGAATGTACCGCTAAGACCCCCAAACGATTAGCAAGCACGTCGCAAAATTAAATAAATACTTCGAAAAAAATAGATAAAAGGCTGTCAGATACCCGATGCAGCTCAAGAACAGCACATGATGTCAAAAATTACCTCAATACCCCCTTCGAGATCCAAAATCCTCCATTCGGACACCGATACAACTCCACCTGCCACTAAAACAGTTAATCTACTCCTCAAAGTCTGATCACACTCAGTCTTTAGGAGTGGGGGGCTCGTGATATGGCTAAAAAAGGGGTTAAATCGGAGCCGTCCAGATTGGACACGAATCTCGATGCTCGGGGGTAAAATGGTAATTTCACATTCAAGCGAATCCAAGACGGTTACTGAATCTCCTTCTCACAGATCCAATAACCCGCGAACGGATCCGCTCCAACTGGGTACGGGTCCCGACCCAAGGCGAACCCAAACTAACAAGGGGCAAATCAGGATCCCTGATTTTGCCAAATCAGCAGCCCTGATTTGCACCCCCCGGGAATCAGGGGCTAATTTCCCAAAACAGAATAGGAGGATTTTCCTCCTTGCTGTTAGGCAGGAAATCATGCCCCTAACCGTTCCAAAGGCGACTATAAATATCACCCCTCTACCACCATGACCAGGTTAATCACTCTTTCACCACTTTTAAGCTCTTTGTTAATCTTTTCTGATTACTGACAAGAGCGTCGGAGGGTGCGTCGCCGGAATCAACTCCGGTGTTTCGCACTTCCTTGCAGGTCGCGGCAGGAGCAAGAAGGCCGAGTCAACTGTTCAGGTTGTTCTCGTACTCACAAGTTCTATCTGTTTACCCCCACACCGAAATCAGCGGTAACAGTCGAATTCACGTAACATAAGCCAGCGTAACTTTTAGAAATGAGTTTCGAACCATGGTTTGTGAGATACAGTCGTGTATCGCTTTATTTGAATTTTTATTTACCAAAAGCGATATATGGTCGTATCTTGCAAACTGTGAGTCGAAACTAACTCCTACAAGTTCCGTTAGCTTGTGTGTCGTGATTCTGACCCACTCACAGAGTTTCAGATTTTTTTTATCGTTTATGAGGATTTACAAATATCAAACAGTTATAAATCTGACTCAATCTACAATTCCAACGAGCGAACAACAACAATTACGACTAAAATTCCACCGTCTAAAATTATGAAAATACTATATACAAACTACTACATATACAAAATTACGCATCACAATAATTAATTCAATTAATTTGAAAGTTACCTAAAAAACAACATAAATATATAACTACGATGCCGGGATTAAGTCATTACCATGCACAACTGCGAATTTACAAAATATAGGTGTTGTCAAAGAACTAGGGTTTCCACTTCCTGATTTGCCTTTGAAGATTGGAGAAGGACGGATTTCGAAGATTGGAGGAGAGATTGGAAGTGAGAGAGAGAGAGAGAGAGAGTGAATAGAGGAGCAGCAGCAACGGTGGACAGGGGAGGAGGAGATTGGGAGATGGTTTGGATTAGGGTTTTTTTTTGTTTTGCAAAGTGCTTCGGAAGATGGAGAGGGAGAGAAGAGGGAGAGAGTTAGTGAGAGAGGGGGAGTCGCCGTGAGAGAGGGGGAGTCGCCGGAGTGAGAGGGGGTCGGATTCGATTGGGTTTCATTGCTTTATATCAGGGAAGAAAATAGATAGAGAAGGGAGAGAGTGAGAGAGATAAGATACAGTTCAAAAAAAATTTAGGATATTTTTCCTTAGCCTGTCATTGCCAACGATGGGCTAAGTTATAATTTTTATAAAAAAAAATTATAACTTAGCTCGCCATTGAGAACGAAAGTCTAAGTCAAAATATTCACAGAAAAAAAAACGAACGGATCTGAGCCGTTGGATCTAGATCCAATGGCTCAGATTTCCGTTCGCAACGGGTCCGACCAGTTTGCACTGGAATAAACCTATATATATATATATATATATATATATATATATATTTCTTCCATTGCAAACGGGTCTGTTTGCACATACCCGTTGCAAACAGCGATCTGAGCCGTTGGATCAAGATCCAATGGCTTAGATCGCTTATGGTTATATATATATATATATATATATATATATATTTCTTCCATTGCAAACGGGTCTGTTTGCACATACCCGTTGCAAACAGCGATCTGAGCCGTTGGATCAAGATCCAATGGCTTAGATCGCTTATGGTTATATATATATATATATATATATATATATATATATATATATATATATATATATTTCTTCCATTGCAAACGGGTCTGTTTGCACATACCCGTTGCAAACAGCGATCTGAGCCGTTGGATCAAGATCCAATGGCTTAGATCGCTTATGGTTTTTTTGGGAAATTTTTGCCATAGCCTGTCATTGGCAACGAGCAAAGTGGAGACTTATTTTATTTTAAACTCTATCTTCTCTCTCTCACTCTCTCCTTACTCTATCTATCTTCTTCCCCAAACCCAAACTCAATCTCAACCAAAACCGATCCCCTCTCACTATGGCGACTCATGCTCTCTTACTTCACTCTCTCACTCAACAACGTTCCCTCGTTGGCACTCTCTTTCTCTTCCGAAGCACCTCCCCTAACCCAAAAAAACTCTAACCCTAACCCACACACAAACTCCTCCTCCTCCTCCATCCAATACTGTTGCTCCTCCCCCATTCCTACACTCTCTCTCACTCCCAATCTCTCCTCCAATCTTCGAACGCAAATCGGAAAGTCGAAACCCTAGTTCGGCGGTAACACCTACATTGGGGAAATTCTAGGGTTGGCATTCGGGTCGACCGGGCCGGGTCGGGTCGGATCCGCCTGGGTTGAAGGTTGACTTGGACGGGTTCGGTTCAGGTCGGGTCGGAGGCTTAACCGGGCCGGGCTGGGTCGAAGAGATGAGATCGCGACCCGCCCATCCTGTGAACCCTTTCGGGTCCAACCTGGGTCGGTTCGGGTTGGGTCGCGGGTTGGCCCGGTTAGAGAGTGAACTTTTTTTTTACTTAAAAAAAAAATTAATAAAACATTAAAAATCATAATAATAATAATAATAAGATTGAAAGAGTGAAATTGCAAAAAAAAAAAGATATATTATTCATATGATTTCAAGTTATACAAGTTTCACAATTTGTAATAAGAAATAAAGATTTAAAAAATTTGTTTTATACACTAACAAATATCTTATATACAATTTCAATTTACTTCAATTTTCCTAATTTGAATTTTGAAATAAGAAGCAAAGATTTAATATATTTTTTTTTATCTATTTACAATTGTCTTCAATTTGATGGCCTTCAATTTGTTGTTGTTGAGTTGTTATTGTTGGTCTTCAATTCTTCATTTTGGTTGCTATTGATGATGTTGTTGTTGTTCTTCCGGCAAATTGCTCCCACTTTTGGACGTAGATAATGCTTTCTCTTATGTTCTATCTTCAGCCTTCAGCCAGTCTTCTATAGAAACGAGCATCTCTAACGATTCCGGCTTCAAGCGATTCCTGTAATCAGTTAGAACCCTGCCACTTGAAGAAAATACACTTTCAGAAGCAACTGTAGAGACAGGAGGAGTTAGTAGATCTTTAGCCATATATTTAAGAATACTATAAGTGTGTTCATGGTCTTTCCACCATTGTAAAATATCTAGTGAAGACACAGAAGACTCATAATCTTGTTGGTTAAACCAATTTAATTCATTTGGTTGATTAGTCCTAGGTTTTTTGGATTGAATTTGTGCAAGTAAATTAAATATTCTATAATCAAATTTACTCTTACCCTTACCATTAGAAGTAGCAGAAGAAGAACTAACTACAGAAGTTGTACTACTAGAAGCAAAAGATCTATCATAATAATCATACAAGTTATTTAATGTAGATTCAAATTTAACTAAAAAGGAAGCGCAATCAATTTCAGTTTCTTCATCCCCAAGTAAATTAAAAAACATTTCAATCAAACTCTTCGTACCTTCTAATTTGATACGAGGATCCATAACGGTAGCAATACAAAACAACATAGGAGGAGGATTAAAATATTTCAAAAAAATTTTGTATGCAGGTTTGACAATATCACCAACAAAAGTATCATTTAACATTTCGTTAAAAGTTTGCATCATAGTAACTATTGAAATAAAAATGTTACTAGAAGTGGATTCATATGATTTTGAAAATTTTAAAGTAGCGGTTTTAAAACGTTCTAAAATTTTCAACAAAGATTCGGCATAATACCAATCGGGGGGAGTCATTTCAAAATTTGGCATATATTTTGCGATACAAAAATTATTTATACATGCTTTATATTCGGTAACAACATGTACTAAATCAAAAGTAGTGTTCCATCGGTATTTAACATCCTTTGGAAATTTTCTAAAAGGTACATTTGAAATCCTACACCAATTTTTCCATTCTTGAAATACGGTGTCACTTAATACAATAAAATGTACACAATTTCTAATTTTAACTATATATGGATCGGCTATTTTTAATGCATCTTAAACAAATAAATTTAAAATATGACATGCACATCTAACATGAAAAATATTGTCAGATGGAGGGTTTAATGCGATTTGTAAAATACTAATTGATGCATTGTTGTTAGATACATTATCAAAACTAATACACATAATTTTATCGCAAATATGAAAAACATCACAAATTTCTAAAATACGGTTTGCTATTTCAACGCCACTATGGAGATAGGACAACACGGCAAGTGATATGATTCTTTTTTGAAGAATCCAATCATTGTCGATCCAATGACAGGTTATTCCCATCATTGGAATATTATTGCAACCCTTCCAACAATCCGAAGTTAAACTAACTCTACAAGTTAAACTCTATAAAACTGCAATCAAAGCGTCCTTCATTTCATTGTACATTTTAAAACAATCCGATTTGCAAGTATTTCTCGGAATTCTTCTAAAATGAGGGTTTAAGGCCGTTTGATTAAAATTTTTCAAATCCTTATTCTCGGGATAGGAAAATAGTAACTCTTACTTTATTACTAATCAGGTCATTTCCTGACGAACAAGATCGGGATCATAAGGGTGGCTATCAACTAGACCGGTCTTAGGGTGGATTTTTTGTTGGCCGGGTAGTTCAACAAGAAGATCTTTAAGAACACTTAGGATGTGTCGCTTAATTGTACCCATGCCCTCATCCCTCTTCCATTTGTATTGCTTAGAACATATTTTACAAACTTTCAAACCTATACCTGGAGTTTCTTCGTCCGGGATATAATCGTAAAATTTATGCCAATCACTACTTTTCCCTCTAGTTTTCCTACCACTAGGAGGTTGTGTTGTTTCGGTTGCCATTTGTTGTTGTTCTTCTTCTAATTATATGTCTCCTACAAACTCATCGTGTGTACCCCATTGTTGGGTAGGAGGATCATGGTACTCTTCGGCGGGCTCATTATGTGGGACAATTGGTGGCCTACGGGAAGTGCCAGTGGAATCTTACATACTTTGGCTATGACCGCTACCGCGTGATCTAGACATGTTTATATGTAGTAGTGTATGTAAAAAAAAAACTACACAATGTAGGGGCGATAAGTTACAAAAAAAATCTAGAAAACAAGAGGGTTGTGAGAGAGAAGATCAAAAAACCAACAAACAAACAAGATACAAAAAATTATAACTACAAAAATAATAAAAATTGAAGAAGAGGGATATGAAATTTTGATACCGTTCACCGTGGATACGCGTATATAAAAAAATCCGTAAAAATAAGAATAGAAGTAGAAGTAGATATCCGGAATTGAAGACTCGAGGAGAGCTTGAAGGAGAGTTGAAGTCTTGATCACTTGGAGTTGGAGGACTGTTGAAGACTTGAATACGTTGTTGAATTTTGACTTCGATACGATCGGAATTTGATCGTGTACATGACTTGCTAGCTTGTTTGTTCAATTGTTCACAAATTGAAATTAATTGACTAATAATAGTAGAGAGAGTAAGAGAGTAAGGTGTGAATTTTTTGTTTGAGTTTTGGCAGTATTTATAGGGTTAAATACAAAAAAAACACAAAAAAAACACAAAAAAAACACAAAACAGCTAGAAGAGCCGTTGCCAACAGCTCTGGTGAATAGTAACGACACTGGCGACCCGTTGGACCCATTGGACCCGTGGGTCAACGGGGCGGGTCGAACGTTTGACCCGGGGCGGGTCAAACGTTTGACCTGAACGGGTCAAACGGTTCGCAACCCGCGGGATGGCGAGCAGGTCTGGTCATTTTTGGCGGGTTAACGGACCGGGTTAACCGGGTTGGATTCGTTTATTTCGCGACCCGGGTCGACCCGTTAACGTTAACGGGTTCGACCCGAACCTGAACCGTCGTTTCGCGGGCTAGGTTGTACGGGCGTGTCGCGGGCGGTTCGCGGGTCGACCCGACCCGTTTGCCATCCCTAGCAAATTCGCTGTTGTTCAAGGTAATAACTTAATCCTTGGCTTCACATTTGTATATTTTTGTTGTTTTTTAATATTTTTATGTCTCTTTCAAATTAGTTGAATTGATTATTTTTATGTATAATTTGTAGATGTAGTAGTTTGTATATAGTATTTTGATGATTTTAGACGATGGAATTGTAGTCGTAGTTGTTGTTGTCTATCCAAAATGAGATTGAGTCGTATTTACAAGTGTTTGATATTAGTAAAACCACGTAAACGGTATAAAAAAAAATCTCAAAACTTTGCAAGTGGGTCGGAATCATGACACATAAGCTAACGGAACTTGTAGGAGTGAGTTTCAACTTACGGTTTGCAAAATATAGCCGTGTATCACTTGCGGTCAAGAAAAACCAAAATAAAGCTATATACGACCGTATCTCGCAAACCGTGAGGTGAAACTCAACTCTACAAGTTGCGTTGGATTTTTTTATGTGAGTAAGACCAACTTCCAAAGTTTCGTAATTTTTGAATGCCGTTTGTGTGGTTTTCTCACGTATCTCGAACAACAACAACTAAACTCTGAAATTTTTTTAGTACGGTTAGATTAGAAAATCCTACAAATGAATCTAAAAATTATGCAACTTGTAGAAGTGATTTTCGACTCACGGTTTACGAGATACGACCGAGTATAGCTTTATTTCAAGAATATCCAAATAAAACGATACACTGGCGTATCTCTCAAACCGTGAGTCAAAAATAACTTCTACAAGTTGCGATGCCTTGTGTTACGTGATTCCAACTGTTGCTGCTGATTTTGGTGTGGGAGCAAACAGATAGTATTTGTGGATTCTTGGAAAAACCTGAATAGCAAACTTGAACCTGTTCTGTTGGAGTCTGACCGCTGACTCCCACCGTTCACCTGCAAAAAGTGCGAGACACCGGGATGGATCCTGGCAACGCACCCTCCGACGCTCTTGTCAGTAATCTGAATGATTAAGCAAGAACTTTAAACTGGAAAAGTATTGATTACCTCTTAATAGTGGTGGATGGGGGGTATTTATAGTCGCCGTTGGGATCAGATTAGGAATGTGATCCCTGTGATCAGATTAGGAATGTAATCCCTAATTCCCAGTGAAAGGATAGATGTGAATCAGGGCTGTTGATTAGGACTAATCAGGAACCCTAATTCTATCATGCTAGATCGGGTTCATTTCGGGTTGGGACCCGTACCCAGTTGAGGTGGATCTGTTCGTGGGTTATTAGGTCGTGAAGAAAGACCCAGTTCCCATTTCAGACCCATTAGTAGGTGAAATTACCGTTTTACCCCTGAGCTTTAAGATTCGTGTCCGATGTGAACGGTCCCGATTTAATCCTATTTTTAGCCATATCACGAGCCCCTCACTCCTGGAGACTGAGTTTTACAGTCTTCGAGGAGTAGTTTTGTTGTTCTAATGGCGTACGGGATTTTATCGATGTTCTTAAGGGAGTTTGGAATCTTGCTTGGGGTGTAACGGTGTTATTCTGGGCTTGTAGAATACCCAAAAATATCCTCAGAATTTTCTGGATTTTTGGTGATTTTTCCAGATTTTTCTGAATTTTTTCTCATTTTTTTGAATTTTTTATTCATTTTCCGAATTAAATAATTAATTATCAAAAATATTAATTAATTATTCTAATTAAATGATTATTTTTTTCAAAATTTTAAAATAATTTTTCTGAATTAATAATTATTTTTAGAATTTTTAATTAATTTTTTTCGATTTTTTAATTATTTTTTCGGATTTTTTAAATAATTAAAACAAATAAATAAATAAATTAATTAATTAAATATTACTTGGACACGTGGCACATTTCTGGACGTCGATCGTGATCAGATGGTGCGCATCGCAAAGCAGATCATGCTCTGGACACGTGGCGCGTTTCTGAGCGTCGATCATGATCAGATGTGCGCGCATCGCAAAGCAGATCACGTTCTGGACATGTGGCGCGTTTCTAAGCGTCGATCGTGTCGTGACGCGATTTTTGATAAGATCGGACGACTCGTATAGGTCGGTGGGATTTTTTCTCCAATTTCAGGGTCGGCACCTCGGCTCGTCAACTTAGATCTGCTAACCCTTCGAAACGATGCCACACGGCGATGCCACGTGGTGTTTTTTTTTTGTTCTTTCTCTTCTTTCTTCCGCTCTGCTCTTCTTTCTCTTCTTTCTCCCGCTCTGCTCTTTCCCATCCAACTTCGCTCTTCTTCGCCTCTCCTTGCTTCTCATTCGTCATCGACTTCGACCTCGTCTAGTCGTGAAGCGCGGCAAAAGAGAGCTCGGCGATGGAGTCCATTCGAGTCTTCGAGAGGAGGCGTCGAGCTCGGCAAGGTCGGAGCTTGGAGTGCGAGAGGAGCTCGTGTAAGGGGAGTTCGACGCAGCGGTTCACCAGGCCATGGGTTCGGCGATGGCATCGACGCTCGACGAGAAGAGCTCGACGCTGTGATGCAAGCTCGGCGATGGAGGTCGGCGAAGGGAGCGCGCGAAGTGGGGAGTTGTGGCGATGTGGATTTGAAGCTCGACGAAGCTTCGAGCTCGGCACCAGAGCTTCGATGGCGTTCGGCAACGAGCTTGGCCATGATGGCGGAGGCAGAGCTCGGGGGTGGAGTAGAGCTCGGAGCTCATCGAGGTGAGAGGGGTTCGGCTCAGGAGAGCTTCGACGATGGGTTTCTCAAACTCAGAGGTGGTGGAGCTCGGAGGTGGAGCTTCGGAGTTGGGCGCTCGGCATTGGTGCTCGGCATCAAACTTTGGTGTGCAGCTTTGACGAAGGGCAGAGCGGAAGGTGGAGCTCGAAGCTCGGTGATGTGCTCGACGAGTGGGTTCAATCGAGTAGTGTTGAGGAAGAGGGAGACGAAGTTTGAAGGAGGCGAGCTCGATGATAATGGAGAGGAGCTCGACTTGGAAGAGAGCTCGTTAAGGATGGAGGCGAGCTCGCAGTGTTGGTGAGTTCGACCTCGGCGTGGGCTCGCTTGAGGAAGAGCTCGGCACTTGGAGCTTGAAAAGGCTCGTGTGGAGCTATCGACGATCGTGACGAAGCCTTGGCGAGCTCGGTTATGAAGGCAGCGGTGCCCTTGAGCTTAACGAAGAAGAGGTCGACAATGGTGGTTGTCGATGAGGTGCTTGGAGGTGAGCTCAGCGCTGTTGTGGAGATTCGACGGGGTGGAGACGAGCTCGGTGTTGGAGGTTGGCGATGGGAGATGAGCTCGATGTCGGGTTCGGTTGCATTCTGGCGATGAAGTTGGGAAGGTGGTGAAGAAGTTGGAATGAGCTAGGTTTTTGTCTTGTTTTTTTGTTTTGGCGGGGGAATGGCTGAAGAAGAAGGACTGAAGAAGGTGACGTGGGTTATGGGTTTGGATCCCTTAACGGGTCTGAGCCCGACCCAGTAGCTTCTTTTTTTTCTTCTTCCTTACTGTTCGGCAGCTGCATCTTGTTCGGCAGATCCGAGCACGGATTTTGAGGTGCATTTTTGCCACTTTGCAGTTCGGTAGTTCGGTAGCTCGGATTTGAGATCCGAGCTACGTGGCTCAATCTGGACGGTTGATCACGATCGTGGTGCGAATCACGAGACAAGAGGCTCAAATTTCGAGAAAACGTTATCTTGTCGTTTTGTGGAGACGTGGCGCGATCTGAGCCGTTCATCATGTTCTAGCACGTTTTTTGAGACAATCTGACGGTGAAACTGGCTCGGCAGCTTTTTTCTCCATATGTGGAGGTCGGTACCTCGGCACCTCGGCTCGGTGGCTCGGCCATGGCAGAGCTCGGCCCTGAGAAGAAAGAGGAAGGGGAGGAGAGGCATTCGGGTTCTCTCCTCTGCCTTGTTCTTTCGCACAGTGAAGAAGAGCAGAAGTGTTGGGTACTTTTGGCGGGAAGATTGAAGAAGAAGGAGAAGAATGAAGAAGCTAAGAAGGGTATGGGTCGGATTGTGGGTATCGGATCTGACCCCGACCCATTAGCCTCTTTTTCTTTCTTCCTCTTTATCTGCTTGCTTGTTCGGCAAATCCGAGCACGGATTTTGAGGCACATTTTTTGCCACTTTGCAGTTCGGTAGATCGGATTTTAGATCCGAGCAACGTGGCTCCATCTGGACGGTTGATCACGATCGTGGCGCGAATCACAAGACAAGAGGCTCACATTTCGAGAAAACGTTATCTCGTCGTTTTGTGGAGACGTGGCGCGATCTGAGCCGTTCATCATGTTCTAGCACATTTTTTGAGACAATCTGATGGTGAAACCGGCTCTGCAGAATTTTTCTCCATATGCGGAGGTCGGTACCTCGTCCACTCGGCTCGGTGACTCGGTAGTTCACCCTCTGCCCGTAGTAGCTCGGTGTAGTGGAGCTCGGAGTTCGGATGGCTCGAGCGTGAGGAGAAGCTTGGCGAGTTGATGAAGGGGATGGGTCAGAGCTTGTCAAGGAAGGGGGTCGGCATATGGAAGAGGTGATGCTCTGTTTGGTTTTGAAGAGGAGCCCCACTCCTTGGTGTGGAGAAGACCCATTCTTTGAAGAGAGTGTAAGGAGCAACTCTCTGGGAGAGTTTTGAGCTCCGAACTCGCTTAGAAGAGGCCCGCTTTGGAGGCGAGCGGAGTGAAGAGCTCGGTTCTGGGAGAGCCATCTGGCAGACGAGTTTGAGGAGCAACTCTAGGAGAGAGTTGTGCTCCGAACTCGTTTGAGAAGATCTCCGCTTTGGAGGCGAGCGGAGTGAAGAGCTCGGCTTTAGGAGAGCCATTTGAGAGACAAGTTTGAGGAGGAACTCTAGGAGAGAGTTGTGCTCCGATCTTGTTTAAGAAGATCTCCACTTTGGAGGCAAGTGGAGTGAAGAGCTCAGCTTTAGGAGAGCCATTTGGAAGACAAGTTTGAGGAGGAACTCTAGGAGAGAGTTGTGCTCCGATCTTGTTTGAGAAAAGGTCCTCTTTGGAGGCGAGAGGAGTGAAGAGCTCGGCTCTGGGAGAGAGCGATCTGGAAGACGAGTTTGAGGAGCAACTCTAGGAGAAAGTTTTAGCTCCGAACTCGTTTGAGAAGAGGTCCGCCTTGGAGGTGAGCGGAGCAAAGAGCTCGGCTCTGGGAGAGAGCCATTTGGAAGACGAGTTTGAGGAGCAACTCTAGGGGAGAGTTGTGAGCTCCGAACTCGTTGAGAAGAGGTCCGCTGTAGAAGGAGCGGAGTGAAGAGCTCGGCTCTGGGAGAGAGCGATCTGGAAGACGAGTTTGAGGAGCAACTCTAGGAGAGAGTTTTAGCTCCGAACTCGTTTGAGAAGAGGTGCGCCTTGGAGGTGAGCGGAGCGAAGAGTTCGGCATTAGGAGAAAGCCATCTGGAAGACGAGTTTGAGGAGCAACTCTAGGAGAGAGTTTTAGCTCCGAACTCGTTTGAGAAGAGGTCCGCCTTGGAGGTGAGCGGAGCAAAGAGCTCGGCTCTGGGAGAGAGCCATTTGGAAGACGAGTTTGAGGAGCAACTCTAGGAGAGAGTTTTAGCTCCGAACTCGCTATTTAAGTGACAGAATCAACGGTTGTGGGAGCAGTTCCGAATGGCGAACCACTTCTAACTCGCTTAGGAGCAAGTTATCCGAAGCAGAATCGAGCCAAGTGTTGGACTCCGAACCATCGTTAGAGTTATTCAACGGTTGTGGGAGCATTTCCGAATGGCGAACCACTTCTAACCCGCTGAAGAGCAAGTTATTTGAAGAGGAATCGAGCCAAGTATTGGACTCCGAACCATCGTTAGAGTTATTCAACGGTTATGGGAGCAATTCCGAATGGCGAACCACTTCTAACCCACTGAAGAGCAAGTTATTTGAAGAGGAATCGAGCCAAGTGTTGGACTCCAAACTCGTTGTTAAAGGTTAGTAAGTTGCGGGAGCAGCCATGTAGAAGAAGCTGGACTCCGAACCCACCATTTAAGAGAGTCGTGACTCGGAGAGATAGAGAAGCAAGAGCAATAATTTTCAATGAAAAGATGTAAAGTTTTATCGAGATAAACTAAGTGACCGCTTCAATAGGGCGAGCCATTATTACATGCTATTGGCCGGGTTACAAGCATCGGCCTTATTGAAAATCAGGATCCTACTTCTATAATAAGGTGAAGACCTCTTGGGAGGAGCTGGGAGATTCTGAGTCTTGAAGCTCGGCGGACCCTTCTGTTCGTTTGTAGGCTCCTCAGGGGGGAAGCTCGGCCCCCTCTTTTTGGACGAACTTGGTCAGGTGTCCCCGCTGTATGAGTTCTTCGATCTCCTCCTTAAGAGCCCAACAATCATCTGTGTCGTGGCCGTGGTCCCTGTGAAAGCAGTACCACTTATCCTTGTTCCTCTTCTTGCCAGGTGTATTCATTCTAGGGGGAGCATGGAGTAGCCCTTCCTTGTCCACCTCCATAAGAACTTCTGATATATTAGCAATGAGGGGGGTGAACTTCTCAAAACGAGGAGTCAGGCAACGCTGTCCATTGCCGTCCTTCTGGGATTTTTGGGACCCCTCTTCGCTTGTGCTCTTCCGTTTGTTCCCGGAAGATGTCTCCTCAAAGCCCGGGAGATTCTCGGCTTCTTCAGCCCGAATATACTTCTCGCTCCTAAGAAGGAGGTCGGCGAAATTATGTGGGGCTCCTTGGCAAGGGAGGAGCGAAGGCCAGAGTTGAGGACATTCGATTGGAAGGCGGCCGCTGCAACAGGCTGGTCAAGGGAAGCGATGGATCTCACTTCTGCAGTGAACCTCTTCACATAGTCTCTCAACTTCTCTCCCTTCTCCTGGCGGAGCTGGTGTAACGAGATGTTGGTCTTCTCCGTGCGTCTGCTACTCCCAAAATAAGTGATGAAGAGGGTCTCAAATTGTTCGAAGGAGAATATGGAAGACGGGGCGAGGCGGGAGTACCATTCCCAAGCCGAACCCTTAAGAGTGGCGGGGAAGGTTTTGCACAGCAAAGCATCAGAAGCTTAGTGGATTAGCATGAGGGTCTTAAAGCTTTCGATGTGGTCCACGGGGTCCGACTCCCCCGAGTAAGTTTCGAACTGCGGGGGTTCGAAACCTCTTGGGATAGGAGCCACCATGATGGTCCGGGAGAAGGGAGGTCTGCTCGGGCGGATGGTCCTTCCTCTTAACTCCTCATCCTTGTCTATTCGGCCGAGGTGCCTCTCCATCTCGTGGAGGCAGCGGCAGAGAGCATCGTCCCTTCGACGGTAGTCAAACGAGCCTCTGGACTCGTCTTCATAGGAAGGGGAGCGAGGACTACGACGACGGTAGCTCTGGGAGCGACGAGGACTTGGGACCCGTGGAGGAGTAGGAGCCCTTTGGGCATTGTTGTTGTTGGGTCGGAGGTTGAGAGCTTGCAACACCGTTGCTTGGAACTGCTGGAACTCGGCACGGGTGATGGCTGCCTCATCATTCCTCGGATGTTGTCGACCGGCAGGGGAATGAGGTCTTCTCCTATGGTGTTCGGGGGACTCTTTCATCCCTCTTCAGGTAGGGGACCTTCTGTAGTCTCGGCGGTGAGGAGATCGCTCATCCGGACGCTGTTGGCGGGAGGCTCCCTCTCGGGCCCGCTTTTCGTCCAGACGGCGGCGAAGATCCTCATCCTTCTGCCAATTGAGGATGGTATTGTGGAGGTCGGAAACTCGAGGATTGTGGGAGGCCATGGAATCTGAAGAGGCATTGTGTACCGAAATGCGGTCCTGATGAAGGGGTTGCTTTTGCGGGTTGGGACGCGAAGCCCCCGCACCGGCATTCTGAGGACCGGCGGGACCCTTAGGGGGTTGCTAATTCTGAAGAGGAGGCTGATCTTGTTGAAGAGGGTCTTCCGCTTGGAGAGGAAGTTGCCCCTGCTGCTGAGCGGGATGGACAGGGACTTCCTACTGTTGATCAACAGGGTTGGGTCCACGGTTGGACCCCCTGGATCTTACTTTTCTGGGAGGCATGGCTGGAGAAGATCTGAGCGACGGGAAGAGGGGAGGCTACTATTCGTATGGTTTCCCACAGACGGCGCCAATCTGTTGCTGCTGATTTTGGTGTGGGAGCAAACAGATAGTATTTGTGGATTCTTGGAAAAACCCGAATAGCAAACCTGAACCTGTTCTGTTGGAGTCTGACCGCTGACTCCCGCCGTTCACCTGCAATAAGTGCGAGACACCGGGATGGATCCCGGCGACGCACCCTCCGACGCTCTTGTCAGTAATCTGAATGATTAAGCAAGAACTTTAAACTGGAAAAGTATTGATTATCTCTTAATAGTGGTGGATGGGGGGTATTTATAGTCGCCGTTGGGATCAGATTAGGAATGTGATCCCTGCGATCAGATTAGGAATGTAATCCCTAATTCCCAGTGAAAGGATAGATGTGAATCAGGACTGTTGATTAGGACTAATCAAGAACCCTAATTCTATCCTGCTGGACCGGGTTCATTTCGGGTTGGGACCCGTACCCAGTTGAGGTGGATCCATTCATGGGTTATTGGGTCGTGAAGAAAGACCCAGTTCCCATTTCAGACCGGTTAGTAGGTGAAATTACCGTTTTACCCCTGAGCTTTAAGATTCGTGTCCGATGTGAACGGTCCCGATTTAATCCTATTTTTAGCCATATCACCAACCTACTCACAAAGTTTCGTAATTTTTGGAGGTCGTTTGTAGGGTTTTCTAGTGTAATCATACTAAAAAAATTCTAACTTTTTTGGTTCTTGTTCGAGAAACGTGACAAAACCCCACAAACGGTATCAAAAATTTATAAAATTTTGCAACTTAGTCCAATTCACTTAACACAAGCTATCCCAAGTTTTAGAAGTGGGTTTCGACTCACGGTTAGCGAGATACGGCCGTGTACCGCTTTATTTTAGATCTTGTTCACCAAACGTGATACACGGACGTATCTATCAAACCATGAGTCAAAAATCACTTCTACAAATTGCGGTGGCTTGTGTTACGTGAGTCCAACCTACTCGCAAAGTCTCATAATTTTTGGAGGTCGTTTGTAGGGTTTCTAGTCTAACTGTATTTAAAAAATTCTAATTTTTTTTTGTTTTTGTTCGAGAAATATGGCAAAACCCCACAAACGGCATCAAAAATTTATAAAACTTTGTAACTTGATTGAATTCATGTAACACAAGCCCCCACAACTTGTAGAAGTGAGTTTCGACTCACGGTTTGCGAAATACAACCATGTATCACTTTATTAGGGTTTTTATTTACCAAAAGTGATACATGGCTGTATCTTACAAAATGTGAGTCGAAACTCACTCCTACAAGTTCCATTAGCTTGTGTGTCATGATTGCAACCCACTCGCAGAGTTTTGAAATTTTTTTTTTACCGTTTATGCGGATTTACTAATATCGAACAGTTATAAATCCGACTCAATCTACAATTTCGACGAACGAACAACAACAACTACGACTAAAATTTCACCGTCTAAAATCATGACAATACTATATACAAACTACTACATCTACAAAATTACGCATCACAATAATCAATTCAATTAATTAGAAAGCAACATAAAAAACATAAAAAACAACATAAATATATACTACGAGGCAAAGGATTAAGTCATTACCATGCACAACTGCGAATTTTCCCAATGTAGGTGTTGTTAAAGAACTAGGATTTCCACTTCCTAATTTGCATTCGTAGATTGGAGGAGGATGGGTTTCGAAGATTGGATGAGAGATTGGGAGTGTGTGAGAGAGAGAGAGTTAATAGAGGAGCTGCAACAACGGTGGACAGGGGAGGAGGAGATTGAGAAATAGTTAGGATTAGGGTTTTTTGGGTTTTGTGAATAAGTTCGAAATATGGAGAGAGGGAGAAGAAGGAGATAGTGAGTGAGAGAGTGAAGTGAGAGAGGAGGAGTCTCTCCTAGTGGGCCTGCCATCCCCTAACAAGAAGATCTTATCTCTTGAGGGGAGAAACATAAAAGAGATAAGGAATTCAAATTGATCCAACGGACACAAATCAATCTCTTGATATGTCTCTCAGGCCTATAAATACCCCTCCCCCTCTACAGTCAGAAGATAATCAACAATTTGCCAGTTTTCTCTCTCATACTCTCTTTCTCTTTTTGGTTCTGACTTGAGCGTCAGAGGGTCTGTCACCGGGGCCACCCCCCCGGTGTTTCAGGCTTTTTGCCGATCCATCAGCCGCATCAGCAACCGTCGGATTCAGATTACGGTGGTCAATCAACGATTCAGATTCAATCTCAGGATTTCTAACCAAGTTCAAAAGTCAGATTTTTAGTAGTTTCCATCAATTATTAACTCACTATCTGTTTGCTCCCACACCAAAATAAGCAGCAACAAAAACCTAGATCCTCCAAAGACTCATGGTGCCTTCCTTCCCTTCAACCATCGATTCTGTTTTCGCACTGCGACGTGCGAGGTGCTTGCCATCCGTAACCCACCAAGTCTTGCTCGAAGGCGATACAACTCCAAGTCTTTCTCGACGATTATTTCTCTGAGTAGACCACACTCTCCCATACTGTCTTTCATCACTTTCGGAGGCAGTGGAAAGTTGACCAGATGATCAGAATATAAGAGTGCTAACTCACAATCCCTCTCAACGAGTGTTGACTTATGGCGAACAGACTCTAACCATTCGTCCTCTGACTGAGCACGCAAACGGTCAACTGTCAATTCCATTATATGCAGTCGTTGCGAAGGTGCTCAACCTCATCACTACGAGGATTCTCCCCGGATCCAACGATCATCTGTCAACAATTCCAAAAGCATGGTCAAACAAAGAGACAAAAATACTTGGTGTCACAGGAAAGCGTCGCTTCAAAGCACACAAACGCAATACCACAAGTGATAGCAAGACTGGAAGATTGTTTTTCAAACACTAAGCGAAGATACAAGAATGTGGTGGCCAGTCTACAATTAGGCATCATAGAAAGTAAACTACAAGTTCGAAACAAAACAAATCAAGAAAAGCCTGAAAGAAAAAGAACATAATAAGGTGAATCAAGCATCCAACTGCTTCGGCACCATCACGGATAAGGAATCCCCAGCTGCTTCCTTTCCCTTGTCCTTCTTTCAAGAGCCACTCTTCGTGCCACCCGCAGAAGTGCCGATCCCACCATCGTCCTTCCTGCCCGTATCAAGGGTTTCACCAGGTCGAAGGGTCACATGGTAGCCTTTCCGTCGAAACCGGGAACATGCTCCACCACGTGTGAAATCACTGCAGCATAATACTTGAATATCACCCCTTGCAGCTTGGGTTTGCACTCAGCAAGAACCTTGGCCACCTCGACCTTCAGCTTTGAGGTCGCATCAGTGCGAGCCTTCTCCAATTCCAGTAGAAGATCTGCGTTCTTCTTTTCTAACGTCTTCCCTATCTCTCAGTGGACCTGGTCTGTCACTTTTTATGGGCTTGAAAGAAGGCTCATGTATTGGAGAAGGCCCGGACCTGTTAAAGAGGCCCGTTATGATTAATCTTCCTGTAGAAGCTTTGAGATTTGTGCAGGAATCGCACGGTCCTGATTTGCTGCGATTTTTACCATCATCGGTTTTCATGTGTTTTTTATTCAAATATGCATGAGGCAATAGCAAAAAAGAAAAGTAGTAGAAACCTTACCAAATTTCATTCTTGAATCCAACGCCGCAATCAACTCTGTCTTCAACCCGGACACTTCCCAAAATCCAAATTTCGGATTTGAAAAACACATATTATAAATTGAAAATTAAATAAGGTCATCAATTAGTGTTTCAAAAGTTAATATATACATTACACATACATACAATTGATTTAGTTAAGCAAAATTTCTCAAAAGTATTTTCACTTACACCTTACATGCTACATAATCATTTCATCGAAGAGTTGTTGATCAAAGCAATGTTCTAGAAATTAAGTAATAAATTTCAAGATTTTCAAATATTTCTTATTCAAATATTCATGAGGCAATAGAAAAAAAGGAACAATAGAAGAAACATTACCAAATCTCAATTTTGAATTTGACACCGCAATCATTCCTATCTTCAACCCATACTATTTCCAAATTCCATCAAAAATATTGTCTTGATGAACGTGGTGGTTCGAAAACAGCGAAGGAGGCGATGCAGTGAGTGGGAGGCGGTAGTGTCGGAGGCGAGGTCAAGGTTTGGGAAGGGCCGCTCGGGAGGGGACAGCCTCGGAGGTGAGGAGGGCACGCGGGAGGCAAGTTGGAAGGGCAGTGTCAGAGGCGAGGAGGGCGCGGGAGGCGGGTGGGAGGCGAGTCTGAGGCGAAGAGGGTGCATGGAAGACAGGTAGGGGGCGAGGAGGGCGCGTGGTGTGTGAGGAGGCAGTGTGGGAGGTGAGGGTTGGATAGAATTTTGAAAGTGGGAGAGGACAAGTTCATGACTAGGGAGAGTTTAGGGTTTTTTATTTTTTATTTTGTTTATTTCTTTATCTTATGAAAATGTGCGGAACGCACGTGTTAGTTTAAATGAGATTGATATTTTTCTCTGCTTTCTTTATTTCAAAATAAAGGAAGGGGAGAGGGGGTAGACACTATAGCTTAATATATAGTTATAATTTGCTATTTTTTAAACTCTCTCTCTCTCTCTCTCTCTCTCTCTCTCTCTCTATATATATATATATATATATATATATATATATATATATAGAGAAAGAGAGAGAGAGAGAGAGAGAGAGAGAGAGAGAGAGAAATCTTCCATTGCAGACTCTTCTCGTGCACACCCCCATGCGCACTCTTCCACAGCTGCCTGATCTTCATCATGATCTTCGGGAAGATTGGATGGCTCTTCTTTCTCCAGCTCTCTCTCTCTTAATGTGATGGGGTAAATGAATTTTTTCACTCAACCAAAATATACTCCCTCTCCTTCTCTCATTCTCTCCTTTGTTTTCTCTCCCATTTATCCCGCTCCAATCCTCTTCCCAAATCAGAAAAAAAAATCCTAGCTCCAAATCCGACGAGATCTTCCCCAAATCGAAACCCTTAAATCCTAAATTGAAACCCTAGCTCGCTCAACTCCGAGCTCCCGAACACAACCCCCGATGTCCTTCTCTCGCTTCTCTCACCTCCGAAACCCGAGCCCATCTCCACCTACCCCTAAATCCTTGCTCTGAAATCGTAGATCCTCATGCTCCCCAATTTCCCCAAATCGAACAAGGATATATATATAGGGAACTCTTCAGTTGCGTACTCCTTTTGTGCGCACCCCAAATTATCATACATGCACTCTTTATGCTTGTAAGAGGATTGGAATCCGCTGTCGAAGCCCGGCTAAGTACGAGGCTCGGATATGGGTTCTTCAAATAGTGAATGCCATTTGACAATATGATACTGGAGGGAAGTGTTTGATTCTCATACATGCTTTTAAGAATTTTGTTCAATTATTTACATTTTTTGGTTGCATCAGTAGGCAATGATGAGTTACACAAAACAGTATTGTTGGTTTATTATATGATACTAAGTTGCTATAATTTGATAATGGATGGAAGTCATATAAAATTCATCAAAAATTGAGTAATGATCATTTGCTCTCTGTTAATTTGCTACTTTTGCTCTAAGAGGAACAAACACTAAGATATGTACACCTGAAGAGTTCCCTATATATACCAGCATAGAACAAAGATATGAACTATATCATATGGTATTGCAATAATATTTGATCTTGTTGGCATTGCAAGAGGGTGTATGTATTTGAACTAGTTGGCATGGTAAATGCTTGATTATTTATGCATTTAGTACTCTGGGTTTCGATTTGGGGAAGATCTCGTCTGATTTGTAACTAGGGATTTTTTTTCGATTTGAGGAGAGGATTGGAGCAGGATAAATGAAAGATAAAACGAAGGAGAGAATGAGACGGTGTATATTTTTTGTTGAGTGAAAAGACTCATTTAACCCCCCCCCCCCCCCCAATCACATTAAGGGAGAGAGCGGAAGAAAGGAGCGCCACCCGTTCTTCATCAAGATCATAATAAAGATCGGGTGGTTGTGCTCGAGTGTGCACAAGGGTGCTTACAGGATGAGTGCACAACAGAAGGGTTCCCTATATATACTAATAGAGAGCAAAGATTTAAACTACATCATATGATATTGCAGTGGTATATGAACTAGTTGGCATAGTAAATGCTTGATTATTTAAGCATTTGAACTAGTTGGCATGACATTAACGTGCAGCCATAGTGACTGATGTTTGAATTTTTTTAGCAATTTGCTTCATTTTTTAATTTTCCTTAATTGATGCTTGTCACATTGCTGCATTTGTTGAACATGTCATTTTGCTGCTTTTGTTGAACTGATGCTTGATTATTTAGCAATGTAACCCCTATTGCTCATATTTATATTTTTAATTATATTTAATAAAATTCTTGATTATTTACTTTTATTTTTGGGTGTATTTAATTTCTTTCCATTGTTTGGTGCGTTGTTCTTCTCTCTCTTGTGATTCATTTTGCATTGATTCAGTTTTTTTATTCTCATTTATTTGGCCTACAATTGTTCTTGATCTTGTCTATTGTTTAAACCTATTTCATGGCATATTTGTCTCTTATTGGATTCTTTTTACCCTATGGATACTACACAGTTTACCTAAACCCATATTGTCTCTATTTAAACACCCTAATTGAACCGTAACCCTAATTACCAAACCTTAATATTCTCTTTCTCCCTTCTAGCCGTCATCTTCCCTACCCCGACCTTCGACCTACTCCCGATCTCACCTGACTTCCTTGTTGTCGTCGTTCTTCTCTGACACCCGCGACACCCCCGATCACCCATCTCCCGACCTACCCCTCCTCTCCTCTTCCCCTTCACTGTCATCGACTTCACGAAGCACGCCCAGACCGAGCCCTCTCCTGTCGTCCTCCCTGTGGTCGATCGCCACCGCGACCCCAATCGCCGCCCGTCCTGCCGCGCCGTCATCATCTTCTCTGGCCGTCGGTGCTGCCGGTCTTGCTGTTGAGTGCTGCTGTCTCCTTTGTTGTGTGTGCACGTACGTCGTGTGCACGCATTTTGGGTTGGATTGGATTCTCATCTCTCGTCTCCTTGTTCGTTGTGTTCGTTGTTCAGGATCCGTTCCCGTTATTTTGTTCTTCGTTTCCGTCGTCTTCATAACAGGCAAGTAGCTTGTACGTGTTCTTTTTGTCATACAAGTTAATACGGTAAGTAATCTAGTATGAAAATATTTTTACTCTCATAATGATCTATATTTGTTAGTTTAACCGTTGACATCATCGCCTGATCATGAGTAGTTATAATAATTGACACCCGTTGCATGAAAATAATTAGATTAGTTGACACCTTGATTGTATGTTGTTTGTGACACACCGTATGTTATAAATGACTGTTGTATAGAAGTTTGTTGGTTGTATTATCTCATTATAGACCGTTTATTCACATGCCATGCTGATTTGAGTAACCCACATATACCATACTTTGTATAACATCTAGATTAGACCGTTTGTAGTTAAGTTGTTTGATAAAATGCCGAAGAGAACTTCTGTTTTGCTGCTTCCCTATTTGTACAGTAATTTCGACCCCAATAATGTTAGTAAAATAAATCAGTTTGCGAACATGATTTGTAGCCTTTGTTTTCTAGTTTCCAGAACTTTCGACGGATCTGAATTTCGAGTTTTGATGCATGAGTTATTGCCGTTTTACTGCAGTCATACCGTATATTCTAGATTCTGAACTATATGTATTCTGTGTGGAATTTTATTTTAAAACTGATATTAAAAGTAGAACTTGAACTCTATATTTTTCAGAGTATGTCTAGATATGACTGGGAGCAATCGCTAATTTTTGTGGAATTAATTAATGATTTTTGTATCTCATTTCATACTTATGAAACTAATCGATATATTTCCAAACTGCATGCTGTTCAGTAAAGAGTTATGTTTTCAACCTTATTCTATTCGTTTCTTATGAAAACTTTGTGAATAAAAACTGTAGCCTTATTTGTCTATTTTATAACCCTTTTGAAGGATCTGGATTTCGAATTATATTTTATGAATTATCTCTATTTTGGTACTACTGTGTCTGGACTTTCAGAATCAAGATTTTGTTGCATTACTCAGTTTTTCCAATTTTGTTGACTACTATATGTAATATAAATTCATGATATTTTATATTTTGAAATTAGATATGTTAAGAAATCTTTCAGATTTAATTATGATGATATTCAACTCTTTCTATGCTTATAAACACGATTTTGTATTTTCTGGCTGAACATAACTTCTGTATTAAATGTTATTTTCAACCCTATTTATGTGGCTGATATGTGACTTATATATATGTGCTGGAATCGAAAGAGAGTCTAGTTTCTAGATTTTCTGATGGATCTGGATTTGCTATTCTGTAGTAACGGAAATCTCAGATTTGATACAGTAGTGTCTTGCTATCCAAAACTGAAAATTTTGTTGTTTTGATCATTATGAGTTGTTTTTATCAACCGTTGCAATCACTATTTCATCTTAGACTTATTTCCTATTCTTGCCATGTCTTTAGCCTGTTTATATTCGTTCACACATGTTTATTAATAATAAAAGAAATCAAGCCGGGGTTTTAAGGGAAAAGATCGAGTAGTGGACAATATAGAATTGCATATTCAGAAGGGACTCGTTTCCCCACTGTTTACTGTGGTACCTACTGTTTATCTCTGGATGCATGAGGGCATGATCCATGACACCGTTTGTTGTTATTACTGTTACTGTTACTGTTTGTCTGAATATATTGCCCTATAGAAGTACCACTACAAAATCTTAAACCGAAACTGTTTGATGTAGCAACGTAAAATCTGGGACGAATGAAGTGCTACCTAGCTAGTAATGAACATTAGACATAAGAATAACTGTTTACACTGTCATATCCTGTTATGGTTAATGTGGATCTTTACTGTTACTGTTGATCCTTACTGTTACTGTAATGCTTCTCCTGTTATCACTACAGTGCTTACTGTTATTTGTAGACCGTTGTATTTACTACTTTCTCCATGTTAGTATTACCTGTTTAGTTTAGTTTTCTCCCCATTTTCCTACTTGTATTGCTTAGTTTAGTTTTCTCCCCATTTTTCTACTTGTATTGCTTGTAGCCCAGACTTGCATCTAACAGGTGTTATGTTTTCCTATTTTCCCTATTTTTCTTGTAATTGCTATATGAGCAGGTTTTGCTAATCAATTGCCTACTGGAGTTGGTGAGCAAAAGTTTTGACCTGCGCAATTAGAATAATTTGATTAAAATATTTTGATGAACTATTTTATTTTATGAACTGTATTGAGACTTGTATTTGGGCTTATTGTCCCAGGATTATTGTTTTGTTTCGGATCTAGTATTTGTTGGAACATTTATTATTGATGCAATAAATACTATTGAGTTATAATTGTTTTTGCATGCCTGATTGAAGTATACTGTTATATTTATTGTTATGATGAGTCAAGCAGATCCATACAGATTATGGATGGTAAAAACTATCCGTTGGGCTTAGTCGCGTACCATATTCCGTATTCTTTTGGGAAGCGGGGCGTGACAGACAATTTTGATAATTTTGATAAAGACAAGTGTGTTCCGAGCCTACTACGCTTCACATTTCAGAAATTGCCTATTGAATTAGTAGGTTTTAAATCATGCAACAACAATAAGGAACTCAAAAGCTAATTCTTATGTTGTTGTTTTTTTCAGCAGAAGAGGATACGCATCCGAAGAGAAAGAAGAAGAAGATGGAGCAGCAACAGAAGCAGCATTAGCATAAGGGAGTTAATTGAATAAGCAGCAGCATAAAGAGTGCACAACTGAGAGTGTGCAACTGAATAGGTCCCTATAATATGAATGTGTCTGTTAATTCTGAATTTTTATGAATGTCCACAACATAAGGATGTATGTTTTGATTTGGGAAAGATCTCGTCGGATTTGGAGCTAGGGTTTTTTCGATTTAGGGAGAGCATTGGAGTGAGATAAATGAGAGAGAAAACGAAGGAGAGAAGGAGAGAAGGAAAAAAAGGAAGGGTGTATGTTTTGGTTGAGCGAAAAGACTCATTCACGCCCTTCGCCCCCCCCCCCCCCCCCCCATCACATGAAGGGGAAAAGCGGGAGAAAGGAGAGCCACCTGATCTTCCCCAAGATCATGATAAAGATCGAGTGACTGTGGAAGAGTGCGCAACGAAAGAGTTCTATATATATATATATATATATATATATATATATATATATATATATATATATATATATATATACTAGATTTGCCCGTGGATACGTGCCTACTACACGTTTTCGTGAACAAACCAATCAAAAATAATCACTAATTTTAACCCAAAATAGGGAAAATACGATACCATATCTTCACATCGCTGCTGACAACCAACTGTCGTCTCGATCTGTTGACATCGCCGCCGATAGCCAACTGACTAACAACCAACCGCCAACAAAATCGAGAAGAAAGATAGAGTAAGAGAGAGACAGTGAGAGGGAGTTGGGTGCTGAGGTGAGCTCGGGTGGAGCTTCGGGAGAGCACAAGAGGAGGAGTAGGGGTGCAGTGGAGGCTTGGAGAGCGGGTGTGGCTGCAGGCGGTGGGGCGTCGGGGCTGGCATCGAGTGGTGGTGGTTGAGAGGTGCGAGAGAGGTGGTTTCGGGAAGAGAGAGAGAGGGAGAGAGAGGAGGGTTCGGGAATTAGAAGAGAGAGATAGAGATAGAGAGGGGTGAATTTGGGGGGGGGGGTCGGTAAGAGAGAGAGAGAGAGGGAGGGAGGGTGTATTTGAGTTAATTTTGGGGGGGGGATAGGTTTTGGAGGGAAAAGAATTGGTATGAAAGGAAATTTTTTAGAGGGAAAATGTGTTTTGGGAGGGTGAATTTTAGCCGTTGATTTGGTTTCAATTGAGTGGGAGCCACTTGATAACTTTTTTTTCAAAATGTGTTGTGTTTTATTATATGGATATATATGAGAAAATTGAGTCGCATATTTGTATGGGAAAATTTTCTCATACAAAGTGAGTTGTCAAAACAAGAACTCTTAGATTATAGGGTTGTTAAAGAACATCCTGGTTCATCTTGGTTGTTAAGATTCTCTACTGCAATTTGTATATGAGTCATTTGATCAAACCTAAGGGTTCTTGTTTTGACACCTTACTTTGTATGAGAAAACTTCTTCATACAACTATGAGGCTCACTTATATATATATATATATATATATATATATATATATATATATATAGTCCCCTTCGGTTGCACACTACTTTTGGTGAGCACTCCGTGAGCACTCACGAACTAGAGACCCTATGAAAAATCCGAACCGCTCATATTGTTCTATATATCTTAGATAGCCTAACAATAAAAAATCAAGTAATTTGAAGTTCATTTGCCCATCCATCAAGCTGTTAGAATTTTCAGCCATACAATTTTGTGATGATGTAAATCATGGGCAAATGAACTTCAAATTACTTAATTTTTTATTGTTAGGCTATCTAAGGCATATAGAACAATATGAGCGGTTCGGATTTTTCATAGGGTCTCTAGTTCGTGAGTGCTCACGGAGTGCTCACCAAAGTAGTGTGCAACCGAAGATTTCTCTCTCTCTCTCTCTCTCTCTCTCTCTCTCTATATATATATATATATATATATATATATATATATCATGTAGGTCCAATTTGTGGTTCGATTTGTATTACTGTTGAAATTGTTCATTTTTCAACCACATGATGCATGGATGAATGACTTCCAAACTACTTGATTTTTTTACACATACATCAATTAGCATGATATATATGATGGACGAAGTGGATCTTCCATAAGAGTCCTACCAAGTGAGTATAATCACTTTGTATGAGGAAAATTTTCTCATATTCTATATGAGGCTCACTTTTCTCATATATATACATATGAATAAAAAGTGATATGGCAACTTTCTCATTTAGTAAATGAGCAATTGATGAGATGGCATGCATATGATACATTGGACAACTAACCATTTTTAGTATTTCTCAATCACTTGGATATCATCTCATCAATTTCTCATTTACTAAATGAGCAAGTTTTTTTTATCGTTAAACGGCAGGTAAAAAAAACCCCGCGTTTCATTAAAAATGATTTAACAAAATATATAACAAAAAATAAGGCATATGAAGTTCAAATCCCAACAGGTTGGGTTCTGGACCTCATACACCTCAATCAACAGACAAAAAATACAACAAAATCTGGTCCTACTGGTCAGCTGCCCCCTGCCAGAGCAAATTTCGTGTGCCAGTTTGGGCTCACTCTCTCACTCAGTCCCTCGCTTGTACACTGTTTATCCTCTCCAACTATTGTACGCTCTGTCTCGTCGCCCCCAGCAGTGACCCAAACGATAAGTGTAAGCACCGTATTAGAGACACCGCAGGCGCTCCGCCAATCTGACAACTCCATGTCAAGATTGAGTCTTCGTTCTCATCCCCTCGCTTCACCCTCGATGACTCTCACCGCAACCTCGCTTCACCCTCGTAGACGTCATACCTGATCCCTGCGAGCCCTCTGATATGAAAGAAACCACAGACACCCCTCACTTTGACCAACTAAATGAGCAAGTTGCTCATACGCTCTTTTGCCTATATGTGTGTGTGTGTGGTGTTTAAGTTATCGTGTGCTTCTGTACTGGTTTAATTTTGATATCGTAGGGTATTTGAGATTCCACAACTCTCAACAATTCACATTACATAAAGAGTGCGCTAAATAAGTAATCCTGCTCGCATAGATCATGTATACATACTCCTAAGCATGTGCTTGCAAGAGGATCTGCGAAAGTACTATCATTAAATACAAAATTTATCGAAATTTCCTTGTCTCATAGACTGATTCCCACACAAGCACAAGTAGGGTCACCCAAAATAAATTTAGACATAACATCGCATTTAAAATCTACAGGTTGAATGAGGAAGACATTGCATAGATTTCAGTCTTCCAGTTACAGATCGATGCCAAAGATCACCTGGACTCGAAAGCATTCATTAATATTAATAATAGGGTAATTTTACACCTGCATTCAAATCTACTACATTTCTTTACTATCTTAGGCGGCACACTACTATTAAATGTTTCTGCCACATACTCTACAATAACCTCCACTAAATAGTGTGCCACCTAAAATAGTCATGAAAAATGTAGTAAATTTGGTAGTAGGTGTAGCATTACTCTTAATAATAACTAGTAATTTGCACGTGCAATGCACGTCCTAATAATTCTTTTTAAAAGTAAGGGAAAATTTAAAAAAAACTACACAAAACTTTTGGCCTTTTAAAAAAAACTACACTAATTTTTTTTTTAAAAAAAGGACACAATGTTTAAATAAGGTCCACTGGGTTAGTTAGGGTTAGTGTTAGGGTTAGGGTTGGGTTAGGGTAGGGTTTAAAAAAATCACTTTGATCTTTTATTTGTGTTTAAAAAAACCACACTCATCTTTTATTTTTGTTTGAAAAAACATTACTTAACTAATCACATGTTTAAATAAACCCTCCGAACTAACCCTAATCCTAACTAACCCAGTGGACCTTATTTAAACATTGTGTCCTTTTTTAAATTAAAAAAAACTTTCGTGTAGTTTTTTTAAACTGGCCAAAAGTTATGTAGTTTTTTTTTAAATTTTGCCTAAAAGTAAATACTAAGACATAATCTGGCATCAAACCTGATATCTCACTTTATACTCTTTTTACAAATTCCTCCCAGTGGCATCAACTTTTATTTTATATGAGTGACATCTTTGTAAATAATTATGTCATAAATAAATTTGAACTTTGAGGGTATTACAGTAACTAATAGCAGTTAAGTAAATGAATTATTAATATAACTCCCACTTAAAAATAAATGGTTGAGATTAAATGGTTCGTTGAATAGTTGTCTACAAATTACTGGTTATCTACAAATGACAACCTGAACTCTCTCATTATAATATTATATACTAGTAACCGCACGCGCGATGCACGTTCTAATTATTTTTTATATAGTAAATAATAAAACTTTCCTTTGCTCATCATATACTCTTTACAAATTATCCCTAGTATCACAATTTTTTATTTCATATGAGTAGCACTTTTGTAAATAATTATGTCGTAAATAAAATTGAACTTTGAGGGTATTATTGGAACTAACAACAGTTGAGTATGAATGGTTAATAAAACTCTCACTTAAATATATGAATGGTTAAGATTAGATGGTTGAATGGTTGTCTACTAATGATAACCCCAACTCTCCCATTATAATATTGGAGATTAATGGAGATGTTTCGTTTTGAATGAAAGACAGCAACCACAGTCTCATCAATAAGAAACTGAAAATGTTTCTGGTTTTTATGGTGTCTGGTTAGAATTCCTTAGAATTCTTTCCTTTGTTCAAAAAAATAATACTAATAATAAAGATACCAAATCCACAATCAACAAAACCAAATATTCAAACCCATAAATCTCTTTGCCTCCATTCATTATTTCATGTACCTTGAACAGTTTTCTCCAATTAACCAAGGCTAGAGGTATCAGCCGATACAGAACAGAGAAAATCGGGATTTGCCTACTAATACTTGAAACAGCAAAGTCACATGAACCCGAGTTTACAGAAACCCTAACGGGTTATGCTGTAAATTCGGGTTCATGCGATTAAATCCTTTTTTTTTCTTTTTCCTTTTTTCTTTTCTTTCTCCCTAGTGAGCTAAGAGCGAATAATAAAGGCCGACAAGAACACGGAAATTGAAGCGGTTGGTTGATCCATCATCATCATCATGATCATCAGTGGTACCCGACTCTGGTGGCAATCAATCTCTGTTGTTCAATCTGTTGGCATGCATGCAAACGTCATATATATTTATCAAGGGTGGGCATTAAACTGATAGGAAATTAATTAATTAGACTATAAGAAGACAGACACCATAAATTTGTTGATTAAATGTTCATGATGGCAGCGGTCAATGTAGCTGAGAGTAATTATCCAAGGAATTGAAAGCATGAAGCTAGCACTAGCAGTCTAGCAGTACCGTTGCACAGTATAGAGTTAGCCCAATTGTACGTGTGCTAGTGCATGGGCTGGGTTCGGGTACTTGAACCCAAATCCAATCCGCTTCAAACCCGTTCGGGAAAACCTAAACAAAAATGATCTAGTCTGCCCCAAAATTCAAATTTTACTAGCATATTTACATTTTGTTTCGGAGAATGAATGAACCGATTGTTCATATACTGATCATCGTATGCTTTGAGATTGTTTCGTTATGTTCTCAAGTGCAACAGTCGGGCACTTTACAAAGTTTTTATGTATAGTGAGAGAGAGAGAGAGAGAGTATATATGGTACCTGAAGGATCTCGTGCAGTTTGTTCTTGAGATAGCAGTACTCGTGCTCCAGCAACTTCAACGATCGAACACACCTGCATTTGTATGGAAACAGTCGACTATGAGCATAAGAAATTAATTTTTTCGATTAGAAGTAAATTAATTACTTGAGAGATGAAAAGAAAAATGAATATACAGTATAAGGTTAGATTTTGTATCAGGAGGTTAAATGACACGACATGACATTACACGACACTGCTGATACATTATCTGCAATGAATATAATCCGTGTGTAAAACAAATTTTCTTGCCATTTGTCTAACTTTCATATAGGACTAGATATATGGTATTATTCCTATTTTGAATAGTGATCGTACGTGTCAGATACGTGTAGTGTTCACATTTATATCCCTATTACTTCGTATATATTGACTAATTTAAAATAGTACATATGGGTGTGTCGTATTGTATGTTATACTTTTTTGGATCATGTATGTAATAAATCTAGACTGAGAAGAGATATTGCACACACCTAGGCCAACTACTGTGCTCGGAAGCAGCATGAAATGCAATGCAAACGTTCACCAAGCGTCTAGCCCCAATGGTAGAGCTGCTTCCCATCAACTGGTTGATATGGATCCCCATCTTCTTATAGTCAGTGCATTCCCTGTCCGCCCTACGCACGCAAGTCACAGTTTTCAGCACATGCATTGCATATGTATATATAATACATAAGGCCTGAGAAAGAAAGAAATAATTGCATCCACTCACAATAGTAGGGCTCTGATATTCCGCAGGAGCTTCTCGGTTTCCCGGAAGTAGATGGAAGTGACCTCCGAGACGAAGTTGGGGGAATCCTCGTCCTGCAGCTGCTGTATCTGGATGAACTGCTCGTCCAACACTCCCTTCATATACAACCAGAAATTAATTAATTAATTAATACTATATATATACATACATACATATAAAGGGAGGACATAAATAAAAATGATCATAACTAATTAAATAATTAATCAATCAATATTTAACCTGGTGGAAGAGGTGGGTGATCAAGTTGTTCATGTCGGCGTTGAGGCGGTCGACGCCGGGGCCCAGCAACCACACAGGGAGACCCGTCTTGACTGGCTTCTGGGCAAATGTGGAGGACTTGTTGATTGCTACTATAAATAGAGAAAATGATGAAAGCTTGCTTAACAGGTTGGATCCTAAAAGATTTATTAGGAGATCCACTTAAGGCTTAAAGGGATATATGTACTGAGGAAAATTCTACAAGATCCACTTGGGAACAAGTAGATCGATCCGACGTTACGATCATGTGAGGATGCGGATCTTAAAGGGTGTGCCTCACAATCTAAGGGTAGCCATCATCACTTTTAAACCTAAAAAAGTTCGATTGCAAAATCTTTTATATATATATATATATATATATATATATATATATATATATATATATATATATATATATATATATATGTTGCTGCTTATTTCGGTGTGGGAGCAAACAGATAGTGAGTTAATAATTGATGGAAACTACTAAAAGTCAAACCTGTGCCTTGGCCGTTAAAAGACGTTAGAGCTTCCGTGATTGAATCTGAATCGTTGATTGACCTCTGTGATCTGAATTCGAAGGTTGGTGATGCGGCTGATGGACCTGCAAAACGTCTGAAACACCGGAGGGTGGCCCCCGACGACAGACCCTCCGACACTCAAGTCAGAACCAGAAAGAGAGAGAGTAAGAGAGTGAAAACTGGAGAATTGTTGATTACCTGGAAACTGCGGAGGGGAGGAGTATTTATAGGTCTGAGAGACATTCTTGAAGCCGAAGCATGACCGTTGGATCTTTCATGTCTCCCCCCTTGAAGAGATAAGATATCCCTCTGAGAGGATAAGAGATGAGACTCCTAGCCATCATGAGCAGGGTGTCTCTCTTAGTGGGCCCAGTCTGTCACTTTTCATGGCTTGAGAGAAGCCCATGTCGTGGAGTGGGCCCAGGCCTGTGATGGCTAATCTACCTGTAGATGCTTTGAGATCCGTGCAGGAATCGTACGGCTCTGATCTGCTATGATTTTTACCATCATTATAAGCCCCCCACTCCCGAAAGGCAATTTTCATGGCTTTCGGGAAGTAGTACGTCTTATTAAATCTGGCAAATAATCTTAGCAGTCGGAGTGTTCAGAGATACCTGGAACCGATCTGTGGTTTCTAAAGGCAGTGAATATATTCCTAGATTTTCCCATATTTTTTTGGATTTTTTCAAATTTTCTAGATTTTTTTGGGAATTTTTCCATAGTTCTTCGAATTTCTCTGAATTTTATGGAATGCTCTACAATCTCAAAATCACTCTTTCGAATTTTATAATTAATAAATTCAATTTAATTAATTTTTTCGAATTTTTTAATTATTTTTCGAATTAAAATAATTATTTTTGAATTTTTTAATCAATTTTTCGAAATAAAAATAATTTTAAATTGATTTTTAAATATTTTTCTGAATTATCAGATCTGGGCACGTGTTTTGAAGTGATTTGAGGCGAAGATCGCGCGTGACTCGCGCGCTGAGGGAGATCCAGCGGTGGAAAACGGCTTGATCAAGCCGAAAAAGTCTGGAGCGTTGATCAGAAGCTGGAGCAAAAATCTTGGAGATCCGACGTCTCTCCATCGTCTTCTTCACCTGTTAGCTCGGCGAACCATTTCGCCGAGCTACCACTATCAGTCGTTGATCCTGGGGGATCATGCCAAGCTGCCATGCCCTCGTCGACCTAGGGGAGTGTCAAGATAGCTCCTCGCATTAGGCTTGACGTGATTCGTTGCTCAGTCGAGCTATGGAAGCTTCGAGTTCGCCGTCCTATGGAATTCTTCAAGCTTCTTCGCCGAACCATGGCGATGTCCTTTCGCCGAGCTATGGCGATAGCGCGTCTCACCGAGCTATGGAGCTAGAGGTTTCGTCGGGCTATGGAGCATGAACTCTAGCCGAGCCATGGCACTTTGCGTTCTCGCCAGCTATGGCAGCTCTGTAACGCCCCGCCCCAATACTCAGACAATTTTAATATTTTTAGAATACAAATTAGATACTATGTAGTACAACTGCCCACCACAGGCTGCCTCTCAAAAGGTGGTTAACCGAATTGGTGACTCTTGATCATAGGCAAATAGTATTTATACTCAAATTAGTTTTTGTATACTTCCCATGTGGGACTAAATTTCTCAATCCTTTTCAAATTCTCAAATCCGTGCAGACCAGTCGACTGCTAATCCAACCAGTCGACTGTTCGCTGCCAGATCTGGGGTATTACATACACCCCACCTTAGAAATCAGCGTCCTCGCTGAGTACAAGGCACACATCTAGTGTAGGACCGCCCTTTCTAGCCGATGTAGTATAGTCCTCGACCCCGGAGATAAATCACTCTCAACACCGCAGATCCTTCCTGATCCCGGAGATAAGTGACTCTCAACACCGCAGATCAGGCCCTTTCTACACCCGGTGTCGAAAGTCGGCTCTGATACCATTTGTAACGCCCCGCCCCAATACTCAGACAATTTTAATATTTTTAGAATACAAATTAGATACTATGTAGTACAACTACCCACCACAGGCTGGCTCTCAAAAGGTGGTTAACCGAATTGGTGCCGAATTGGTGACTCTTGATCATAGGCAAATAGTATTTATACTCAAATTAGTTTTTGTATACTTCCCATGTGGGACTAAATTTTTCAATCCTTCTCAAATTCTCAAATCCGTGCAGACCAGTCGACTGCTAATCCAACCAGTCGACTGTTCGCTGTCAGATCTGGGGTATTACAAGCTCGTTTTCGCCGAGCTATGGAGCGAGGAAGTTTCGCCGAGCTATGGCAATCTCTTCGCTGAGCCATGGTAGCTTGTCTCGCCGAGCTACGATCCTCCGAAGTTTTGCCGAGCCATGGGGTTCGAATACTTCGCTGAGCTATGGCCATGGAGCGCCCTACCGAGCTACGATAGCTCGATTTCGCCGAGCTATGGACTCGAGCCCTCGTCTTGCCGAGCTATGGAGATAGCTTGTTCTCGCCGAGCCATGGAGGTCGTGAATCTGCCGAGCTACAGAGCTAATGGGTTCGTCGAGCTATCGGGAATCTCACCGAGCTATGGAGTATTGATCTCCACCAAGCTACGGGTTCGCTGAGCTACAGGGTTAGAGTTTTTTTCGAGCTCTATTTTTGGAATTCATGGGTTTCGGCGAGGTGGACCAAGGCTCGGAGCGATCATGGGGGTGTGACGGTGAGCGGTGGAGCTCAGCTTGGTCGAGGCGGTGGCTCAAGACGGTGTGACGATGATTCTGGGCGAGCTCCGCTCTTGGGTTTCTGCCAAAAAGGTGAAGGAGGTTTTTGGCGGGAGATTTTCAAAGAAGAAGAAGAAGAAGCGGAGCGGAGCGGAACGGGTGAGGTTGGGTTTGGATCCGACCCATTAACAACCCTTTGCTTTCTCCCCTTAGTTTCTCTCGCGGGTTTTGGGTCGTGGATTCGACTCGTTAAGCCCCTTTGATTCTCTTGAGCTTTTTTTTGGGGATTTTTGGAGCTTTTTTGGGTTTTGGTGTGCATATAAATTTTTGTACATATATTTATCGTCGTGTATATGCAACAACTCATTTATATATGTATAATTACTTATATGTGTATACCCAGCTTTTTTACTCTATCAATGTCGATTGGTGGATCTTGCATGCATATAAATAGCTGTGTTGGGAGAGCCATTTGCAGACTTGTTGTTTGATCCCAACAAGTTGTTGTGACATATCCGGAACAGAGTTGAATGTTAGAATTTGCCGTTTGATCCTGGAAAGTTTGTAGAGATTACTCAGTGACTGGGTTGACGTAGAGCTAGTTGTTCGATCCCAACGAATTTGCAGAGACCATTCTTTGACTGAGTCAATGTATGGCTCGCTGTTTGATCCTAGCGAGTTTAGATGGAACTCATTGGTAGTATTGAGTGCTGAGCTTGCTGGTTGGCTCCAGTGAATTTATAGAGGAAACTCCGTGATCAAGTTGGGTGTTGCACCTGCTGTTTGCACCTGCAAGCATGTAGAGACAACTCTTTAATTGAGTTGGTCCAGAAACTACCGTTTGACCTCGGCAAGTTTGTAGGGGCAACTTGTGGCTGAGCTGGCGTAGAGCTCGCTTTTTGATCCCAGCGAGTTTGTGGAGACGACTCTGTAGTAGAATCGATGTAAAAACTACCATTTAGTCCCGACGAGTTTGGAGAAGACTCTAAGACAGAGTTGGATGTTGCACCTGCTGTTTGCACTCAGCAAGCATGTAGAGACAACTCTGAGATAGAGTCGACGTACAAACTGCCGTTTGATCTCGGCGAGTTTGTAGAGGACTCTATGACAGAGTTAGATGTTGCACCTGCTATTTGCACCTAGCAAGCGTGTAAAGACAACTCTGAGATAGAGTTGATGTAGAAACTGCCGTTTGATCCCGGCGAGTCTCGAGATAACTATGAGATAGAGCGAATGTAGAGCTTGCTGTTTGATCCCAGCAAGCGTAGAGAGACGACTCAGAGATAGGGTTGAACGTTCAAGCTTGCCGTTTGTGCCTGGCAAATTTAGAGGGACAACTCTTTGACTGAGTTGACGCAGAGCCTGTTGTTTGTTCCCAGCAAGTTTGGAGAGAACTCGATGGCAGAATTGAGTGCGAAACTTGCTGTTTGCGCCCAGCATGCGTGTAGAGGACTCTGTGATGGGGTTGGACACTGTACCTGCTGTTTGCACCCAGCAAGAGTGTAGAGACAACTCTTTGACTGAGTTGGTCCAGAAACTGCCGTTTGACCTCGGCAAGTTTGTAGGGAGAGCTGTGAGATGTACTTGAGCTTGAACTTGTTGTTTGGCCCCGGCAAGTTGTTAGTGGTGCTTGGGCGAAGACCAAGGTGTCAGACTCATTGTGGGGAGCCAATGAGCGTAGAGTGGAACATTGAACTTATTGTTTAGAGCCAACAAGTTATGGACAGAGCTCAAGCATAGAGCAAGGCATCAAACTCGTTGTTTGGAGGCGACGAGCTATTTGGAAGAGCTTGAGCGAAGACCAAGGCATTGGACTCGTTGCGTGGAGCCAACAAGTTATTGATGGAGCTCAAGCGGAGAGTAGGGCGCTAAACTCGTTGTTTGGGACAAACGAGTTGTTGATAGAGCTCAGGCGGCGAGCAGAGCAGTGAATTCGTTGTTTGGAATAGACGAGTTGTTGATGGAGCTCGAGCAGCGAGCAGAACGCTGAACTCATTGTTGAAGGAGCTCAAGCGAAGAATAGAACATTGAACCCATTGTCTGGAGCCAATGAGTTATGGACGGAGCTTAAGCATAGAGCAAGGCATCAAACTCATTGTTTTGGAGCCAACGAGCTATTTGGTAAAGCTTGAGCAAAGACCAAGGCATTGAACTCATTGTTTGGGACCAACGCATTGTTGATAGAGCTCAAGCGGCGAGCAGAGCACTGAACTCGTTGTTTGGGACAAACGAGTTGATGATGGAGCTGAAGCGGCAATCAGAGCATAGGATTTTCCATTTGGAGTTAACGAGCTTTTTAGTAAAGCTTGAACGACGACCAAGGTATTGAACTTGCTGTTTGGAGCCAACGAGCTATTTGGTGGAGTTTGAGCAATGACCAAGGCATTGAACTCGTTGTTGGGAGCCAACAAGTTGTTAATGGAGCTCAAGCAAAGAGTAGGACATTAAACTCGTTGTTTGGAGCCAACAAGCAATTTGATAGAGCTCAAGCGACGAGCAGAGCACTGAACTCGTTGTTTGGGACCAACGAGTTGCTGATGGAGCTCAAGCGGCGAGCAGAGTGCTGAACTCATTATTTGGGACCAACGAGTTGTTGATGGAGCTCAAGCGGCGAGCAGAGAGCTGAACTCGTTGTTGGGCACAAACGAGTTGTTGATGGAGCTCAAGCGGCAAGCGGAGCGCTGAACTCGTTGTTGGGGACAAACGAGTTATTGATGGAGCATGGGCGGCAAGCAGAGCACTGAACTCGTAGTTTGGGATGAACAAGTTGCTGATGGAGCTCAAGCGGCGAGCAGAGCGCTGAAGTTATTATTTGGGACCAACGAGTTGCTGATGGAGCTCAGGCATCAAGTGGAGCGCTAAACTCATTGTTTGATGTTGACGAATAGTTGACCGGGGGAACCCAAGTGGCGTACGTAGCGCCGAAATCATTGTTAAAGTGAATGAGTTGTGGGTATCCTAAATCTTCTTAGTACGGAAGTGAAGTCACTTGTGTTTATTCTGCGTTGAGATGATTCCATTCTTCTCTTTACTAACAAGTGGTTGCGTGCATGGAATGAGGTTCCTCGGGATACTGAGCTTGTCCTCCTTTGTGATATGCTGTGCTCGACAGAGTTGGAACTTTTCCATTTGCACGGTGCTTCAAGCGAGACAGAGTTGGAGGTTGCTCAAGTGAAGGAGGTCGAATGAATATGGAGTTTGCTCGTCTAAGGAAGACTTGTCTTGAATATCATCATCAAGAGTTAAAGCAGCCCTGTGGAGCAGTTAGCTGGTAGGAGGCCGGCGAGGAGATTGGTTTCTTTTAGGTGGAGCATCTCTCCAGTGTGCATAGCTGGAAGAACAGCTTTCATGACAGTTTGCTATACAGTGTTTGCAGGACTTTTGGTAGCGATTCCTAGATGTGAAACGTGGAGTCATTGTAACTTTGTTGTTGTAATGAGACTTGTAGTTTGTGGAATGAGAAGTCTTCTACATGCCAATGTCTTGTCCTGTGATACATCGTCTTGGGGGTTGGCTAGTCGTATGAGCTGATCTTAGGAGAGTTAGATTTTGGACTAGCCATTTTGTATTTGCAGACATCTGTAGTGCTACTGGATCTGAACATATGAGTTGGTGATAGTTCAGTGACTTGCAGAATTCATTTCACATACTTGTTCCTTGCTGTAATGGTTGAGGTGTCATTGACGAGCTATCTGTCGCTAAATAACAGGGACTCAAGTATGTTGCGTATAGCTTAGAGAGCTGTCGACGGTATATGACGGAGTATAGCTGTAATACCCTGATTTTCAAATTAATGAAAAATTATTTATTTTTGCACGTAGTGTGCACGTGTAATATTTTTGGTTAATATTTTCATTAAGAAGAGTAAAGATATTTCAATTTGTGCTTTTAATCATTTTGTACCAAGCTTTATTTTAATTAAATAAAAAGCCTTTTTAAAGCCCAAAGTATACTTCATTTATTTTATTGTTTGGGCCATTTATTTAAGCCCATGATTTAATCCCTTTTCTTATTTTTCTACAACTTGTAATGTGTAACATTTTTTTTAAAGACTTTTATTTGTGTACAAGTTCTTGTTAGGGTGACTTGTGCATGCACGTGCATGTTGCATACACGTGCAAGAGCACACTTCTCTTGGCCGGATTGGGTTGGGAGTGGGTTTGAGTCATGGGTAGTTATTTAGGGTGTGGGTAGTTTTTACAACTCCCTAGTCCATCCTAGCCCTTGATCCTATAACTATCTACTGAATCCTAGCCCTCCATCTCACCCAAATTGGTGTATAAATACCCCTCTCATTCATTGGTTTCTTTTACACTAAGATCATATTGTAAGATAGATATATTGTGAGAGAGTTGTGTGAAACCATTCTGCGGAGGCCGGATATCACTTCTGAAGGTTTCGGTGTGGAGCAAGGAGCAAGGAGCAAGGAGTCGTCCATTGCATTAAGGAGCTTTTCTGGATTTCGGTTATTTCGTCAGTAAGGTGGGTGTTTCTCAGGACTTCTAATGTAGAAATATGTCATGATTATGATGATTGTTACCATGCTTGTGAAAAGTAAATTCAAACGTATTAGATTGCCCTGTGTATGTTTATGATGATGGTTGAATAATGTAGTAATGACACTTTAAATAAGACTGGAATGGGCTGGTACAGTCGACTGCCACTTGGACAAGTTGACTGGTACGAGGCGTATGTTTTCTCATGATTTGTTAGAAAGTTTTATGATGTACATGTGTACAGACTAAAATGATATAAGGAAATTCGTATCCTCCATGTTGTACATGACTGAGGAGGCATGAACGCAAGAAAAGAAACTAGTGATAATTAGTAAAACTGAGAATAGCCTATGCAGTCGACTGCTAATATGAACAGCCGACCGATGCATTGAATTAACTATGAATAGTCCAGTAATTCCTTGAAATGAGATATTACCATTGTGTTGTCCTAGTGTAATAAATTGAGATTAATATTTTATCTCTGCAAGAAAGTGATGAACAAATGTAAATGCATGTGTAACATTTCCTTGAGGAAAGAAAAATATTAGTTATGTGAAATTCCATGTTGTGATGTTAGTGAACAATTAAGAAATTACATGTTTATGCAGCATGAATATATATATATATATATATATATATGTTGTAATGGGACACAATGATGCATGTGCATGGAAGAACAGATGGAAAGATAATTCCAAAAATTTGAAATGTGAACCTGTTCAGTCGACTTAATGCGAGTAGCAAGTCGACTGGGCTGAGTATGAAAATGTACAGTTAAAACCCAGGACAGACGACTGATTTAGTGACAGTCGACTGTCACGTGAATGATATTTGAACATAGAAAGTTGCGGAGCAGCCGACTGGCCATGGGCAGCAGTCGACTTCCCGAACGGTTATGAAGAACTTGAATTGACTGAACGAGTCGACTGGACTTCTCTAGGTTGACTGTCCAGAGTGTTTTGATATGTTAGAGAACCTTATTCTGTTTATGTTGAAGATTGTGAACCTTATGGTTGATGTTAGTAAACTCTATTTGTTGCTGTATAAATTTACATGAAATGAATCATAGTTTTGAATTTACATGAAATGAATCGTAGTTTTGAATTGAGAGTTGAATGAATGTGAAAGCTAAGAACATGATATGTTGAGGCATTGAAAAATGAATTCATGAGTTGGAAATGCTCAAATTGGAAGTTGTGAATTGGAAATTGAAACAAAAGAGTAGCTAAGTCTCTCCCGGCAATGGAAATGAAATGAAATTTGAAAAGAAAGACCAAGGTTGGTCATGTGTGAATGAAATGAATAAGTCCGGTTTAGTGGAGAGGCTAACTCTAGAGCTTTGATTTTTATTCATGATTCTAATAATTAGTACATAGTGGAGACGTGATGAAAGTAGGAGAAAAACACGAGTGAGGGCCATCGGATTTGCGGCGGAGAGTATTTCACAGGTTCTTCACGATGAGTCGTGACATGACGTGAATACTGCTCCAGGGTACCGTCCCGGTGGCGACGCTTATGGGATGTTTGGTGACTGCATGAGGATCGTGTGCCATGAAGAAGGCTGAATTGCCACAGGTTCTTCACGATGAGTCGTGACATGACGTGGGATTCCCCTTCAGGTTTTCTGTACACGTGCTTGCACTCATAGATCATCTAGAATACCTACCGTAGTTACAGTTGTAGATTAAGTCATAACGAGGGATTGAACCCTACCAAGATGAAGAACGATTAAGAGGCTTGCCCTCGGACCTATGTAGTATGGGATGCATAGAATCCGAACAAGTGTGCATTAGTGTCATGTAAATTAAGTAATTGCATTAAGGATTAAGTGCACAATCACGACACGACATCATTAAGATTTCCTTTTACTTTATTTTGATTGTAAACAAGTTTGTGATCTGTTAAGAAATGAGAATCATTATACTGTTTCTGGCATAGAGAGGATGGCCATGTATAATTATCGTCGGTTGAATAAACTGACGTGCCCACAGTGTTGTATGCAGGATCAATGGCATGAAAAAGAGTAAAGAGGAACAAATGCTTAAAGATTATACCATGTTGTTGTACATTTATTTAATTGTTGTAAATTTTACTTCCGCTGTGCAAATGAAAAGTGTAATATTGATGTAAACTCTGATGTAAAGTGAAAAGTTTAAATTTTCTTGTAAAATTGTACTGAAGGAAGCGAAAAGATCTTGTAGAACATTGATGTGTCTAATTTATATACAAATATTTGTACTCATTTACCTTTTAAAATGGCTTGTTTTCGCTGATATTGTCTATAATTCATCATATTTCTATAGGATTTCATGGAATTAATTATTTTTGAAGAAATAATATTTTTGATGCAAAAAGTAAAGATTTGTGGAAAAAATCAACAAACAAAGTAAAATAATTGATTTATAAATTTTTATTGTTTTGTTGATTTAAGAGTGAGCGATAAATAATTTTAAAAGGATTTTTATAAGCTAATATGATTTATAGTTGGTTTAATTCATTTTAAACTAATTAATTTTATTTTATTTAAAAATCCTAATTTTTGGTATTATTTTGTGTATGCAGAAGCACGTGGTGGGCAGAAAAGGCAGAAAAGAAAGAAAGAGAAACAAATAAAATTCTGCATTATAAAAGGAAGGAAATAAAGGAAGAATGTGGACTTTTCTGCAAAAGTGCAAACCCTAAAGCTTCTCTCCGTTTCCCTATAAATACAAACCAAAGAGAGGGTACAAACTCAGGAGGTGACGGCTGTACCAAATACAAATAAAAAAAATAAGAGAAGAAAGTAAGAGAGAGAGAAAACGTGTGCAAGTTCCAAGGCAAACAGTACGTGTGGGCAGTAGGGCTGCTCTTCATCGGCGCAGTTTTCGAAGTGCACCCAACGCAGCTGTGTGACCAAACGAACTCTGACATCTGACAGCTCCTTCGTTCTTTCTCTTTTGCGTACCAAACTCAGAACAAAAAGGAGAGAGAGAGCATCAACAGCACGTGCGGCACAGCTCCCGAGCACCACGTCATCGCTCGGAGGTGACCCACGTGAAGGCGTGAAGCAGACGAAGGCTTCTTCTTCTCTCTGGCGTGGACAAAGTGACAAGAACAGCTGGCGACAGGACCCTCCGACGTGACAGAAGCACCAGGTCGACGTGACTGCACGATCTGACTGGCGACCAGACTGGCGCGTGGGACCACGCTGACGTGGCGACTTTTTGGGTTCGGTATTTTTGATACAGGGTGCATATGTATATGTTTTATTATAACTTTTGTGTACTTCTTCTTCTTTGAATATTTTTAGATGCAACCCAAACAATTTTATGAATTGCAAATCGAACATGAACTGAATTTAATTGTTCTAGAGGCTAAGATGTAGCCAAGTTTTGAACACAGATTTTAATTCCTTGTTATTACTCTATTTTTCCTAATTGTGTTTTAATTTTTATTATTTATGCATACAACATGGTGGATAGACATTTGTATGATTTTTCAAATCATAAAGAGACCGAACAGGTGATTTGTGATTAATAAAAATTAAGACCGTATATTGGAGGACGTGACCGTTAAGAAATCCAATTTTTCAATTAATAATTTGGTGGATAGACGAATGATTAATTGAGAATAATTTTTAGACTACGTTGATAGAGTGGTTAATATCTTTAGGATTTTGGTCGACAATTGGGAAAGATAATATTTTTATTTATAAGGAGTTATAATTTGTGTGTGTGATAAACGAGGTGAACCAAGAGCCTTAGAACTAATTTTACCCTTAACAAATTACAAGAGCTTCACTATTCCACAGTCCTCTCCCTCTTCACCAATTTAGTTAGATTAAATTAGATTAAGTTAATTTAGTTGTTTTATCATATAAAATTCGATCTTCCAAATAGTGATTCATCTAGCGATATCGGTACTCAGTAAAATATTTAGTCCCTGTGGGTTCGACACTCTACTCATCTATCTATATTACTTGTGCGATTTTGTACACTTGCAAATTCAACATCAAACATCTCGAATTCAGTGTATTTGGGATTCGGGGCGTTACAATAGCATTGCTCCGTCTTGAACCCAGCTAGTTGTAGGGACAACTCTGAAGGAGAGTTGTCTTCCAAACTTGCTGTGTGGGACCTCTGACAGATTGTGAGAGTCACATCGAATGGAGAGTTGAAACCCAAGTGCAGCTTTTTACAAGTGTTGCTAGGGTAACTTCGATCCATGATTTTGGACCTATTAATCTGCTGTTGAGGAAATTTAGCTAGTTGCAGGAACAGATCGAATGGCGAGTTGAACTCTGAATGTGTGTCATTACAGGTTGCGAGAGTAACTCTGAACCATGAACATGGATTCCGAACTTGTTAGTTTAAGTATTAACAGGTTGCAGGAGCAGTTCGAATGGTAAAGCACACTCTCAACTTGCTTCTTTGCAAATTGATAGGGTCTCTTTTGAACCATAAACTGGATTCCAAACCGATCGTCGAGGCGTTGACGGATTGCAGAAGCATATCAAATTGCAAAGTGCACTGTGAATTTGCGTTATTGCAAATTGTTTAGAGTCCCTGTCGAGCTATAGGTATGGAATCCGAATCCATCTTACGAGGAGACTCGCAACTAGTGTTTGGTGATGCTTAAGTGTTTAAGTATGGCACTCAACTTGTTGTTTCCAAGCCTCCAGGGAAGTTCAACTAGTTGCAGGAACAGATCGATTGGTGAATTGTGTTCTAAGCATGCGAGGTTGCATGCCGCAACTCCCGAGTTCTGGATTCCGAACTTGCGTTGTAGAAAGCTTGTAACGAGTGTTTGGCACCACTTTGAATGTAAGTTAGGCGTGTAGCTCGTTATTTGCTTTGATGAATTAACAGGTTGTAGGAGCAGATCGATTGGCGAAGCACACTCTGAACTTGATTCATTGTAGATTGCTGTAGTAACTTCGCACTATGGATGTGGGCTTCGAACCTGTCTCGTAGGAAGCTTTTAATGATTTTGGTGCCGTTTTTATGTATAAGTTTGGCACTCAACTCGTTGTACTTCATAAGGTGTTCTACTTTCCAAGTCTTTGCTGATATCTCCCTGCCTCCCGGGTCTTCAAGTTGATTGGCGGTCAGACGAACAACTTGGTAGACCTTGCCTAGACTTGCCTGTTTTGGAGGGAGCCCCCCCATTGTTTTGCATAGAGAAAAAGAAATCTTTCGATGCACCAATGTGTTTTAAGCATGACTATTTGTCTCCGTTGAATAAGTGGAGTGGCATCGGGCGAGGGATTCAGGTTTATTACTGTGTCATGATGAGAACTTATTTGGACCTGGTGAGAGATGAGGTGTCAGGTTTGGAAGTTCTTGGTAGAGTTGGTTATGGCAGAGGCTTCAAGCTCGTTTAGGGTTTTGGAATTATTGTGACTGCTTTTTGGCGGTAACTCTATGGCGTCAAGGGGGAGAATAGAGCCCCCCATTATAGCGGTGTAGCATGCTCATGCCGCTTGTTGGCTTCCTACAGCTTGGCCTATGCCAGCTGTTGTTGGGAACTTCATTTTCATGTGAAATGCGAAGGCAACCGCATGGAATGCCGCCAGGCCGGGACGGCCGAATATAGTATTGTATGCAACTTTGACATCGGTTACCATAAAGTCAAGTGCTTCTGTTTGAATAGCGGGGGCTTTCCCTGCTGTTACGTCAAGTGCAACAATTCCCTCGACTTGGACAGGTGCACCAGAGGATTCATGAAGTGTATAACCGGCTGGCTTGAGTTGATCTTGAGAGAGCTTGAGAGCCTGAAATGTGGCCATGAAGAGGATATTTACTAAGCTGCCATTGTCCACCAGAATATGACGTACCTCATGATTTAACATGCAAAGGTTTATGACCAATGCGTCGCAATGTGGTGTTTGGACGCCTTCTAAGTCCTTGTCGGAGAAAGATATCGGGATCCCGGTGCATTTGGCAGGCGGAATGTTATCTATGGAGTTGACTTCGCTGACGAAAGCTTTGCGGGAGGAGTTAGAATCTCCCCCCACTGGGTATTCATGAATGGAGTGGAGGACGGTCATGTGTTCAGAGTCTTACGACTTGCATGACCTCTGCTGACGCTTATTGGCCCTCTGGGACGGCGAATTTTCGTCGTCGTTGTCTTTCTGAACGAAGTTGGAGAGATTGCCCCTGCGAATCAGGGCTTTTGGTTCTTCTTTAAGGGTTCGACAGTTGTCAGTAGTGTGTCCATGATCTATGTGAAATGTGCACCACTTATTTTTGTCTCTTCTTTTGTTAGACGTTGACATCGAGGGGGGAAGGTGGATTATTCCATCCTTCTCCACTTCCATGAAGATGGCTGATACACTTGCATTGAGATGAGTGAATTTGTCGAAGCGTGACGCTAGAGTTGGACGGCGTGAACTTGAACCATTTTTCTGAAACTTCCTAAGTTCTTCCTCGCTTGTGTTCTTCTGTTTGTTCCCGGAAAATGAATCATTCTTGTCTTGAGGATAGAGAGCTTCCTCGACCCAGATATACTTGTCACTCCTTTTCAGGAGCGCAGTGAAACTTTTGAATGGCTTTTTGGCGAAGGTGGCTTTCAGGTCTTTGTTAGTGACGTGGCGAAAGAGCTGCAGTTGCGACTGAAGTGTTCAAGGCAGAGATTAGCCTTGCTTCAGTAGTAACATGCTTGACGAAGTCTTGCGGCGAAGGTGCTGCAGTTGTGACTGAAGTGTTCAAGGCATAAATTGACCTTGCTTCAGTTGTAAAATGCTTGACGAAGTCCTTTAGCAGTTCTCCATCTTTTTGCTTCAGTTCTAGTAGGGAGACAATTTTTTTTCAGCTCTCTGACTAGTAACGAAGTGTGCAATGGAGTGTTCCTCGAGCCGATCGAAGGAAAACATGGATTCGGGTTTCAGACGTGGATACCATTCCCTAGCGGATCATTTCAGTGTAGCGGAAAATATCCGACATATGAGTGCATTGGTGGCGTTATAGAACATCATAAGTGTTTTAAAGCTTTCGACGTGGTCCGTTGGGTCTGATTCCCCGTTGTAGGACTCGAACTGAGGAGCTTTGAAGTTCCTTGGAATATGTGCATCGAGGATAGTTCTGCTGAGGGGATGTTGATTTGGGCGGTAGGCCCTGTGGGACCAGTTTCTCTCATTCTTTATCTGTTCTAGACGATCTTGCACTTCTTGGATGCGACAAAGGACTTGGTCGTCCTCCTTTTGGGATCCAGTTGAAGCATTGTGGACTGAGATGCAGTCGTACTGAGGATGTTGTTCAGAACGGTTTTGTCAGGAGCCACCCGGTGCTGTTCCGTTGGAAGGAGTGTGATTAGGATGTCGGGGTGATTATTGAGGAGGAATCTAATCTTGCATAGGAGGAGCTGGTTGATAAAGAGTGGTAGTGCGACGGTTGGAGGCCGCCCCTATACCTCTTAGTCTTTGTGGCATGGCGATAAGTCTTACTTGTGTAGTTTCCCACAGACGGCGCCAAACTGTTGCTGCTTATTTCGGTGTGGGAGCAAACAGATAGTGAGTTAATAATTGATGGAAACTATTAAAAGTCAAACATGTGCCTTGGCCGTTAAAAGACGTTAGAGCTCCCGTGATTGAATTTGAATTGTTGATTGACCTCCTGTGATCTGAATTCGAAGGTTGGTGATGCGGCCGATGGACCTGCAAAACGTCTGAAACACCGGGGGGTGGCCCCCGGCGACAGACCCTTCGATGCTCAAGTCAGAACCAAAAAGAGAGAGAGTAATAGAGTGAAAACTGGAGAATTGTTGATTACCTGGAAACTGATGAGGGGGAGGAGTATTTATAGGCCTGAGAGACATTCTAGAAGCCGAATCGTGACCGTTGGATCTTTCATGTCTCCCCCCCCTGAAGAGATAAGATATCCCTGTGAGAGGATAAGAGATGAGACTCCTAGCCATCATGGGCTGGGTGTCTCTCTTAGTGAGCCTAGTCTGTCACTTTTCATGGGCTTGAGAGAAACTCATGTCTTGGAGTGGACCCAGGCCTGTAAAATAGGTCTGTGATGGCTAATCTGCCTGTAGATATTTTGAGATCCGTGCAGGGATCGTACGGCTCTGATCTCCTGTGATTTTTACCATCATCAATATATATATAAAATATCTATTACCAAATCTTTTATTTAAAAAAAATATCTAGTACAAAATTTTAAAGAAGTATGTACCAAATTTCAAACAAAAAAGGAATCCGAGGGTGGGTGCAAAAGATTTATGTGGTGTGGGGGAGGAAGAATAGCACGAGAGTGTTGCACTGCATGTGCTAATTAGTTATAATTAGATTATGAGTTTTAAGGACAACCATCGACTTCGAACCTCAATTATACATGTTTAGATTCCAAACTATATCAATTGTTAGATTAAATATCCAACAATTTACTAAAATCTTTGTCTACAATAAAAATTTTAACCAATACACTACAAATGAATAGGGATAATCCGGCGAAACTACTCCGGCGTTGGGTAGTTTCGCCGGGGTATTCCCAGCGTTTTTCAAGTGCCAGCAGGGTGCTTAGGCTACCCCGGCGTTTCAAAACGCCGGGGTATCGTGGTATAAATACTCAAAAATTTTCAAACCTAAACCACAATTCCCAAATTCTCTCTCTCTTTCCCTCTCTCCCGCTCACTCCTGGCCGTCGAAGCCCATCACCGTTCACACCGCCTGTTAGAACTCGAATTTTATAAATTAGAAATTTGCTAACAAAATTTGTGAAGAACAGAATTTACAGGAAGAAAAGAACAAACCAAAAGCTTTATACAGAGTCGAGATTAAGATCTCTCTCCTTAAAGCAAAATTCGCCCCGTAGTGTGACAGTTGCCGGCGAATTGCCTCTCAAGATACAACTGTATTACCTTTCCCTGAAGAGCAGCACCCTTGCTTCAGAGATTTCAGCAAACTGTTATAGTGTTGTACTCTCAGTTTTTGACACAGAGGAAGAAAAAAAAGTAGAATTCGGATTACTCAAAAGCTGTCTATCTAGCAGACAAGACTTGCTAGTCTTATAGGAGAAAATAGAGTAACTGATGGGAGGCCCATTACTCTGTAACAGCAGAGTAATGGTCCACTACTCTGCAATAGCAGAGTGGTGGTTCAGATTCATAACTGATGAGCCATTACTCTGCTGTTACAGAGTAGTGGTACCAGTTATTGAATGTGAAAGGCCTCATCAGTGTACTGGGGGAAAATTTTTTGATTGGGGCAAAAAAATTTAAGCCAGAGCCAGAGCCAAGCTAAGCCAAGCCCGAGGCTGAGGCCGAGGCCGGGGCCGGAGCCGGAGCAGGGCTGGGCCGGGCACGCGCGTGTGTTTGTCATTTTGGCTAAGTTCTCTCTTCACTACATGTCAGTGGTAACCCCCGGGCCACGCCCTTTAGTCCAATTTTTTAGTATATATACTAGAAAAAACCGTTCCCCATTTTCGATATGGGACTATCCATTTTCTCCAAGTTTCCAAGTTAGTACATTTTGAGTACCCAACTTTGGACCAACATTTCTCATTCATACGAAATTCTTTTTTGGCAAATGAGTACACACAGAATAGTACTCGACGAGAGGATCGCAATCCAATTATTTTTCGGCGCCGTCGGTAGCCGGAGCCTGCCGGAATTCAGCCCAGAAAATCAGTAAAAATTAATTCCAACAATCCCCCACATGAATGGATGTTACCAGACTATGTAATCTTGACACGACATAAAAAGACATGACAGAAAAACTCCGAGAGTACAATCGGAAAATCACTGCATTAGGAATGGTAGTAATTTTTCAACTTTGAACCACCCTTAGTAAGTAGCTATTGGATTCAATTGACCGGTAGTGAACAGGATGTCTTGAACTACCCGGACTTTGATGTAAACCTAGACAATAACTATCACACAGTTTCATCTCCTCACAGAACTAAGTTCTCTTGTTGTGTTCATTTTGGCCTTGAAAAACCCTGGTTAATGGTGAGTGAACTTGGAGAATGTAACCTCTCTCCATTCTCCTAGAAACGGCTCCATTTCACACTCACAAGGTGATTGTCCATAAAGAGTATCCTGCCATACCCCACTTTTATTTCAAAGCTATGGGAATCATTAAAAGCTAAGCTTATCCTAACTCTTTGCAGGCAGCACTGTTTTATCATCCTAAGAGTGGGTATGAGATTTTAATCTCTCAGTGCTCTCGTTGATTCAACAAGATTTAGTTTTCCCCTTGAACCTAGATCTTGGGATCTCCAGTTCCTAGGTAGGGTTTTCATCAAGTATCCTCTTTCATCATAGGCTTTAAACCATTCCTCTTGATGATCTCACAACTTGCTCTCGCGACAAACCTTTAGTAAATGGATCCGCTAAATTGTCGGCCGATTTTATATACTCTATAGAGATTACTCCATTTGAGATCAGTTGTCTAATGGTTTTGTGTCGTCTGCTGATATGACGAGACTTACCATTATACATACAACTCAGTGCCCGTGCTATAGCCGATTGGCTGTCACAGTGTATGCATAAAGCAGGTACTAGTTTTTCCCACATAGGGATATCCTCTAAAAAGTTTCGAAGCCATTCTGCTTCCTCTGCCGCTTTGTCTAAAGCAATAAACTCAGATTCCATAGTGGATCTGGCTAATAACGTTTGTTTAGAGGATTTCCATGACACAGCTGCACCACCAAGTGTGAAAACATACCCACTTGTGGATTTTGAGTTCTTGGAGTCCGATATCCAGTTGGCATTACTGTAGCCTTCTAGTACTACTGGATATCTGGTGTAATGCAGCGCATAACTTTGAGTATGTCGCAAGTAGTTCAATACTCTAGTTATTTCTTTCCAGTGACTTCGTCCTGGATTACTCGTGCAGCGGCTCAGTACATTTACCAAATGTGCTAGGTCTGATCTTGTACAATTTGTTAAGTATATCAGACTACCGATTACACGTGCATATTCCAGTTGTGATATGCTGTCACCCATATTTTTGAACAAGTGAAGACTGGGATTCACAGGGCTTTTGGCAGTCTCATTCGAGTAATTCTTGAACCTTTCAAGTATTTTCTCAGCATAATGAGCTTGAGACAAAGTAATTCCCTCAGACGTCCTGAAAACTTTGATTCCTAGTATTACGTCTGCTATTCCCAAATCTTTCATATCAAACTTGCCACTAAGCATGTTCTTAGTTTGTTTGATAATGTCATTATTACCCCCAATAATAAGCATGTCGTCTACATACAGACACACCAGAATGTATCCATTTGGAGTATCTTTGATGTAGATACACTTATCACATTCATTTATTTTGAAACCATTTGACATCATAACATTGTCAAATTTTGCATGCCACTGCTTTGGAGCTTGTTTCAGTCCGTACAGGGATTTTACAAGCCTGCACACCTTGTTTTCTTGTCCAGGAACTACGTAACCCTCAAGTTGTTTCATGTATATTTCTTTTTCTAAGTCCCCATTTAGAAATACATTTTTAACATCTATTTGATGTATTTCCAGGTTATGTAGAGTTGTAAGGCTATCAACATTCTTATTGAAGTTATTCTTGTAACTGAGGAATATGTATCAAAGAAGTCTAGGCCTTCCTTTTGCCTAAATCCTTGTACCACAAGTCTCGCCTTATGCTTCTCTATTGAACCATCTGGTTTCAATTTTTGTTTGAAAATCTATTTGCATCGTAGAGCTTTACATCCAGAAGGCAAATCGACTAACTCCCGTATGATTTTGCATAATGGAGTCTATTTCACTTTTGATTGCTTCCTTCCACATAGGAGCATCAGGCATAGACGTGGCTTCCTTGAAAGTTCGGGGCTCATTCTCTAACAGAAAGGCCGTTATAAAGTCAAGATCAAATGATTTTGATTTTCTAGCCCGTTTACTTCGTCTAAGCTCATCATTATCATGTTCTGGTTCATCAACCGAAGTGCTTGTATTTCCTTATTCACGTGTATGTTTGGGATACGTAGTGTCCTTGCACGGAAACATGTGTTCAAAGAAGGAATTCCATTATTGTATTCACATGGATATCCGGTATATCTGATTTATATACCAAGAACCGATATGTACTACTGTTGTGTGCATAGCCTATGAATATGCAATCAATCATCTTAGGTCTAATTGTAACCTATTTTGGATTAGGTGCTGCCACTTTTGCTAGACACCCCCACACTTTGAGGTATTTATACGAAGGTACATTTCCTTTCCACATTTCATATGGTGTCTTGCCAGTTTTCTTGTGAGGTATTTTATTGAGAATAAAGTTGGCAGTCAGCAATACTTCTCCCCACATATTTTGGGGTAATCCAGAATTCAACAAGGCATTCATCATCTCCTTTAGAGTTCGGTTTTTGCGCTCGGCAGTACCGTTTGATTCGGGTGAGTAAGGAGCAGTTGTCTGATGAACTATTCCATATTCAGAGCAGAACATATTAAATGGTGCATCATATTCTCCTCCTCTATCACTCCTAACGATTTTAATCATTTTGCCAAGTTGATTCTCAACCTCAAGTTTATATTTCTTGAATTTATCCAAGACCTCATTTTTGCTATGTAACAAGTATACATAGCAGAATTTTGTGCAACCGTCTATGATTGTCACAAAGTACTTTTTGCCACCTTTGGTCTGTACGAATTTTAAATCACACAAATCTGTGTGAATTAGACTTAGAGTTTCTGTGTTTCTTTCTACAGAACGTGATGGAGTTTTAGTGAGTTTGGCCTCTGTACAAACTTTACATTTTTCTGAGTTGTCTACCTTAAATTTTGGTAGCAAATTCATGTTAATTAATCTACGCATAGAATTGACATTAACATGGCCTAGTCTTTCATGCCAAACAAAAGAAGACTCAACAACATAGGCAATAGGAGTTATTTCATTAACTTTGGGAACAACAGGAACAATAGTTTTAGGGATGACTGTCATTATATTAAACTTGAATAGTCCATCCTTTACATATCCTTTATCCAAGTACACCCCATTTTTAGACAATACAAAATTATCAGAAACAAGAACAACCTTAAATCCATTCTTACTTAGCAAAGAGCCTGAGACCAAGTTCTTTCTAATATCTGGAACATGCAATACATTTGTGAGTGTTAGTTCCTTGCCTGAAGTGATCTTCAGCACCATCTTTCCTGTTCCTGCAATTTTGGAGGTTGAAGAATTACCCATGAACAGCTGCTCATCCTTGTTGCACTTCTGGCATGAAGTGAACATCTCCTTGTCCGAGCAGATATGCTTGGTGGCCCCAGTATCGTACCACCATTCACGAGGATTGCTCCCCACAAAATTTACCTCTGATACTACAGCACAGAAGTCCAAGTCAGAGAGACCAGTGAACAAGTTCTCAGCTATGTGTGCATGGGATTTTTCATTCCCTTTTGCATGTCCAGTTTATGCATGGTTGTTGGTGTCCTTACTGCAGCGGTTAGAAATTTTGTGCCCCAGCTTACCACACTTGTAGCATTTTCCAGCAAACCTCTTTGCATGAGGTTTTATGTTTGAGGCCTGTGGCAAGAGCTTTCTCTTCTTGCCCTTCTGTTCATGCTCCACCACATTGGTCTTTTCTATGGACTGGTTTCCATTGGACCTGTCAGCCTTGTGATTCTCCTTTTCGATCCGCAACATGAAAATGAGGTCTTCAAGACAAATCTCTTTTTGCTTGTGCTTGAGGTAGTTCTTGAAGTCTTTCCATCTAGGTGGAAGCTTCTCGATGAACGTTGCAACCTGGAACGGTTCGCACAACATCATGTTCTCTACAGCGCTTTCATGCATTATCACCTGCAGTTCCTGGATTTGACTCACAACTGTTTTGGAGTCAACCATCTTGTAGTCCAGAAATTTGCCGACTACAAACTTCTTAGACCCGGCGTCTTCTGTTTTGTACTTCTTTTCCAGAGACCCTCACAGGAGTTTGGATGTCTTGAAGACACAGTAGACGTTGTACAGAGGGTCTACGTGGCCATTCAGGATGTAGTTCCTACAGAGGTAGTCACCCTGAGTCCATGCATCAACCGCAGCAACGGAGTGTGCATCCATTGGTGCCAGCATAGGGGCAGATTCAGTGAGAAACCTGTCCAGCTTCAAGGTAGTCAGGTAGAACTGCATCTTCCCCTGCCACTTCTGGAATCCAGTTCCGTTGAACTTCTCTGGTTTTTCTCCTACAGTAATATGCATGGGCAGAACGACAGAATGTGCCGCAACCGATTGTGCAGTCACATTTTGGGTCACTGGTATTTTGGCACTGATAAGCCCATTGGCACTTTCGATCTGTGTGTTTTTCATGTTCTGGAATAGTTGAAAACAGAACTGTCAGTTGTTTTTCCGAGATGATAACGGTACTTGTAAAAGATCTTCACAAAATTGTTAGAACAGAGAAAAATTTTTGCTTTAAGATTGTTAGAACTCGAATTTTATAAATTAAAAATATGCTAACAAAATTTGTGAAGAACAGAATTTATAGGAAGAAAAGAACAAACCAAAAGCTTTATACAGAGTCGAGATTAAGATCTCTCTCCTTAAAGCAAAATTCGCCCCGTAGTGGTCCACTACTCTGCAACAGCAGAGTGGTGGTTTAGATTCATAACTGATGAGCCATTACTCTGCTGTTATAGAGTAGTGGTACCAGTTACTGAATGTGAAAGGCCTAATCAGTAGGGGCAAAAAAAATTCAAGCCAAAGCCAAACCAAGCCGAAGCCGGCCCGGGCCGGGCGCGCGTGCGTGTGTGTTTGTCATTTTAGCTACGTCCTCTCTCCACTACACGTTAGTGGTAACCCCCGGGCCACGCCCTTTAGTCCAATTGTTTAGTATATATACTAGAAAAAACCTTTCTCTATTTTCGATATGGGACTATCCATTTTTTCAAAGTTTTCAAGTTAGTACATTTTGAGTACCCAACTTTGGACCAACATTTCTCATTCATACAGAATTTGTTTTTGGCAAATGAGTACACCACGGAATAGTACTCGAAGAGAGGATCGAAATCCAATCATTTTCCGATGCCGCCGGTGGCCGGAGCCTGCCGGAATTCGGCCCAAAAAATTAGCAAAAATTAATTCCAACACCGCCGTTGCCTTCCCCGTCGTCACCTTCCCCGTCATCGTCCCTCACTCCATCTTCTTCACGCTGTCGCCGCCACCCATCGTCTTCACGTCATCTCCCCCACCCATCGTCTTCACGCGCACCCCTCCTGCCTCTCTCTATCCCGCTCGCCCCCACCCATCGTCTTCACGCCGTCACCGCTTGTTGCTCCCTTATATCTTGTGTAGTCCCGCTCGCAAAATGGTAACCCTAATTTCAATTTCAATTTCCATTGCAATAATGGGAATTAATTGTTGAATTTAGTTTTTAATTTCCCTCAATTAGCCGTAGTTCAATTTCACAATAATTTTTGTGGGCATTTGTACTAGTCGATCTGTGTGAGCTATTCTTCATTTTTATTTACAATGAGTTAGACTCTTTCAGCCCCAGTGATCCACTTGATGGGAAAAATTGTAGATGGTGATGGAAGAGCACAATGTTTTGTGGATTGTTATATGAGCTAGCTTTGTTTGCTTTCATGCTTTTTTCGCTTTTGTGCTTGAAATCCATATTAAGATTTCTTCTCGTGTACAAAAATTATTCTTTATGTGCAGTGCTAATTGTACTGGATAGTTATGAAGTCATAATTGACGAAATAGACTGATGAGGATAAGTGTAGGTGTAACTATCATTGATTTTGTCGTGTTAGAAGTTAAAGTGAATTGCCTAATGTAGGGTATGCGCGAAAAGGGCATTGATCAGCATTTAAGATTTTCTGCTATCAGCTCTTATTATACATTCCTAATGGAATAGCTGTTTCTTTAATTCTTCTTTCTCTTACTCGGAATGATTGAATTTTTGGGTCTTCATAGTGATTGATATTGCGAGCTACTATGATTTTTGTTTTGGTATTTTACTTTTAAATGATGAAACCAACCTGATGAAGCCATAAGAGATTTTTTTTTTCTAATATTGAATCGAGCATGTCAACAGTGTATGGACCTAACTGATATTGAATTTTGCCTTACTAGATACAAGAAGCTAAACTAAAGGTTGAAGGTGTAATTTTAAATGATTGATGAAAGTATACTCTAAAATCTTAAAAGAACTTCAAAACACTTTTTGGTGAAGGTGTTATGCTAAATATATGCTCTTGGCTATAATCTTTTTTGATCGTTAAACGGTGAGTTAAATACCCCCCGTGTTTCATTAAAAAGATTTTAACAAAACATACAACCAAAAATAATGCTTATAAAGTTCAGATCCTAACATGCTGGGTCCTGAAACTCATACATTCCAACTAACAAACAAAAATACAACGAAATCTAATCCTACTGATCGGCCGACCTCGTCCAAGTCAATTTCTCGTGTCAATTTGAGCTCAATCTCTCTCAGTCCCTCGCTTGTACACCGTTTATCATTTCCGTCGCTCGCACGGACACCTCCGTCGCCCCCATCAGTGACTCATACGTCAACTTCAAGCACCATATGAGAAACCGCAGGCACTCAACCAATCTGACAACTTCCTGTACCGATTGAGTCCTGGTTCTCATCCCCTCGCTTGACCCTCGTTGACTCTCACTGGCACCTCGCAACGAAGGCTCGCCAGAGCCAATTTTTCGTGTCAATTTGAGCTCATTCTCTCTCAGTCCCTTGCATGTACATCGTTAATCCTCGTCGTCGCCCACAACAACACCTCCGTCGCCCCCAGCAATGACCCATACGTCAACTTCAAGCACCATATAGGAGACACCTCAAGCACTCCACCAATCTGACATCTTCCTGTACAGATTGAGTCCTCGTTCTCCTCTCCTCGCTTGACCCTCATTGACTTTCACCGCTATCTTGCAACGAAGGCTATCGTTGCCTCTGTCGACTCTATTAATGCCACCACCACCTCCAAGCCCCCTGACATGAGAGAGTGACCTTAGGCACCCCTCACTTTGACCTGAATTAGACAAAGTAGAGCCCAAACTATAAAATTTCCGGACTACCGTCGCCCCACCAATTAGGGTACATTTCGCTGCTAATTGTAAATCGGTTGAAATTTGGATATTTAGGGACAAGATTTGGATATTAGGGATTCCTCCACTTCTCCTATCTCTTCACACACACCATCACATCTCCTCTCTCCTCATCCCCAAAGCCACATCCCACCCCAGACCCAAGCCCAAACGTCACCTCTTCCCAACTCCAATTTCCTCACTCCTCACCTCCCTCCTTACCTCCCGCAGTTACTGTCAATGCAGAGCCCACTATACCCCCAATTGAAACCTCCAACCCAAATGTACCTCCCAATTACTTGTAGGCCAATCAAAATCTTCACATTAACACCATTACCACCATCATAAGCTCTTACTGAGACCTAAAGGAGAGGCAACGCCATGAGCCTCTCCTGCTCCAACCATCTCAGAAAGTTCCTCTCACTTCACTTGTTTGAGCTACCACCCTCGCCATCCTACCTCGTAAATCCTAGCCTCCCCGAACCCTTCCAGAGCATTCCGGCAACCCTAGATCTCAGAAAACACCCCAAGACTCACCTTTATGCTTTCCAGTGTTTGTAACTGCGTCAAACTAATCGCCGCCCCTCTCACCACCGCAGACGACGACTCCATCTGCGACCGACTCCACGCCCCACGTCGGAACCAACCATCGTCCGAAGCTCCGAGTGGACAGATCGGGAAGAGCAACCGATCACCTCTAGAAGAGAGGGATGGAAGGAGGATCGGATGAGGTGTGGAGGTATGCTGACGGTGGGAAGATCGGGAGCGGAGGAGGAAGGAGGTGAGGCAACTGTGAGAGAAGAAGGTAGTAGAGGAGGGGAACGAAACGAACGGGAGGGGGGCGACGAACCCAAGCCGCCGCCCCCCAAACCTTCAGATCTGGGGTTTCTTTTTTTCGGGTTTTTGAGGGGAGCTTCTCGCTCTAGAATTTCTAGAAAGAGAAACTCTTTTTTTGTTTTTTTGTACCTACAGCTCTTGGCTATAATCTGTTATAGAGAAGGAATTCATTTCTTTTATCAAAGCTTTCCTTTCATATGTTTATTTTTTATTTTACAAATACTGGGGATAGTCTTTATTTGGTCAGTATTAGAAATACTGGAGTTGGAAAACTCGTAATTCACATGTTCTAATAAATTTATAGATATGGCTCTTTTTTGAATCCCATAGTGTACAACAACCAATGGAATGCTGGCAAATCTGTCGAATCTTGACCTGGGAATCCTAATTTTATGATCTTATATCAAATGAGCATTTTTGGTAGAAATTTGGAAGATTTCTCTTTCAATTGTACCACTCAAACTCCTTGGCTAAATGGCAGAACACCATCAATTGTGTCGATTTTGCCAACTGCAGCCCAATTCAGAGTAAACAAATCAAGTCAGTGTGTGATCAACTAAACTGACCTGTTAAACAGTTTCATTCCGGGCTTAGTTCCGTACATTATACCACCTACTTGACCATTTACTTCCATTTATATATAGTAATAAGTGGCAGAATTGTGGTTATTTGAAAGAATGTCGCTTCATAGTGGTTAACAAATCAAGTATGCATGTTTTCCTTGGTTATTATTGCTCTAATTTAATATTTCTAAATTTGCATCATCTAGTGTTTTATCTAATTCAGATGTGTATGATGTTAGTTGTTTAAATTTGTATCCTAATTGGCATTTACAACTCTTATTGGTTTTTTAAACCTTTAGGAGCATTCTAAGTTCTAACATATTTTTCCATAAAGCTTTCTTGTTTCCCCATGGACCCATGGTAGCTCCCTCATTACTACCGATCCTGATTCTTCTTCCCTTCCATGGGTATAACTGATCCAGCCAATTTGTTTTAGAGGAAAGTTCTTCCCTAACTATTTCCTAGCTATTTTCAGAACAGTTTATGGGAGTTATCCAACTTAATCATTTGGTTTCTGAATTTATGCAGGCAGATACTCCTTGCTATTCTTCGAATGTTAAATCAATTGTTTATGAAAGATACAATTACTTTGTGATATTTAAATCAACTAAGCAGCTATCTTTGAATGATGGAGTACATGGATATCTAATAGTGGTATTAGTGCGCATTTTATATTACAGGTGGTGTTTGGAGAAATGCTTGAAGGAAATGCTAAAGATCGACATTGCCGGTATGGAGAAGAAGCCTACTCAAAACTGATTTACCTGCTGTAACAAAGAGGAATTGCAGAAACTCCATCGATGGAGGGTTTCTTTTCATTTTTTTAATTTTCATTTTGGGTGTTAACTCTCGCTACGAATGTATGTTTATTTGAGGTGTAGATGCTTGTCAGCATTGTGAAGAAATTGTGTGTGAAACTTGTGAAATGAGAGATTTTGTAGAAAGCTTTACAATGCTAAGTTTTGGTCTCCAAATTCAACTTTATAATGTTTCTGTTTTTGTTCTTTGAGATCCTACATACTTAGAATATTTGATGGTGTTAGATTACATTTAATTAAAACAATTACATTTCTAGAATTGCAGTACTTCATTTTAACTGTAGTTAAAAAAAATTAAAAAATATTAATTAAAAAAAAAACTTATCCCGGCGTTTCCAAATGCCAAGAGAGGTTATTTGATGAAAAAAAAATTAAAAGTAGCCTATCCCAGCATTTACAAATGTCGGGATAGGTGGATAACCATCCCCGGCATTTGAAAACACCGGGGTAGCCTCTTCACAACCCTGGCGGGAGTTTGGACGGCATTTGCGGCGGCATTTTTCAAAATGTCGTGGGTATCAACCCTGGCATTTAAAAATGTCGGGGTTGCCACAAAAAAACGTCCGGGTAAGTATCTTTGTTTGTAGTGATATCATCTAGGGTTGGCATTCAGGTCGACTGGGCCGGGCTGGGTCGGACCCGCGCGGGTTGAAGCCTAACTTGGGCGGGTTCGGGACGGGTCGGGGTGTCAACCGGGCTGGGTCGGGTTCGAAATTGAAAATGTCGACCCAGTCAACCACCGAACCTATTAGGGTCGAATCCATTTTGGGTCGGGCCAGGTCGCAGGTTGGCCATTATATATATATATATATATATATATATATATATAAAACTTCACTTAAAGAATAAAAAAAAAATTAAAACAAGTATACCTATATAAAGTGAAAAAATGCATATATTATTCATTATTCATTTCAACTACTATGAATTTTTTTTACAAGTTTTTAACATACAATTTACAAATACAATTTTTTTCCCCTCTCTTTTAACCTAAAAAATAAATAAATAAAAATTGTACAGCAAAGATAAGAGATTAAGAATTAAACAAAATTGTATATATTTATTCATTTCAACTTCTATGAAAATTTTACAATTTTTTTGCATACAAATACTGTTAAATAAATATACAAATTCCTTCATTTACATATTTGAAAGGACATTCTAGAGTTCGAGATAACCTAGAGTTAGATTGATGAGAGGGCATTGGACTACTTTCGTGCACCTCTACTTAACCTAAACCTAGGATCTCATCGCCCTAAACTCCCTAATCTTATTGTTGGACTTCAGGGGAGTTACTTCCACTAGTTGATGTAGATGTCGCTTTTCCTTGAGTCTTGTCTTCAGCCTTCATCCAATCTTCAGTGCACACAAGCATCTCCAACGAATCCGGCTTCAAGCGATTCCTATAATCTATTAAACTCTGTAACTTGAAGAAAAAACACTTTCGGAAGCAACTGTGGAGACAGGATGAGTTAGCAGATCTCTAGCCATATGTGAAAGAATAGAGAAAAAAAATTCATGTTCTTTCCACCATTGTAGCACTTCAATCTCAGTACTACAACTCTCACTATCTTGTTGATTATACCAATTTAATTCATTAGGTGCATTAGTCCTAGGTTTTCTGATTGAATACGAGTAAGTAAATTAAAAGTGACATCTTCTAATGTACTCTTACCCTTACCTCTAGCAGTAGAAGAAGAACAAGTAACCATACTAGTTGTACTACTAGATGCAAAAGTTCTATCATAGTAATCATACAAGTTATTCAATGTCGATTCAAAACTAGCTAAAAATTCATCACAATCATATTTGGAATCATCTCCAAGTAAAGTAAAAAATATTTTAATCAAACTCCTCGTACCCGCTAATTTGAGACGAGGATCCATAACAATAGCAATACAATACAACATAGGAGAGGATTAAAATACTTCAAAAATTTTGTATAAGCGGAAACAACAATATGGCCAATGTATTTGTCCAAAATCATTTCTTGAAAAGTTTGCATCATAGTAATGTTTGAAATAAAAATACTAATAGAAGTAGAATCATAAGATGTAGAAAACTTCAAAGTTGTAGTTTTAAAAGGTTCCAAAAATCGTAATAAAGATTTTAAAAAATACCATGATTGCGGAGTCATTTAAAAAAAAATCATGTTTTTTGCAAGACAAAAATCGTTTATAATATCTTTGTATTGAGTAACAACATTTAGTAAATCGAAAGTAGAGTTTCATTGGTGTTTAACAAATTTAGGAAATTTTCTGAAATGTATTTTCCTAGCTTTACACCACACCTTAAATTTTTGAAGCATAGGACCACTCAAAGAAATTAAATATACACAATTTCTAATTGCAATTATATATGAATCGGCTACTTTCAATGCATCTTGTACACATGAATTTAAAATATGACATGCACATCGAACATGAAAAATTTCCTTATATGGAGGAGCTGATTGTGTTTGTAATGTACTAATCGAAGCATTGTTGTTAGATACATTATCAAAACTAATAGTAAAATTTTTATCATGAATATAATATAAATCACAAACTTCTAAAATACGTGTTGCAATAACTAGTTCACTATGGGATACGGCAAAATCGCAAGTAAGATGATTCTCTTTTGAATCATCCAATTACTATATATCCAATGATAAGTTAAGCCCATCATCAGAATATCCTTACAACCTTTCCAACAATCGGAAATTAACGATACTCTATAAGTTAAAGAATACAAGAGTGCAATTAAAGCGTCTCTCATTTTGTTGTAATGTTTAAAACAATTAGACTTTAGTGTGTTTCTAGGAATTCTTTTAAAATATGGATTGAGTGTATTTTGGTTGAAAGACTCTATATTCCTACTCTCGGAATCGGAAAAAGGTAGCTCATCCTTTATAACTAGTTGGGCCATTTTCCGACGAACAATTTCGAGATCATAGGGTTGGCTATCTATTTGTCTGGTCCCAGGGTTGGTTTTTTGTTGGCCTTGTTGATCTTGTACTAAATCTTTGTGTATATTTACAATATATCGTTTAATTGAACTTGTTCCCTCACCCTTCTTCCATTTGTAACTTTTGTCACCCTGTTTACAAATCTTATGTTCTACACTAGGATTATTCTCATCGAGGATATAGTCATAAAATCTGTGTCAATCACTTATTTCTCCCCCAGTTTTTCTAATACTAATGGGTTCGGTTTGTTGTATTTGAGTGTCAACATCATGCATTTCTTCTTCTATTTCATGTGTAGGGACATGGGCGGAGCTTAGTGAGGGCCCGGGGGAGCCCGGGCCTCCCTCAAAATTTTCAAAACCCCCTTCCTACTATTGAAAATTTTGAAAAAAACCCCAAAAATATTATGATTTGCCCCTAAATGAAATAAGTTTTATAGTTTGCCCCCCCCCCCCCCTAAAATTTATGAAAAAACCCTTATATATATCTATATATAGCCATAAGATTTTTTTTTGGCCCCCTGGACAAAATTGTTCTGGCTTCGCCCCTGTGTAGGGATATCGTGAGTTCCTACCATAAGATTATGTGTAAATTTGGGTTCAATTTGTGGGACTATTGGAGGCCGACATGAAGTACCGGTGGAATCTTGTTCACTTTGGCTACGGCCGCTACCTCGTGATCTAGACATGGTAATAGTGTATGTGGAAAAAAAATAATTTCTAGTATTTTACTAGTGTGTGAAATATAGAAAACAATCTAGGAGGTATATGTTAAAAAATTAAATCTAAAATACAATAGGATGGTCGAGAAAGAGAAAAGCGAAAAATTAACAAACAAGTATGATACAAAAAATTAGAACTACAACAAAATTCAAGACAATAGAAGGGTTATGAAATTTTGATACCGTAATTCGCGGATAATCGAATACAAATAAGAAAGAAAATAAAATTAGAGAGTAGTCGGTAATCTGGTAGTCGTTGAAACATGAAAGAGAGAAAGAGAGCTTCTTTGTTGAAGGAGTTGAAGTAGACGTAGTTGAGAGTTAAATCAACACAATTCGATACAATCGAAAATTTCACTTCTTTGTTACTTGCTTCTTTGTTGAAAAACCTTGATTGAATTGAGAATGAATTGAGTAGTAGTAAGAGAGTAAGGTGTGGAAATTTTTAGATTGAACTACGCGAGTATTTATAAGGGGGAATAAAAATTAAAAAAAAAAAAAAACCACTGCCAGCCAACGGTCTGCTGCTACCAACCGTTCAACCCGCAGGTCGAACGTTGGACCCGCGTGGGTCGAACATTTGACCCGTTCCGTCAAATGGGTCCAAACCTGCGGGTCGATCCGTGGGTTGGCGGACGGATTTGACTTGGTCAATGGGTCGAGCGGGTTGGGTTCGTGAATTTTACGACCCGGGTAGACTTCCGGGTTTGACCCGAACCCAAACCGCATAGTAGCAGACCGGGTTCATGTGTGCGGGTCACGGACGGATCACGGATCAACCCGACCTGTTGCCACCCCTAATATCAGCTGTTCATTTAAATTTTAAATTAAAATACATTTTAGACTCCAAATTGTACAACCATCCACTTGAATTTCAATAGTTCCATGTGCGAATTTATCAATCTAGATCCGCTCTTCTCTGTCCTGCAGTAATTGAAGCTCCCACATAAGATCCTCTAGATAGATCAAATAGCACGCATCTTGAAGTAATTTGCTGGCTCGCTTGTCTCTGTATAGATGAATCATGCAGTTGGTGCATCACAGGACTTTTTCCGCCTTTCAACCCCTTTGTGATACGTGCTATCCTCAATCCAACGGTACTAATTGAGACAGAGATATGCCAGTTATTTTGATTATTAGCACATCCCCGTTCAGCCGTACTAATCATTTTAAACTAATTAGCCGACCAATTTGCAGGTTCTTTGAACAAAAGAAAGTCAATGAAATCAATATCTAAATATGACTAAATTACATGCATAATAATGGTCGAAATAAAATATATATATATTCTTCAAATTCTTTCCTCACCATAGGATGGAGAGGTACGGCATTCTAAGCACGCATCTTGAGCATTATCCCAAAGTCAATGTCAGATTAGTTAGTTAGAAGCATGCTATATTCTTTCCAACTTTTTTTTTCAAAAAAATGTGAAATACTGCCGCCTTATTTTATTAATAAAATTTTAACAAAATAATCATAGAATACTGAGAGAAACTACAAAACAAGCAATAAAACATAAACCTCCAACAGCCCCTTGGAGGGTGGGACAAATCCAAAAGTAATACATCAAAACAAGTACGAAAGCAAAACAAGTACAAATATAGCGGTCCTTCCAACAAAACTCTGGAAGGTGAGTGTCAAGAAGTCGTCTCTTCGCTCAGTCAAGAATAGGTCCAAACTCCACCTCATCATCGTACTCGTCTACCTGGAAGGCTCTGGCTATCCTCCCTCTCAGCCCTGTAGCAGCAGCTATAGCCCAAAAGGAAATCAAATGCATAATATGAGTTAGAATAACTGAAGTACTATTACTAGTCCCAAGTAAAAGTTATTTTTATCAAGCCATAAACCCCATGTCATAGCAGCGATAGCGATGTACAACACCTCCTTCATCTTGTGCCGAATCATGGCAAATTTGGGCCCTATCCACAACTCCTCATAAGTGTTTGGGTACTCACTTGTACCCAAGGCCCTAAGCACTTCAACCAACGCAACCCTACTCTGCTGATATTCAATGAACAAATGGTTCAGTGATTCTGTATGGAAGTTACAAAACCCACAAATAGTTGCGATGCTTGGTTATCTTTTGGCCAGGTTTTCTCTAGTGAGGATAGCATTATTGAGCACCAACCAAGACTTTTAGGGTTTGCCTTCCAAAGGATCGTGGCCCACTTAGGTTTATATCCCTTGAAGTGGATACGGTTGTAAGGAGCGGGCCGTAAAAGAATCATTGGTCACCAACCCCAATGACTTTCTATCTGGACTGTGTGTGCACCTCACCCCAGCCAGATTGATATATTCTTGGGGGGGCTCTAAGTCTCTCGATGAGATCCGGGTTAAGACGAGTGCGAAAAGATGGTTTCCAAGTTCCCCTCCTCCAGGAAGCAAGCTCATATAGGTCCGAAAATATTTCTCTAAGTGTGTGGGCACCACACCATTTGTCCCCCAAAATTTGGTCGACTAGCCATTGCCTATAAATGGAGTAGTCGCCGTGTAGAATGGTTCATTGGCTCTAACGATTCATTTGCAGAACCAAGAGACCTTAGAGCCCACCCGAACAACTAAATTTCTCATACTTTCCCTTGAAGGTAAGAAAGAAAAAATTCTTGCCAGCCTTCGCCATTAGGGTGGAACAACTTCCACCACCATTTGCCCAATAAGGCCAGGTTCATGTCTCTGAGATCGATGATACCCAGTCCACCAAGCAATTTCTTCATGCAATATTTCTCCCACCTGATCAAATGATAGCCTCCCTTATCTGTATCTACACCTTTCCATAGGAATATTTTCCGGATGCGATCAATTCTCTGGATCACCCATTTTGGCAATTCGAAGAATGGTATGTAGTAGGTAGGTAGATTGGATATGACCGAGTTGATAAGGATCACTTTTCCACCAAGAGACAAGGACGTGCCTTTCCATCCCGCCAGTCGACCTTCTACTCTGTTAATGATCGGAAGTCAGTCTGATTTCTTAAGTTTACCCGGTCTAAGTGGAAGGCCCAGATATTTGATAAGAAATCCATCTCTCAAACTGTTGACAATGGTAGCGTGGGCCTCTGCCTCTGCATCCGAAAGAGCAATAGGGACCAGGGCACTCTTATGGAAGTTAAATTTTAAACCCGACCACTCCTCAAACTAGTAAAGGGTTCCCTTAAAACATATCGTTTTCGCCCTGTTCCTGTTACCGAACAGAAGCGTGTCATCCGCATATTGTAAAATCATACAACCCAGTCGATTCCAACTGCTAGCAACCGGGGAAATCCAGTTCACATGTTTGTAGTTATCCAACATGGACTTAAGGTCATCCACCACTAGGGTGAACAGAAGGGGAGAAAGCGGATCCCCTTGGCACATCCCTTTCCTACATGAGAAGGGGTGACCAGGTCTACCGTTAACCGAGATGGTCGTTTTACTTGTCACTAGACAGTGTTTGATCCATTTGACCCATTTGTCACCAAACCCTCTCCCTTGGAGGGTTTCAAACAGGCAATTTCAATCCATAGAATCATACGCTTTCTCGAAGTCTAGCTTCAGAAGGAAGCTTTTATCTTTTGTAGTGTGACATTGGTGAATCACCTCTTCGGCAGTGGCGACATGGTCGAGAATACATCCCCCCCTAATGAAACCTGATTGATCACGATTGACTAACCCATCCATCACCTTCCCCAAGTGATTGGCTAAGAGTTTGGAGATAATCTTCACCAAACGGTTGAGGAGGCTAATGGGCCTAAAATCCCCTACCCCATGGGGTTCCTCTCGTTTGAGGATGACGATAATTTCAACAAAGTTGACCATGCCCAACTTTAGCCTATGGTCAAAGAAATCCTCCACCAGGGACATAATATCCTCCTTGATTTTATCCTCAAAGATTTGGTAAAACATCATTGGGAACCTGTCTGGCCCAGACACCTTATCTGATCCCATCTGATCGATTGCCTCTTTCACTTACTCCTTCATGAACCGGACCCAAAAATTATGTAGGGATTGTGCCACCCCTGGGATGTTGTTCTGCCAAAAATTTTCCCACGGAGGAATTTGAAACTCATTCATTTGCCCGAATATGTTCTTATAATGAGATTGGAATATTCGTGTAATTTCTGCCTCATTAAGAGAAGTGTCAGTGTCTGTCTGAATAGAAGAATAAGGTTAGATCTCTATCGAGCACTCGCCGCCCGATGGAAGAAAGTAGTGTTCGTGTCTCCCTCTTTGAGTCATGAAATTTTGTACCTCTGTTGCCACTTGATCTCCTCGAGCTTATAAAGATTAGCGACATTATCCTTAAGTTCATGGAGTTTGCTCCTCTCATCCTGGGAGAGATCGTGAGACTCCTCCATCCTTTCAAGATCGTCGATGTCCTCCATAGCGAGTCTTTCGCCCGCCAAACATTCGAGAATCTAGTGCAGTTCCATCTATGTAATATGTTGCATAACAGTCAGATCTTTTCACACCAACGGGTTGCAGCATCCATCCCTCGTGTTGGTAGAGCCTAGTTTTCCATCACCATATGGTGAAAACTCTGAATCTCCAGCCAGACCTTCTCAAAAATCTAAATTTTCTCAGTTTATGGGAACTACATTCTCCCGTGGAGAGCAAAAATGGGACATGGTCCGAGGTTGGTCTTGGGAGTGATATTGCTGATGCCAGCAAAAATTTCGTCTCCCAGTCCAAGGAGACAAGGACTTTATCAAGCTTAGCCAAGATGGGGGCCACTTGTATGTTAGACCAGGTAAAGAGTCCATCATTAATTGGGATTTCAACCAGTTCCTGATCATTAATTACCCTATTAAACTGTTCCTGCACCACTGGACCCTCTGCCCCAGTGCTCAAAGGAAAATCTGGTGACATTGAAATCACCCCCAACAACACAGGAATTCTGCCATCGAGCTTAGACAGACAGCAGCTCATTCTAAAATTTGCCTCTAGCATTTGACTGGTTCGGCCCGTAGACGATAATAATCGTTTGATACCAGCTATCTGAGCGTAGAAGAAGACGGATCGATAAAGAATATTCTTCGTGGAATTCATCAAGGAATGGTGAAAAGATCTGAGTTAAAACTGATGGCAATACCCCCCCCCCCCCTCCCGAGGCTTTCAACAAGGGGAAAATTTTCCATTCCTTAATTTTAGACCCACCAAGCCTCCTAAGCTTAAACCTCTGATAGAGATTGGTCTCCTGCGGACACACAATCTCAACATTGGACTTAATAATAACATCCCAGACCATTGCTCTTTTATCCCTCCCCCCTGCCCCTGAGCATTCCAAAAGAGGACACTCATTGGGAACTATATTGGGGGTTACATGTGTGGTTGGGGGAGAGTCCTGCCACAGCACTCTCCTCAGGGGAGTCGTTGAAACAGGATTATTTGATGCATGTAAGTGAAATATAGCCCTTTCCCAACTTCCAATCTTGTTAAGTAATAAAGCATTACAATCTACATCATTCACCGCTAGACCACAGGTTTCGGCAAAATTAAAAACTTCTGAATCTAACATAAAATTGAAAACAGAGGCTAAGAAACCACGTGTACCTCCACCGTTGTTTTTGGCCGTCTTGGCCGCTGCGGAAATCTCTAAGTAGTCATTCAAGGACTCCTCATGAGCCCTTTTGGCCGCTTTCTGGACTCTGAAACCTCGAGCCACCTCGGCAGCTGCAAAGCCGCCCACACGTGGAAGACACAGGGAAAATAGAAACAACCAACTTTGGGGTGGAGGAGGAGACTCCTCTCTGTGTATCCGCAACAACCTCTGAGCAGTTTGAGTCTTCATCAGTAAATGTGAACTCCTTATCTAAGTTAACACGCGCCTCATTGTCGTCATTAGAAGACTCCAAAGCAAGAGTAGACTCTAAAGCGGACCCCTTCATAGGCCCAGCCTTTCGCAAAAATTTACATTGATCAACATCTAAGCTCGTGGACCCCATAATGGGGCCAACCAAAACCGTATCCAAACTAGGAGTACACACTTCCTTTGAGTCAAAAGAACAAGATCCACTCTCCACCAAAGAAGGAACGGAGATGGGCTCCGTCACTGGCCTAGGCCCACAAGGTGCCAATATCACAGGCCTAGGCCTACGAGGCCCAAACAAAAAAGAGGGGCTAGGGTTTCCACACTGTCAATATGCCCAACATCGCAGCTTAAGGCGCAACGCTTCGGTTGCTCCGCCAACTTGCCAAGTGGTGTCTCCATATTAGGGACACACACTGCACCCACGTGCCCCTCGACAAAAGCTCCCTCACGCTCCTTCCTCTCATCGTCGACTTCATCCATTTCTTTTTGACTAGGGGCGATGGTAGCTTTGCTTTTTCCTTCTTTAGCAATCCCCAAAGTTTTATCAGTTTGGGGAAAGATTTCTCGATGCCTGCCATTACCACTCTGAGCTACCATGCTCTCTGAGTTTCCCCCATTTTCCACCTGTCTAGCGAATTTTTTGAGGCCAACTTTGACTCTATATACTCCATGTGGCTCTCTGATCGAAATTTCTTCCTTAGTGCCACTATCGCCGTTCTTAACACCTAAAATTTTGCTACAAGCCTCTCTGACATGACCCCCTCCATGCTGCTCCTTCTGCCTTTTTTCCTTTTCTAGCTAACCAAGGCTCCAAGCCTGAATCCACACATGGATCTGAGGAAGGGAGAGGGGGAGCAGAGGTCGAGGCTGAAAAAGTGACATCTTTGACCTTCCTTAGCTGGTGGCATCTCCTGACCGTTGGATGGGCAGATCTCCCTTAGATCTTGATCGTTGAAGCTGGGGGGAGTTTGAAGAGGTGAATCGGGTTCCAAAGGCGGTTGACGGCGGTGCTCAGGCTCCTTATCCGCCCTGTAATTTCTTTGTGGGCACGCTCAATCTCGTGCGCCCCATCGATCATCGATTCAAGAAAGCCAAAAGGCATTCTGTGATTGGGTAATCGATGGGGTCGTATTGCTAAGGTTTGAAACCTAGAGAGTGTAAGATGATTCAACCTTGGATTCGAGTACAAAGCGAATGGTGTAAGCTTCTTCAAAAGTAAATAATTTTGCAAAACGGGACATCTTAGAGATGTCAGGGCTTCTGAATTGTACCCGAGATGAGATGAGTTCGGATTTCCTTAGGATTTTATTGTCGATTTTACTGATGCTCACAAAGTCGGAGATAATCTCCTCTAGAACTTCTCTACCCTAGCAATGGAGGGAGACATTGTGGACCCAAATCCAATACGCCTCTCCCTGCAGTAACTCTGCTCCGAAGTTAGGGGTCCATCGGCTAAATGCCACAGCAAAGTGTATAAAATCAGCCTTCTTTAGCTCCACCACCGCTGTTAGTTTTTTAGTAGAGGAAAATGAGACAAGGAATTGGCGATGGCACATCTTCTACACTGCCCAATCTCGGTGACTCCGCATCGGCCACCATTCGTTGAGTTCATCAAGGTGGTGGTTTTCTAATGGCCAGCCACTCTAGATATTGGCAATAGCACACCACGCTCTGAGCCATTGTTCTTCCTTTTTTATGCACGTGAGGCTACTGGCTAATTTGATCGTGGTTGGGCTCTCTGGCGAATGGCCTCGCTTCATTATTCTCTTAATCTCTTCTGCACTTATCACTACATTAGAGCAGTCATACGACAAGTGGCCATTTCAAGATATTGAGGTAGTGCACCTCCTTCATGCAATCAGCACGAATGTGGCCCAAGTCGCCGCAGTTGAAACATGGCACTGGTTTCTTCTTCCCCTTGCGATAAGACTTCAATTTGCTGGAGCTTTGATCCTGAGAAGCCTTTCGTTTGGCTGACTTACTCATCACAGTGGTTTTAATGCCCCAAAATATTTATTAATTTATATTTATATATAGAAAGATATATGGAAGGTTTATGCTAAGTAGGAGTTTTATGCAAAAAAATAATTATTTAGGGCTATTTTGTAAAAGTGCCAAAAAGGTTTTTTTCTTACAAAAGAAACTTATAGTTCTCCACTCTTTCCCATGACCCCTCTTTGTCTCTTTCTTCCTCAGGGCCGCCGCCACCAAAATAAAATAATAATAATAATAATAATAATAATAATAAATAAATAAATAAAATAAAGATATAGAGAGAGAACAATGGGGAGAAGGAGAAGGAGAAATCAAAGGTATTCATATATCCTCAATTTCTCTCAATTGTAAAATCTAATTAATCCATTATTTATATATTGATCAATGTATATTTTGTTAAACCCTAGATTTTATAGAAGAGATCTATATTGAAATTGAGGAGTCATTTGGATGAGCCATAGCCTATCTATTACTTCACCAACCGCTGTAAGTAATTGAATACTTATACCTTGTAGAATGTAGCTTATAAAATACTAGTGGCTTTGTAGTGTTGTTAATTGTTATGTTGTGGGTATTACTATAACTATTCTATGTGATGTGGTGCAACTATTAATTTAGGATCAATATATTGTTGGTGTATTTTATGAATGTAGAATCGTTGTATGTGTGTATTGTTATTCGTATTTGGCATATACTGTTGCTAGTAGTAATTGTGAATGATCGACGTCATTTTATTTAGTGTAAATAGGGTTGTATGTATATGAGTGGTCTTATGACGTTGTAAATATTGAGATTTTTATTTTGAGTTACTACTGTTGTCGCTGGATTCGGTGTGGGGGCAATAGATAGAATTTGTAGGTTCGCAGGAAATCGAACAGGCTGGATCTCACTTCTTCCTTATTGACAAGTTGATTCCTTGGTGCTCCGCGTACCTGCACAAACGTTCGAAACACCGGGATAGATCCCGGCGACGAACCCTCCGACGCTCTTGTCAATACCAGAAAAAGTAAAAAGAAAGCTCACGTGCACAAAGAGTGATCACCTGTGGTAGTTGGAGGTAGGGGGTATTTATAGCCGCCATGGGATCTGTTTCGGGATAAGAACGAATCCCTACTACCCGGAGTGACTGGATTGAAGTGGTTGTAACCACCTCCAGCGGATAAGGACGAACTATGATCTCCTCCTATCCTGTTTGAACTGGTCCTTAACGGGTTTGGACCTGTTCTTAGCTGAATAGATCCGTTCAAGGGTTGGCGGGTCTAAGAGGAGAGACCCGGTTCCCAATTTGGACCCGTCCGTAGGGGAAATTATCATCTTGCCCCTGCAACTTTAAGATTCGTGTCCGCTTTGAACGGTTCCGATTTAACCCCTTTTTAGCCATATCACGAGCCCCCCCACTCCCAAAGACTGTGTGTTACAGCCTTGTGGGAGTAGTTTTGTTGTTCTAATGGCGTATGGGTTTTTACCGGAGTTCTCAAAGGGTGGTCGAATCTCATCTGAGGGGTGACGGTGCTTTTCTGAGCTGGTAGCATGCTCAGAGTTGCTTCTTGGTTCCTCTGGATTTTTGGTGATTTTTCTCAATTTTTCAACTATTTTTCGGACCATTTATCCAATTTTGCGAAACAATGATTTATTTTTTAGGAGCACTAATTAATTGTTCCAACTAATAATTATTTACCCAGGGACTGAAAAAATATTCCCCCGAATTTATAATTATTTTTTAGAATTTTTACTTAATTTTCCTAAATTTTTTGGCATTTTTTGCAATTTTTAAATAAATAATTCGAATTAATCATTTAAGAAATAATTTTAATCACCTATTTATGATGTGGCCGAATCTGGATCGTCCATCAGCTAGGGGCGCGAAGATCTGGGTGATCTGACGTTCGTGAAGGAAGCGAACTTTGCCCGTTTGGAGGTCGGTGGTAACCAACCTCGGGACATTCATCGAGGTCCAGGGGAACGACACGTGGCATGTGGGCCCTTGGCTATCTCGCGCTCAGGCATTGGTGGCAAGCGACTTCAGAAAGGTTGCCAAAGTCTGAGTGAGCGACGCGTGGCACTTGGGACCTCGAGACCGTTGACCAGTCCACGCATTTTCTGGCGTTTTGACTTTGGAACCCCTGTCGACAAATGAGAGAACGCCACGTGGCCTGTGGGACCTCGGGACCGTTGACCAGTCAACGCATTTTCTTGCATTTCGACCTCGGTGGTAATCGACTTCAGAACCCCTGTCGAAGAATAAGAGAACGCCACGTGGCCTGTGGGACCCGAGACCGTTGACCAGTCAACACAATTTCTTGCGTTTCGACATCGGTGGCAATCGACTTCGGAATCTCTGTTAACGAATGAGAGAGCGCCATATGGCCTGTGGGACCCTGTGGCCATTGACCAGTCCACGCATTTTCTTGCATTTTTACATCGGTGGCAATCGACTTCGGAACCTCTGTCGATGAACGAGAGAGCGCTACGTGGCCTGTGGGACCCTGGAACCATTGACCAGTCAACGCATTTTCTTGCGTTTCGACATCGATGGCAATCGACTTCGGAACCTCTGGCGACGAATGAGAGAGCGCCACATGGCCTGTGGGACCCTCGGACCATTGACCAGTCAACGGATTATCTTGTGTTTCAACATCAGTGGCAATCGACTTCGGAACCTCTGTCGACGAATGAGAGAATGCCACGTGGCATGTGGGACCCTAGGACCGTTGACCAGTCAACACACTTTCTTGCGTTTCGACATCAGTGGCAATTGACTTTGGAACCTGTCACGCCCCGCTTCCCAAAAACACGGAATACGAGCACATGACAAAGTCCAGCGAATGATTTTCATCATTCATTAGCTGTAGAATCGACTCAGCATCATAACAAGAATATAACAAAATGTTCACGACCACGCATGCCTAAATAATTTATTAAGCAATAGAAAACAATTGAAACAAATAATAATATCCCAAATAGTTTCAAATCTGGATCAAAAGATAAAAGTCGAGAACATAAGCCCGTTACAAGTTTTTAAGTAGCAAAGAAATAAATAACTCAAGAAAACAAAATATTTAAGCAAGTCCTTACTCCAAGCGAAGCCTAGAATGTCTGCTCACCAATTCCAGCAGGCAATTCATCTCCAAAGTCTGTTTGTGAAAATATAAAAAAGGAGAAAATAGAGAAAATAAGACAAACGTCTTAGTGCAAGTTAGGGCCGCAAATAGTAAAACAAGTACAAGCAATATGGAACCAGATTTGGAATCAAGAATGTAATAGGGATGTAACAAGTAGTGGGGTTCAAGAAACTAGCTAGCAAGAAAGACAACTCGAGTGACAAGATTAGATAACAAATACTAGTAATAGAACAAGTGGCTAGTGAACATGTAATGGTATCAAGCATCAAGTAACAAGTACCACATACGAATGTCGAGTAACAGTAACAAGTCTCAAGTGTCAAGTTGTCAAGTACAAGTATCAAGTAGCGAGTGTCAAGTATTATGTTCAAGTATCAAGTCTCATGTATCATGTAATCAAGTATCAAGTAAGCATATATCATGTTCAAGTATCATGTATCAAGTCTTGTAGTTATTACTACCTAGGTAGCACTTCATATGCCATCATTTTATCACATGGTTGCTACAGTCAATGCAATTTCGTTTAAGCCTAGTGGTAGATTTTATAGGGCGGTGTACTCAGTTTTCATGGATCAAGCAAGCCATGCTCATGAATCGAGTAATCATATAACTAGCTCATGTGTCAAGTCATAACAAGACAAGTCATGAATCAAATATATACTAGTTCATGAATCAAATAATATACTAGTTCATGAATCGATTAATATTATACTCGTTCATGAATCAAATAATATACTAGTTATTGAATCGAATAATAATATAACTAGTTTATGAAGCATGTATCAAGTGGGAAACACGGGCTTCCTTCCGAGTACACTTACCTATATTGTCAACTACTATGGTCTTTCCCTTAAACACCGAATTATTATTTATTATTATCATCAAGAAAGCATGAAAGTGTGCGAAACAAGTCAAGTAAACATAATCAAGAACATGGAACAAGTCTAAGCTATGTAGGATACAAGTTCGAAGGTCAAAACAAATCAAAATATTAAGAACAACTAGAATTCCAAATATGGACAGCATGACGTTGCTGCACCAAAACTGCGATTCCCGTTGCTACAAGGTAGCAAAGGTGGATCCGTCAGAAGTCCTAGAAACTAGACTCCTGCCCGGTTCCAACACATATAATTAAGGTGCATAAAAGTTGTGGTAACATGTGTCAAAACAGCAAACTATACAGCATTTGTGTTCAGCCGGAATTTGTAAAACTGAGTTTATACATATGGAACAGGGTTGAATCGTCATTAATTAATTCTAAGAAAATTTGAAAATGTTCTCTATGGTGTCCAATATTGCCATGCAAAATTTTAAGTCATTTACTTACTGATAGCATAGTTAAAATAATAGTAAACCAAAGGTGGTGCAGCAGTTTTTATGAATCTGCGATTACCGATACAGCAGCAGTAAAACTACGATATCTCCTAGACCGTAACTCGGAATTCAAAAATTCTGGATGCTATTGGCAACTACACACTTAGGGATACATTTCATATTCAGGACTCAAGTTCAGATTTTGGTTTTATTGGGGTCGAAACAGCAGGTAAAGACAAGAATAGTAGCAAGTGTGAATTTCTTTGATATACAAGTTGCATGATAAATGACTAATATGAGTCTAGATTAGTGTGTGATACAAATACGGATTCATTGGGGATCAAATCACCAAGTCACATGTATTTCTCAACTCAAAAGAATGTAAGATCAATACAATACATCACACAACACACGTTTACAAGTCAAGAGGTTCATGTTCAAGTAATTAGGAGATAAAAAGGGTCCAACTAGTTTTGTAAATATATCAACGAAGGGTTGTGACTCTTAAGATTATGGAATCGATGAAGAATAATTTAAGATTAACAAACGATGAGACAAGGAGGAGTCACAACTACGATCTATTTGCAGTATTTTCAATTAAACGCTTGTACTAGAACAATAATTTGTATAAGAAAAATACTTGTCTTGGGGTGTAGATGATGAATCCGACGGAGGAATAACGGGAACGGATCCCGACACGGATCTTGATGAGATGATCAAGATCAAGATGAAGATCAAGCAATCCAATGGTCGAGACTGAAAATAAAACATATAAGAATTAGAAGAGTGCCAAAAGAGTAAATATACCATGATTGACAATTGATGAATAACAACAAAAAGTGGATCAAATGTTTGACTCACCAAGTAGAAGACGAACGAGACGATCAATGGCCGAAATCAAGTGTGATCGGTCGATCGGACGGCTGAGAACAAAAATCAAGATCAAGATGATGATCACGATCGCGATGATCAAAAGAGATCCGACGGTAGAGATCAAGATCTTGATGATGATGGAGACGATGATCACGATCGTGATGATCAACGATCGGACGGCCTAGATCCAATGGCTTGGTGATGATCAAATGGAGGATCGGATGGATGTGAGCAAGGGCTGCTGATGATGATGATCAAGATGAGATGATGATGAAGATCCGACGGTTGAGATCCAAGAGCTATGATCAAGATCATCAAGGCGATCGACGGCCCAAATACACTTGATTAATTCTCATGCACAACAGCAAGCAACGGCATGGGGGGTTGCACTGGTTTGACATTGACGGCGCCTAGAGGTAGCACCGGCGAGGGGGGTAGTGCGGCAGTGTCCAGGCTGTGGCGGAGGGAAGACAACACAGGGCTGTCGGCGGCGGCTAGGCCCAGTGGCGTCGCGACATTGGGGTGCTAGCTGCGTCGTCGACTGGAACATTGCTGGCTACAGGCGGAGCACACGGGTTCTCGGGGATCGCGACGCAGAGAACTTAGGTGCCGAAAGAACGAGGGTTGTGCTGCGTCGACAAGGGAACCCAGCACTCAGGGGCGCGCTGGCTGACTACGCTCCCATTGTGCGGCGCTCGGGAGGTCGATGCAACACCGAAGGAGAGGACGGAAGGAAGACACAGGCATCGCGAGGGCGGACCCAGGGCAGCGTGGTGGTGCCTGAGTGCGACAGGGGGGGCTGGTGAGGTCGCGATGCGACGGGGAGAGGGATGAGTGGAAGGAGGGGTGGGTTAAGAGGGAGAGAGCGGGAGGTGAGAATGGAGAAGAAGATGAACAGTGTAGTCTGGGGTTGGCGGCTACATGGTTCAACAACAGAGAGTAATTAGGTTAAGGGAAACATTAGGGTTTAGGGTTAACTAGGTTATATAGTAGGGTTATGGGTATTGGGTTAATGGATAGTGGATCCAATAGGGGTTAATTAAATAGAATATATAAAATATGCTTATAAATACATACATTAAATCATGAACAATCAAAACTAATAGTAACAATAATACTATTAAAAATAACAATAGAAATAATAATGCTAATAACAATAATAATAACAAAATTGGATTTTCAGTAGATAACCAAAGATAACAATAGTAGAAAACAAAACTAATAATCATACTAGTAACACTAACAATAATAATAACAGCAATGACAATAATAATAATAGTAAAAATAATAATAATATGAATACCAAAATAAGATTTGAGTTCAGCAGATTCATAAAAATTCAAATAGTAATAACATAATAGATTTGGACTAAAATATAAATAGTTGATCATTTGAAAACGGTAAATAATATTGAAATACTCCATTATTCGAAAATGAATATAATTGTCCAAGAGAATATTTTAAATGTAAGTTCAAGCTGAATTTAACAAATACTGAATTTATAAATTTTAAATACAGAAAATACATAGAACATACGTATTTACGAAAATAGAGGTTACAGAACCTCTGTCGACGAATGAAAGAGCGCCACGTGGTCTGTGGGACCCTGGGGCCGTTGACCAGTCAACGCACTTTCTTGCATCTTTTCACTAAATGGGCCAGGCCTTTGGCTCCTGGGGGACCTTTTGCCTCGATAGGCGTGCTACCAACCTTAGTCCCTATAAATCTCCACCCCCACTGTCATTTGCTCATTACTCTTGCTTTTTACTCAGGCGAGAATTTTACTCTGTGAGAGCTTCTGACGAGATTTCACCGTCTTCCGGCGTGTTTTCCGACCGTAGCTTTCAAATCAAGGTAACTTCGTACTTAGTTTATTTTCGCTTTCAGAAAATGTCTATCGACCCTTCGAGAAAGGAGACCTCCCCCCTTCTTACCCCCGAGGCCTCCTCTAGTTAGGTCCCCCTAATCGACAAGAGCAAGGCCATGGTAGGGCAGACTTTGGTAGTCATTGAGACGGGGATCTTGGAGGATCGGAGGATGGGGGAGTTCAGAAGAATGTCTGGGGTCCTAAAAGTACTGCCGAGGGTTCGAGAGCTTCCGGGAGACCAGGCGGAGCAGATAATGTATGTGATGGCTCGGAGCTTCGAGGAAAACGAGGCCAGAGAGACATCTGAAGCGGACGAGACGATCTCCATCCTTACCGAGGAGGACTTGGGGAAGATTAGGGTATGCTTTCAGATCCCGCGGGAGTTCGACTTGATTCTCCCCGGGCCAGGGGTGAGGGCCAGCTCGCCAATGCCTGTCGACATGTGCTTCTGGCCGGTCGATGCGTTCTTGACAGGGGTTCGGCTCCTACTGCACCCCTTCGTCACCGAAGTGCTGAGGTGGTTCCGTGTCAGCCCCGTTCAGTACATGCCGAACGTGTGGAGGCTGATAAACGGGTTCATCCTCCACTGTCAGGCAGCGAGTCTTGAGCTGAGGCTGAGCGTGCTCCGAACTGTGTACCGGATGCATCAGCAGCACAAGGATGTCTACCGGTTCTATTTGGCTCCGAGGTTCGAGACGAAGTTGGTCAGCTGTCTGGACTCAATAAAGAATTGGAGAGATAAGTATTTCCTGATCCGAAGCCGAGGGCCATGGCGAATCCCCACAGCTTCGGTCGATTCGGTGCCAAAGAAGGTTAAGCAAAGCCCGACCCTCAGCACCGAGGAGGAAGCTATGGTTCGGACGTTGCTTGATCACCCGAAGTTCGATTGTAAGGACTTGACCGAGGAGGCGCTCTTCCGAGGGGGTCTTAGCTCGATAAACCCTAGTAAGGCTTTGCTTTGTTTGTTTGTTTTTTGTGCTGTTGGAAAAGTAGGTTTTTTTTTGTAACTCTTTCTCTCCTGCAGAATCAATGGACTTCGAGGACTTGGTGTCGCAGCGTTGGGCCCTGAGCAGCAAGGCTCCGAAGAAGTGGAAGAGAGTTGCCTCGAAGAACACTTCGGAGACAGTACTGGCCCACCGCACCGTAGCGGAACAGCTAGGGAGACGGCCCCCCTCGGCTCCGAAGCCTTCAGCCACAGCGGTCACTTCGGCTTCGATGGATACGGGAATCTTCCCAATGTCGGCAACCCTAGAGCTAGAGGCTCCGCCCTTGACTGCCGAAGCTGAGGTGTTCCTGAATAAGGAGCAAAAGAAGATCTTTGTTCCGGACTGGCAGATCCGTAAGCTTGACGGGTTCTTGGGTGACTCGACGGTGTGCATGCAGGCGGTTCGGCACCTTGCCATGCCAAAGGACGAAGCAGCAATGGAGGCTGGCAGTGTGGGGGACGACGCCCTCGAAGTCGCTCGCTAGCGATGTCAGTAAGTTTCGAAGTCCAAACTTTCTTTTGCTGAGCACTTAGTTTTTTTATTTTTTCTAAAACAATTCAAGTCCCATACTCTGCAGATCACGTGCCACTTCGACCATTTGATGAAGAAGGTGGCTGAACAGGAAAAAGAATTGAAGCTCGAGGTGGATAAGGCTCGAGGTGAGAAGGCTCGGATCGCCAAGGAGCTCGAAAAGACGAAGGCGGAGGCCGAGTCAAAGAACTCGAGGTTGGTGCACCTCGAAGCCGTGGTGGCTAAGCTGGAGGCTGACAACGCTCGGCTCCTTACGGCTGCCGAGGAGTCAGCCAAGGACAAGGAGAACGTCGTAGCTGCGGAGAAGCTGGAGGCGGTGAAGGAGGCCGAGGTGCAGGCCTTGGAGAAGGCGAAGGAGGCCGAGGAGCATGCCTTGGAGAAGGCGAAGGGGTACCTGATTGTAAACATGGCGAAGGCATATGCTCGGGCCATAGACGAGGTGAAAGGGAAGTTTCCCGAAGTTGATTGCGCCGGGTGACATCTCTTTCCGGACCCTGTCTCCGGCTTCGACGATGTCTCCGAAGGTGATGAAGATGGTGAAGAAGAAGAGGAGACCGAGGTGGTCGAAGTTGAAGAGGTTAAGGCCAAGGGGGGGCTTTGTCGGAGGCCGAGCCCCTGACCATCGTGGCTCCCGAGGAGGGTCCTTCAACAGAGGTCAACCCCTGATCCGTTTTGCATCTTATTTCTCTCTTTTAGCTTTTTGTTTTTTTCCCATGTAGTGTCGAACTGCGGACTGGCCACAGCTTGTAATCTTGAAATTTTAATGAAAACTTTTGGACAAGTGTTGAGGCTCGGGATTGAGTGAAAAAACTCTTAATTAATATTTCTTTTTTAAGCAATCGTTGGGACACTTTTCCGAACAAGTGTCGAAGCTCGGCATTGCTTTGAAACTTACTCTTGAACAAGTGTTAAAACACTTTTTTGAACAAGTGTGGGAGTTCGGCACTGCTTTGAAACTCACTCTTGAACAAGCGTTAAAACACTTTTTCGAACAAGTGTCGGAGTTCGGCATTGCCTTGAAACTCACTCTTGAACAAGCGTTAAAACACTTTTATGAACAAGTGTCGGAGTTCAGCATTGCTTTGAAACTCACTCCTGAACAAGTGTTAAAACACTTTTTTGAACAAGTGTCGGAGTTCGGTATTGTTTTCGAGTTTTGTAGTGGTTGTGTTTGAACTCAGTAGTTTCACTTGGCCTTTTCAGATCGTCGAAGCACGACCACTCGACGAAGTGCCTCGAGGGGCCGAGGTATCTCACCTTTGGTCTGACCTAGGAGTTGCTAGGTTGGCTCTTTCTCAAAGTCGAGAGAGGCTCCTCAAGAGCGATGCAGAACTAAGTCATCACAAGCTGACACTGGCGCATCGCACCTCCGAACTGAAGCGACTGAAGGAGCAAGGCAAGAAGCTGGAGTCCATTCGGCAGTCTTTGTTCGAGGCTAGAGTGGAGAGAGATGGTCTAAAGAACGTGGTGCTCGAAAAAAGTCTGGAGACGGCGCAGCTTCGGCAGACCATCACCAAAGCTTCTCGTGCGGGTAATACGAGTCGAACACCTTGGCTGAAGGTTAAGGTAATAGATAACTCGCTGAAGGAGCGAATCATTGAGTTAGAGGCAGAGATTCACCGGTTGCGATGTCTTTCAGAGGGTAGCAATGTTAGGACCACTTCTTGCGCCCGAGGTGAGTACTCACAGGGACGGTCGTTTCACGAGTTGGCGTTACGTTCGCCTCCCACCTTGGGGCATCCTAGAGATGCACATAGCGGAGTGGCTAGCTGGTCGAGCGGGGCCTCAGTCGGTGCAACTCTCAGGGACACAACTAGGTTCGCCGGCTTAGGGACCCCCACGGGTGTAGGGTCGCAGCGACAAGGTGTTCACCGACCTCGTTTGTCGCTCAAGAGGAGTATCCCACTCCCTAGGAGGCATTAGGGCATCTTTCTTGTAATTTTTCAGTCTTTTTTGCACAAGTTTTGTATCTCAATGTAAAGATGAGCAGTTAGTCTTGTAATTAGACTTGTAATCTCAAACTCGAATGAAATAGTACTTGTTTTGTGAACTTGCATGCTTTTCTAGTGTTTGTAACTGTCGATAATTATGGGAGCAATTCCGAATGGCGAATCACTTCATACTTGCTTATAATCAAGTAGTTGAAGCGGAATCGAACTAAGTGTTAGACTCTGAACTTGTCGTTTAGAGAGTATCAACAGTTGTGGAAGCAATTCCGAATGGTGAACCGCTTCGTACTTGATTAGAAGCAAGTAGTTGAAGCAGAATCGAGCCAAGTGTTGGACTCCGAGCGCATCGTTTAGAAAATATCAACAGCTGCAGGAGCAATTCCAAATGGCAATTCGCTCCATACTCGCTTAGAAGTGGGTGGTTGAAGCGAAGTCGAACCAAGTGTTGGACTCCAAGCATGTCGTTTTAATGCAAAAATTTCAACAGCTGTAGGAGCAATTCCGAATGGTGATCCGCTTCGTACTCGCTTAGAAACGAGTAGTTGAAGCGGAGTCGAACCAAGTGTTGGACTCCAAGCATGTTGTTTTAGCAATTGTCAACAGCTGTAGGAGCAATTCTGAATGGTGATCCGCTTCGTACTCGCTTAGAAACGAGTAGTTGAAGCGGAGTCAAACACTTGGTTCGACTCCAAGCATGTTGTTTTAATGCGAAAATTTCAACAACTGTAGGAGCAATTCCAAATGGTGATCCGCTTCAAACTCGCTTAGAAATGAGTAGTTGAAGCGGATTCGAACTAAGTGTTGGACTCCAAACTTGTCATTTTAGCAATTGTCAGCAGCTGTAGGAGCAATTCCGAATAGTGATCCACTTCGTACTCGCTTAGAAACGAGTAGTTGAAGCGGAGTCAAACCACGTGTTGAACTCCAAGCATGTCGTTTTAATGCGAAATTTTTTTTGTAAGTAGAGTTAGACTACCCAAAGATAGAGAACTTGAGAAGTAGAGATTTCTTTTTATTGAAAACAACTGGGTGGCCGCTTCTAAGTTGCGAGCCGCCTTTACACTTTGGTAAAAAAAAAATACAAGTAAGGACTTTAGACATGGCTTCTGGAGGGCTCTTGGGGAAGTTGCTTGGAGCGGTGTTTAGACACCCTCTCGGTACTTCATCAAATGCTCCGCGTTCCACATCCTCGGTATCTTCCTGCCCCCTGGGTCTTTGAGTTGATATGCTCCCGGGTGAATAACTCTGGAGACCCTATATGTTCCTTCTGATGAACCAAATATTATTCACATTTAGGCGCAATAATCTTATTGAAATTGTACATTTAAAAGCTCTATATGTGGTATTTTACGCTTCTTTTCTCTTTTTCCATAGGAAACAACTTAAAACAGCGAAACGAAGCAGATTCAGGATTTTAAGGATGATACTCAGAATATTACAGAGCATCAGTCGACTGAGTCTTCCACACAGGCGACTGGACAGAGAAATCAAGTTTACGCAGAAGTCTCGACACAGTCGACTGGTTCGAAGACAAGTCGACTGGTAGGCGGCAGAGTTAAAAGATAAGATATTTGAAGATTCGTCCAAATCTAATCCAAATCAGAACAGATAAGGAAGAAAAGAAGAAAAGAGAAAGAAATAAACGCAGATCAAAGAAAGAAGGAAATAAATAAAAGAAGAGGGTTTTTCTATAAAAGAAGAGGGCAAACCCTAATTCTCGAGCCGTGTTCTATAAATACCAACCAAGAAGCATAGTTGGGGAAGCGCTTCCACGCTCCTGAATCACCGAATCGCAGAGTTCAGAGTCATCAACAAGAAGCACTTTATCAGCATCAAAGAAGAAGAAAGGAGATCAAGTACTAAGAAAAGAACGGCCGGTCGACTGTGTGACAGCCAGCCGACCTATCTGACCGAACTACATCAATTTATTCCTTCTCTTTCTATTTCTTTTATGTTAATCATGTATTTGAACTTGTTGATTAATAAACGTCTTATTATGTGGAACTAATTTCATAGTTGGGTGATTGAAACCGTAGTTATGTAATGCTATATTCTTCTGAGTTCTTCTATTTTACTTATTGATTGAATCTGATTGAATTGATATAGATTTATGATAATCAAACTTGTTCTCAAAGTTCTGAGAGCAGTCGACTGAGGTGACAGCCAGTCGACTGACATACAGAACTTGAGAATATCAAGTTTGCATTACCATCCGTCTGAATCTGTTATATGAGCATATTGAGACGACCCGTATCTCGTGTTCATAACTTGTAACAAGGGAATACTTAGGGGTTCTCGGTTTAATCAACTTAAGGGATCTAGATCTGATACCAATTTCTAGAACCTTGAGTGTTTGTTCGTTTCCATTGTTCTTATGTTTTCTTTAAGTGCAACTTAGTAGATACCATGCTAAATACTTAATGAAAGAAACGAATTAGAGTAGATACCATGCCTAATTCTTGGCTTAGGGAAACATTACTTTAAGGAGTAGATACCATGCCCTTGAAGAGAACAAACATGAGTAATAAGAAGAAGTTCAGAAGGTGACTTAGCATTATTGACTATTGGTGGAGATCTAAACCCAACTACTCAATAAATATTTGTGATTCAGCACTTCTTAATTTAGTTTTAATCTTTTAATTTCTTTTAGACTTTCAAAAACAACTCTTTATGATTTTTATTCTTTTTATTGATTAGTAAGTTAAAGTCTACAATCTCTGTGGGATCGACCCTTGCTATTGCTACGCTTCTATAAACGATTCGTGCACTTGCGAGGTTTTTTTTAATTTGTGTCTAGTTTATCTATATATTTGGGTATCTAGATTGCACAACACCTTCCCAATTGGGTGCCAACTTGCCTCTTTTGCTTGGATCGAAGATCGCCAACTTTCTGAGCACTAATTCACCCTCTTTTAGGTTGGCTGGCCGTACCCTCTTATTGTAAGCCTGAGTGATCCTTCGGCGGTAGGTCTCTTGCCGAATTGCAGCTCTCTTGCAGACTTCGTCAATGAGGTCTAGGCAGTTGCAAAGCTGGTTCGCATTCTGCGCTTCACTGTAAGCTATGAGTCGGGGTGAAGGCCGACCCACCTCCAAAGGGATGAGAGCTTCGGATCCGTACGTGAGGTTAAAGGGGGACTCTCTCGTTGGAGTTCTTTTGGTGGTGCGATAGTTCCAAAGCACATTGTGGAGTTGTTCGACCCATAACCCCTTAGTGAATTTGTCAAGCCTCTTCTTCAAACCGGAGATGATTTTTCGGTTTGTGTTCTCTGCTTGGCCGTTGGACTAGGGGTGGGCTACCGAGGAGAACCGTTGCTGAATGCCGAGGTCGGCACAAAATTTACAAAAGGTCGCTTCCGTGAATTGAGTTTCGTTGTCGGTTACAAAGATGCAAGGTACCCCGAACCAACAAATGATGTTCTTCCAAAAGAACTTCTGGACCTTGTGCTCGGTGATTGTCGAAAGAGGTTCAGCCTCTATCCATTTTGAGAAGTAGTCTATTGCTACCACTAAGAACTTCAGCTGGCCCAGTGCTGGAGAGAAAGGTCTGAGCAAATCCATTCTCCACATTACGAAGGAGATTGGACTCACCAAGGAAGTGAGTTGTGCTTGGGGCAGGCAACGGATTGAGGCAAACTTCTGGCAGGAGTCGCACTGGCGGACGTACTCCTCGGAGTCACTTAGTAGTGTGGGCCAAAAGTAGCCATAGTTCAAGAGTTTCCAGGCGAGGAATCTTGCTCCCAAGTGCGTGCCACATAGACCATCATGGGCATCCTTAAGGGCGTAGAGCACTTCCTTCGGGGAAAGGCATCTCAGATAGGGTCGCCCGTCTATCTGGGTGTAGGAGCGTTTGTACATGACCCTGTGCAGGATTGTGTACCGCTTGGCTCGTGTCCTGATCCTCCTTGCCTCTTTCGGATCTTCGGGAAGGACTCCGTCTCAAAGGTACTTAAGGAGGGGTTTCATCCAGTTTTTCCCAAGTGTTAGGGGGTAGGCTTCCATTAGCTCCGGGCCGTCTTCATCAATACTTGGTCTGAGAAGAACCTCTATCAAGACGGTCCTCTCTAGACCTTGGAAGGATGACGAGGCAAGCTTAGCGAGAGCATCTGCCTGCGCGTTTTCCTCTCGAGGGATGCGCTGGAGTTGAACATCTTCGAATAAGGCTACAAGCTGCCTAACCTTTGCCAAATACTTGGCCATACGCTCGTACCTAGCCTCGTATTCCCCGGACACCTGGTTGATGACTAACTGGGAGTCGCTGAAGACCCTTACGCGCTCAGCACCTGCCTTGCGAGCCTTGCAGAGCCCCACTATGAGGGCTTCATACTCTGCCTCATTGTTTGATATCGAGAAGTTTAGGCGGAGGGAGTATTGGAGGACGAAAGCGTCGGGGCTAGTTAAGATGATGCCAGTCCCGCTTCCATCGGCACAAGAGGACCCCTTTACATAAACGGTCCAGACCAAGGGGTCGGCAGACAGCTCACATGAGTCGGGGATGGTGTTCTCCATGATGAATTCGGACAAAGATTGGGCCTTTATTACCGTTCTGGGCTGATAGCTGATGTCATGCTGACTCATCTCAATGGACCACTTCATGAGCCGCCCGGAGGTTTCGGGCTTGTGGAGAACTTGTTTCAGCGGCTGGTCGGTAAGGACGACCACCGAATGAGATTGGAAGTAGGGGCGGAGCTTCCGGGCTGCCATGACCGGGGCAAGGGCCATCTTCTCAAGCTTCGTGTAACGGAGTTCGGCATCCCGAAGCACCTTACTAACGTAATAGATGGGCTTCTGTGCCCCATCCTTTTCCCTTACAAGGACCGCACTGAGCGTCTGTTCCGAAGCTGCGAAATAGAGGTAGAGGACCTCCCCAGGTGCGGGCTTGCTCAGAAGCGGAGGGTTAGCTAAATATTCTTTTAGCTTATCGAAGGACTCCTGCGGCTGCTGTCCCCATTCGAAGCCTTTAGCCCCCCTAAGGGCCTTGAAGAAGGGGAGACACTTTTCCCTGGACTTGGAGAGAAATCGCCCGATCGCGGCGAGGCGCCCTGTGAGCCTCTGTACCTCTTTAACGTTAGAAGGGGGAGCCATTTTGAGAATGGCCTGGATATTTTCGGGGTTGGCCTCTATGCCCCTCTTGCTAATCATAAACCCCAGGAACTTGCCCGATGAGACACCGAACGCACACTTGTTCGGGTTTAGTCTCATATTGTGCCTTCTGAGCACCCCGAATGCTTCTTAAAGGTCGAGAGTGTGCTCCTGCTCTCGGGTTCTCTTGACCAGTATGTCGTGTACGTAGACTTTCATGTTTCGGCCAATTTGGTCTTGGAAGACCCTATTCACAAGGTGCTGATATGTAGCTCCCGCATTTATCAAGCCGAACGGCATGACTCGGTACTAATAGAGACCCTGGTCCGTCACAAACAAGGTCTTCGGGATGTCAGGAGGGAACATCCGGATTTGGTTGTACCCCGAGAAAGCATCCATGAAACTGAGGAGCTCGTGCCTAGAGGTCGCATCGATCAGGGCGTCAATGCTGGGAAGGGGAAAGGGTCCTTCGGACACGCCTTGTTGATATCGGTAAAGTCAATGCATATCCTCCAGCTCCCATTGGCCTTCTTGACCATCACCACATTAGAGAGCCACTCAGGATAGTTTACCTCCTGGATAAATCGGGCATTGAGGAGTTTCTCGACCTCCTCTTTGATCGCCTGTTGCTTCTCAGGAGCAAACTTCCGCCTCTTCTGTTGGACAGGCTTGACCCCAGGGGTGATGCTCAGACGGTGCATTGAGAGCTCTTTTGAGATCTTGGGAATATCGGCTGCAGTCCAGGCGAAGAGGTCGCGGTTCTCCTGTATGCACTGGGAGATGTCTTGCTTAATAGGGGAGAAAGCCCTACTGACGTGGAATGTCTTAGTAGTGTCTTCTTCCGAGAAGGCCACTTCCTCCAATTCGTCCACGGGCTCGGAGATAGTTTGACCGCCTTCCTGAGGAAGTTCGACCGCTTCCAAAGAGAGAACTGGACCCCCTATCAAGGTCATATAGCACTTCCAAGCTGCTTCTTGGCTTCCCCTCTCTTCTCCCACTCCTGAGGGCGTGGGGAACTTCATCTTCATGTGGTAGGCTGAAGGGATGGCTTGAAGTGCGGCCAAACCTGGTCTACCCAGGATAACATTATAGGCAGCCTTGACGATACCATCATGAAGTCCATCGGCTCCGTGTGGGTTGTCGGGGCCTTTCCAGCAGTTACATCGAGGGTTATAACTCCCTCGATCATCACCGGGACCCCAGTAAACCCGTGAAGAGTGTAGCCTGTGGGCTTAAGCCGGTCCATCGACAGCTAGAGGCCCTTGAAAGCCTCCAAGAAAAGGATGTTGACGAAGCTGCCGTTATCTACCAAGATTCGACGAACGTCGAAGTTTGTCATTCATAGATTGATGACGAGGGCATCGCAGTGGGGTGTGCGGACGCCCTCCAGGTCCCTATCGGAGAACGTCATCGGGACTCCTAGGCCCTTGGGGGGAGGATGGCTCCGTATGGAATTGACTTCCCTAACGAAGGCTTTTCGGGAGGAGTTAGAATCTCCTCCCATTGGGCCTCCATGTATCAGGTGCAGGATGGCCTCCGCTTCGACCTCCAGAGCTTCCACATGCTGTTCTGCTCCCCTGTTAGGCCTCCTGGGCGGCAGGGGCGGGTCGGCCCTATCCCTTATGAAGCGAGTGAGCTGCCCTCTCTAGATGAGGGCTTCAATCTCGTCTTTCAAGGCTCGACATTCGTCGGTGTCCTGTTCGTGGTCCCGGTGAAAACGGCACCACTTATTCCGATCTCTCCTCTTTCCCGGAGTATTCATCTTGGGGGGAGGTGGTGGAGACCCTTATTCCGATCTCTCCTCTTTCCCGGAGTATTCATCTTGGGGGGAGGCGGTGGAGACCCTCGTTCCTGATCTCCATCAGGATGGCAAATATACTCACGTTAAGTAGAGTGAATTTCTCGAACCGGGGAGGAGGACATCGCTGACCCCCATTGTCCTTTTGAAGCTTCTTGGCTCCTTCTTCTTCCGCACCCTTCCGCTTATTTGCGGAAGACGATGCCTCAAAGGTAGGGCAGTGGAGAGCTTCTTCCGCTCGGATGTACTTCTCGCTCCGAAGTAGGAGCTCTGAGAAGTCCCGCGGGGGCTTCTTGGCGAGGGACGCCCTGAGGTCAGCATTAAGGACGTTGGACTGGAAGGCGACAGTGGCCACCAAGGGTTCCAAGCAGGCGAAGGATCTAGCCTTAGTAGTGAAACGCTTGACATAGTCCCTCAGTCGTTCGCTCTTCTTTTGGCTGAGGAACAATAGGAAGGCACTCGTCTTCTCCGTGCAGCGACTGCTCACGAAATGCATGAGAAAGAGACCCTCGAACTGGTCGAAAGAGAAGATAGATGCCGGTGCAAGTCGAGAATACCACTCCTGAGTCAGCCCCTTGAGTGTGGCCGGGAAGGTCTTGTAGAGGAGAGCATCGGAGGGTTCATCACCGGGATCTATCCCGGTGTTTCGAACGTTTGTGCAGGTACGCAGAGCACCAGGAGTCAACTTGTCAACAAGGAAGAAGTGAGATCCAGCCTGTTCAATTTCCTGCGAACCTACAAATTTTATCTATTGCCCCCACACCGAATCTAGCGGCAACAACTACCATATTTATAATTTTACTACTCATGTGTCATGTATCCACATTTGTGTACCGGTATACGAGTCGGAAATTTAAGCAACCCGTTTGGCTCTCAATGTGTCCACTCTATGAGTGTTGTTTATTCCTACCACAAACTGTAGCAGTGTTTTCTTGTCAACCGGAGTATAAGTGTTGACCAAATTGCACGTGTTATTTGTCCCGACCACGGACCGTAGAGGTATTTTAATTATGTAATTTGTTTGTTTCTTCCATGGACTGTAGTGGCGTTTACCTTGTCAACCGGACTATAAGCGTTGAATGTATTGATAAATTGGCCTACCTAAATTCCTTTGCATTCTACAATACATGCATTTGATTATTTACGTAGTATATGCGTAAATTATTAGACAAGTGCTGCACTAGGCATCCTACATTGTTTACTTGTATGATCACCTTAATTATTGTTGCATTTATATGTAATAAGAGCTTTCATTATAATCTATATATTTTTGTTCTAATATTCGTAGTTATATGATTGTGCATTAACATTTTTAATTGTTAATGCGGTATTTTATGAATTACCGGCTACTTGTTATAGTTGCACCACATCACATAGAATAGTTATAGTAATACACACAACATAGCAATTAACAGAACTACAAAGCCACTAGTATTTTACAAGCTACATTCTACAAGGTATAAGTATTCAATTACTTACAATGGTTGGTGAAGTAACAGATAGGCTATGGCTCATCCAAATGACTCCTCAATTTCAATATAGATCTCTTCTATAAAATCTAGGGTTTAACAAAATATACATTGATCAATATATAAACAATGGATTAATTAGATTTTTCAATTGAGAGAAATTGAGGATATATAAATACCTTTGATTTCTCCTTCTCCTTCTCCCCATTGTTCTCTCTCTATATCTTTATTTTATTTTTATTATTATTATTATTATTATTATTATTATTATTATTATTATTATTATTATTATTATTATTATTATTATTATATTTTATTTTGGTGGCGGCAGCCCTGAGGAAGAAAGAGACAAAGAGGGGTCAAAGGAAAGAGTGGAGAAATATAAGTTTCTTTTGTAAGAAAAAACCTTTTTGGCACTTTTACAAAATAGCCCTAAATAATTATTTTTTTGCATAAAACTCCTACTTAGCATAAACCTTCCATATATCTTTCTATATATAAATATAAATTAATAAATATTTTGGGGCATTAAAACCACTGTGATGAGTAAGTCAGCCAAAAGAAAGGCTTCTCAGGATCAAAGCTCCAACAAATTGAAGTCTTATCGCAAGGGGAAGAAGAAACCAGTGTCGTGTTTCAACTGCGGCGACTTGGGCCACATTCGTGCTAACTACATGAAGGAGGTGCACTGCCTCAATATCTTGAAATGGGGCCACTTGTCGTATGACTGCTCTAATGTAGTGATAAGTGCAGAAGAGATTAAGAGAATAATGAAGCGAGGCCGTTCGCCAGAGAACCCAACCACGATCAAATTAGCCAGTAACCTCATGTGCATAAAAAGGGAAGAACAATGGCTCGGAGCGTGGTGCGCTATTGCCAATATCTAGAGTGGCTGGCCATTAGAAAACCACCACCTTGATGAACTCAACAAATGGTGGCCGATGCGGAGTCACCGAGATTGGGTAGTGAAGAAGATGTGCCATCGCCAATTCCTTGTCTCTTTCTTTTTACTTTTTCTGGTATTGACAAGAGCGTCGGAGGGTTCGTCGCCGGTATCTATCCCAGTGTTTCGAACGTTTGTGCAGGTACGCGGAGCACCAAGGAGTCAACTTGTCAATAAGGAAGAAGTGAGATCCAGCCTGTTCGATTTCCTGCGAACCTACAAATTCTATCTATTGCCCCCACACCGAATCCAGCGACAACAGTAGTAACTCAAAATAAAAATCTCAATATTTACAACGTCATAAGACCACTCATATACATACAACCCTACTTACACTAAATAAAATGACGTCGATCATTCACAATTACTACTAGCAACAGTATATGCCAAATACGAATAACAATACACACATACAACGATTCTACATTCATAAAATACACTAACAATATATTAATCCTAAATTAATAGTTGCACCACATCACATAGAATAGTTATAGTAATACACACAACATAGCAATTAACAGAACTACAAAGCCACTAGTATTTTACAAGCTACATTCTACAAGGTATAAGTATTCAATTACTTACAATGGTTGGTGAAGTAACAGATAGGCTATGGCTCATCCAAATGACTCCTCAATTTCAATATAGATCTCTTCTATAAAATCTAGGGTTTAACAAAATATACATTGATCAATATATAAACAATGGATTAATTAGATTTTACAATTGAGAGAAATTGAGGATATATAAATACCTTTGATTTCTCCTTCTCCTTCTCCCCATTGTTCTCTCTCTATATCTTTATTTTATTTTTATTATTATTATTATTATTTTGTGGAGGCGGTCCTGAGAAAGAAAGAAAGAAAGAGGGGTCACGGGAAAGAGTGGAGAAATATAAGTTTCTTTTGTAAAAAAATTCATTTTTGGCACTTTTACAAAATAGCCCTAAATAATTATTTTTTTGCATAAAACACCTACTTAGCATAAACCTCCTATATATCTTAATTTCTATATACGAATATTAATTAATAAATTTTTTGGGGCATTACAGTGGTCCAAGGCCTCCCCTCCACCCCCGCCAGCACCTCCCCTCTTGAAGCCACCCTAATCATCGAAGGACTCTGAGCCCCATTTGGTGTAGTAAGGGTAATATGGTAATGGGATGAGGGTTGTGGAGTTGGGTTTGGAGAGGGAAAGGGGGGGGGGGGGGTAAGGTTGGTTTGGGGGAGATGGAGGATGTTGGAGGGCTTGGTGTTTTGTTACTGAATTGCGTTGGTTGTGGAGAGGACGGTGGTTGGCTGAAGGTTGGGTTGGTGGTGGTTGTATTGGTGATTCAGGTGATGGTGAGGATTGGGATGAAAGTTCCTACCCTAAGCACTGAACTTTCTATTGTGAGCAAAGTCCCGACCTGAATGCTTAGCCCCTTGGGTAGAGGTTCTTTGATGGTGCGACGAGGGGTCCTTTTTACATCGATAATGGCCTGTAGGAACCCCCCCCCCCTCTTGGGGCCCATCCGTAGTGCAGAGGTGAGCGGGAGCGGTGATGACGGCGATTAACATCATTGAGCCTTTGATCTGGATGCTGATCAACTGCAGGCACATGTCTGAGCTCTCGCATGCCCTCTGTCGGGGGTTGAGCAAGCTGTCGAAGAGCCTGTTCTAGGGCACGCATGCGGGGGGGGTAGAGGTGGTGGCAGGAGGGGAGGTAGGACCACTTCATCAGGCCCACATCCTCTCATCTCAAGTTCAAACACCTCCATGAGGGATTGAGGCGGGATGGGGGGAAACAGGAAGAGACATGAGTATAGGAGGGTGATAAGGTTAACAGAGAGATTGGAAAATATGATTGGATTATTGGGATTGAATATAATTGTGTACAATAACTCCTATATATAGGAGGGAACCAAATACTAAACTGATACATATCCGATATGGGACTACATATAATATAATATCTAACACCTCCTCTCAAACTCACGATAGGTCGAGCAGTGCGAGTTTTCCCACCAAATAACAAAATCTCTAGATAGTATGGGACTTGATGAAGAAGTCTGTTATTTGTTGTGAAGAAGTAACAGAGTGAAGTGAAATAGTCTCTGCTTCAAAGCCCTCATGAACATAGTAGCAATCTATCTCTATGTGCTTTGTTCGCTCATGAAAGACCGGGTTACTTGCAATGTGCAATGCACTCCGATTATCACAATGAAGAGGAGTAGCGCCTGTGAGAGTTACACCCATATTTGATAAGAGCCAACGAACATGAACAATTTCTCGAGTAGTGGATACCATTATTCTGTACTCAGCTTCGGTTGAAGAACATGCTACAACTGCCTATTTCTTGCTTCTCCACGAGATCAATGAATCACCAAGAAATAGAAAAAAAACCTGTGGTTGACCGTTTGGTGGTAGGATCACCCGCCCAATCTGAATCAGAATAAGTGCAGAGTTTGAGGGTGGATGTGGAATGCATGAATAATGAGCTAGTGATAGTGCACCGAAGATATCTGAGAATTTAAAGAAGAGCACCGTAGTGAACTGATGTAGGAGCGGAGACAAACTGACTAAAAATACTAACTGCATGTGCAATATCGAGTCTGGTCATGCATAAGTAGACAAGCTGTCCAACAATCTATCTGTATCTAGTGGGGTTAGGAAGGAGCTCACCATCTGTGGGACGAAGTTTCACATGAAGCTCTATGGGAGTGTCAGCCGAACGACTGTCAGATAGACAAGCAGTGGAGATAATATCTGATGTGTATTTCTGTTGAGAAATAAGGATCCCCCGAGATCCGTAGGCAATCTCTAGGCCCAGAAAGTAGCGTAATCTATCAAGATCTTTCATATGGAACTGCTGGTGAAGGTACTTCTGTGTAGAGGCAATGCCTGCAGAATCGTTTCCAGTGATAATCATATCATCAATATATAATAATAGACTGACCCTCCCCTGTGGTGATGACTGCTTAAATATAGAATGGTCCTGTGAACTCTGACTGAAACCAGCCTAGGTGATAACACTGCGAGAACACTCAAACCAGCTCGAGGGCCCTGTTTCAGACCATATATAGGCCATCGCAAACGGCAAACATGACGACGAGGAGTGGTAAGACCAGGAGGAGGATGCATGTAAACAACCTCAGATAAGGTACCATGAAGAAAGTATTCTTCACGTCCATCTGATATAATGGCTACTAATGAATAGCAGCAACATCAAGAAGAGTGCGAACAGTAGTCATCTGTGCAACCGGGGCAAAAGTCTCATCATAATCAATACCATGCCCCTGAGTAAATCCTCTGGCAACAAGACGAGCCTTGTGCCACTCAATGGAGCCATCCGATCGATATTTGACCTTGAAAATCCATTTGCGGCTAACAAGCTGGACGCCCACAGGCAGTGGAACAACATCCTAAGTGCTAGTCTGATCAAAAGCACTGAACTCCTCTGCAATAGCTTCCCGGCACTCAAGCTATTGAATGGCTCTCTGGTAGGTTTTGGGCTCAAGTGTAGAATGTATGGCAGTGAGATACACATAGAACTATGGTGAGTAGGAGGCTAGCGTGGCAAAACTAAACTGTCAGAAGGACCAGTGGCATCAGGTGTGTAACGAGCCGATGGAATGCCCAAGGTAGAACGTGCAGACTGACGGACCGGTGGAGGATGAACAGGGTGAGGAGGTGAGATAGGTTGTGGGAATGGGGAAGTAGGTGGTGAGGAGGCATGATGTTGTGGGGATGCAGGTGGTGTCTCCATAGGAGGAGGAATATGTAGAATGTCAGTATGAGATGGGAAGGAAGCTAAAGGAGTGGGATCAAACGGAATGCGGGAAGGGCTGCCCGGGGAAGTAGGTCTAACAACAAGGGAGTCAAGAAAACTAGCATCCTCAAAAGAGGTTAAGTAGTACAGAGAGTCTTCTACAAAAGAGACATATCGGGAAATACGAACACGACCCGTGATAGGATCAAAATAATGATAACCCTTATGTTCCGGACTGAGACCTAGATGAACACACTTAGTAGCTCGAGCTGTAAGCTTCGTGCGCTCTGTAGGAGGAAGAAGGACAAAACAGGTGCATCCAAAGGTACGGAGCATACTGTAGTCCAGTGGGGAGTAATGAAGAGCCTCATAAGGTGATGTGCCAGATAAAGCAGATGAGGGAGTGATATTAATAAAACTGACAGACGTCATGACAGCTTCAGCCCAGAAAAAATAAGGAATAGAAAAGGAGAGTAGAAGAGCGCGAGCCGTCTCAAGGATGTGACGATGCTTGCATTCAACTACACCATTTTGTTCATGTGTGTGAGGGCATGATTGCTGAAAGAGTGTACTATGAGAATGAAGGATCGATCTCATAGCAATGAAAGTGTACTCACGAGCACCGTCAGAGCGAAAGGTTTTGATATGCACACCAAACTGAGTGTGAACCATGTTTATAAAGAACTGGTAAAGGTCAAATATCTCAGAGCATTGGCGCATAAAAAACACTCATGTGTATCGAGTAAAGTCATCGATGAAACAAACATAGTAGAGATAACCTTTGTAAGAAGGTGTAGGAGATGGTCCCCATATGTCAGAGTGAATAAGTTGAAAAGGATGGGTGGTGTGGGAGGTACTTTTGTGACTAAATGGGAGGGCTATATGTTTGGCCAAATGACAGCCCTGACAATCAGACAAATGAGTAAAAGAAAGAGAACCAAGGACACCACTACGGGCTAAAGTTTTGAGTCGAGACGCACTAATACGTCCTAAATGTATGTGCCACAGATCAACTTCAGAGTGTACAACTCTATAAAAATGCTGATGAGATCTATGTGCATGAAGAAAATATAGGTGATATAGACGACCATATGACTAGCACGCCCAAACTCCTGACTCGTATGAGAGTCAGTAATAGAACAACCGACAGAATCAAATGTAACGACAAGACCACTTTCGCATAGTGCACTAATGGAAATAAGGTTCATGGATAAATAAGGAGCATAAAAAACTATCACATCCCACTTCCCAAAAGAGAATACGGAATATGGATACGTGACTAAGCCCAACGAATGATTTTCATCATCCATAAGCTGTTCAAGAATCTTTACAACATTTCACAAGAATAATCAGAGTCGGAAGCAAAAGAATCAACCAAGCATGCACACATGAACCAAAATACCAACAAGAATACTTAAAACCAAAATATATTAATCTCAAATAATCCAGATCTGAATAAGTCAAATATCCTGGGTCACATTGCCCAAATACAAATAAATCCAAGTACAAAATACAATTGTTCAAAACAAGAAACAAGAAATAATAATAGCAAAATCCAGCATTAATATTTCATATCACCAACATCATCGGGTACCTGCTCTCCAAAATCTACAATTTAACAATTGCAGGAATAGGAAAAAGAAAACAAACTCTCGTCAATGCAAGTTACGGGCCGCTTGTAGTGCAGGATACAAGTATATGGAAAAAACTAACTAATAACATAGAATATACATGATAACAAAATAAAATAACTAGCATGGTAAGATAAACAAGTACAAGTAGCATGTAACAAGTGTCAAGTGAACAAGTATCATGTAAACAAGCAACAAGTATCAAGTATCAAGTACCATGTAAACATATAGCAAGTGTCAAGTATCAAGTCTCATGTAAACATGTAGTCAAGTATCGAGTAAGCATATATCATGTTCAAGTGTCATGTATTAAGTCTTATAGTTATTACTATCTAGGTAGCACTTCATGCGCCCTGGTTTTTATCACATGGTTACTACATCAAATAGTTTTGTTTTAGATTTCATAGTGGACCATAGAGGACAGTGTACTTAAGGGCAAGTATCAAGTATCGAGCTCCAAGCTTCAAGTACCATGTATCATGTATCAAGTTGTGCAAGTGGCAAGTAATCACGTGTCTTGCGTGCAAGTAATCACGTGTCTTGCGTGCAAGTGTCAAGTAATCACGTGTCAAGTATCATGTATCAAGTAATCACGTAGGATCTGTGGATCCCCTTTCGAGTACACGTATCTGAATTATCCACTATTAGATCCTTCCCTTAAACCCCGGCTTGGTTATTTATTATTATTATCAAACAAGCATGTGCGAGTACAAAAAATAGCAAGAATATCATGGCATGACCATGTAACAAGTTCAAGTTGTAAGATAAATATGTACGGGTGCAAGATAACTCATAAAAGGATAAAACAACCAAATTTCTAGTTCAGGACAGTAAGACCATACTGCAGTAAAACAGTGATTCCCATTGTTACAAAAAGCCAAACCTAAATCTGTCGAAAGGTCTAGAAAATAGACTCCCAGCCGAATCCATCAAACATATATAAGTCATATAGTATTTCACAAAATCATAACTCAAAACTGATTTGAAACCAGAAAATATGTTCACCCAGAAATCAGAATATCGTATTCAAGAACAGGAAAACAGCATGAAAACTCGATAAATAAATCCACGAAAAATCTGAGGTATTTCCCTATATGTATAGTAACAGAAAACCAAGTTTCATAATTTTCCAATATAAATAGAGTAGTCAAGTAAAATCAGAAGACAACAAGGCACGACAGTTTTGTAAATCTGAAATCACAAACACTACAGTACGAAAACAGTAATATCTCGCAAATCATAAAACGAAATCCAATTCTGCCAAAATGGTAATAAAATAGATACAGTAGGCTAACTTTCATATTCAGAAATATTTTAGAAACAGCAAGTAGAAATAGGTCGAAAATCAAGTTCTTTACTGAACAGTAGTAAAATTCTACAAGTAAAATCTTTATTTGCAAGTATGAAAAGGTTTATAAAACTCCTCAAATAAACCACCAAATTTCTGGGTAAACCCCAATCAAGTCTAGAAATACTGAACAAAAATTCAGATCAAAATAATAATTTTAATACCCGAATAAAAATAGATTACTCTTCAGAATTCATAAAAACAAAATCTAGAAATTTTTCGACACTATTGTAGTAAAATAGTCATAACTCACAAACCGTAAAATGAAACTGAGATCCGTCAAAAGTGTTGAAAAATAGACAAAATTATCTACAAATCTTGTTCACAAAATATTTTCAAATACTGACATTAATAGGGTCTAAAATACTAATCAAAACAGAAAAGCCAGCAAAACTGAAAATATCGTATATGCACAAAATCCACTAGTTCACATAGAACTTATCCCAAACACAACCAAATATGATATAGAGTATACTAGATGTCCAAGAAACATGTTATAGGGTATTTCACAAGTCCACAACAAGTCTACCACGAATAACACGAACGAGCACATGATAACACATGAATAACACGCATATATGCAACAAGAAGTGGTCAATCCTAGGTTATATCATGTCATGTATGTCGTGAGGCAACTATGGTTAAATCATCACTATAGAGATAATATCAAGAAGGAAATTCACACACAAATTGTCTCTAGAACCCAACTACACTACATGCGGTATTTAGTACTTGTATTTACAAAAGAATTTAATACAAGTTACTTGCCTTAACCGATGATGAAAACGACTCCAAGCAAGAATAACGGGAACGGATTCCTAAGCAACAAACTCAACGAACACATGAGCCAAAAACGAGCAAAACCCACGAACCACGAGCGAAACACGAACCTAATAACGAACACAATACGAGCACACAACCACGAATACAAACCAACGAACCGAACAACGAACAACCCAAGGACGACGAACTCCACGAACCACCAAGAGAGTAAGAGGGTGAGAGGGGGTCGGGGTGTTAGCACCACGACGGAGAAACGGCGGACCGTGAGGAGCTAGCGACGGGGAGTGCAGCGATGGAAGCCGGTTGCCCTTGCTGTGGCCGCTGCTTCCTGTTGGGCGTCAGAGGGGAGGAACGGCACGAGGGTCGGCGGCTGGTTGCGTCGCGGAAGATGGGGAGAGAGCGGGAGAGCCAAGGGGATAGGAGTCAAGGGTGTAGGGCGAGCACAGGGAAAGGCGAGTAGGGTTAGAGCGGGATGAAGTCGGCTACAGGGCTGCATGGGTTTTATATAGTAGGAGAGTTAGGGTTTAGGGGAAAGAAGGTGCCGGCTGAATATGGGTTCGGGTGCATGGATATCGGGCTATGGGTTTATAACAGGGTATTAGGATAGGTAATGTGTGATTAATTAATGGGTATAGGAGTATTAGTAGGTTTAATTCAAAGGGGTAATTGGTTATCTGGGTATTAGGTTAGGTAGGAAATAGGGTATATATGAGAGTTGGGTATAAGAGATCCAAAAATTGATAGGGCAAAATGAATGAATTAAAATAACCAAAAGGAAATGAAAATCAATTTAACAATGAGGATCAAAAAAATACTGGCACGATCAAAAAGAGACGAACCAAAAGGAGACAACCGAATCAAGAATTCAAATAAAAAAGATGATAAGCAATAAAAATAAATATAATGGAACAAAAGGTCCAATATACGGTCCAAGAAAAGATACAAGAGAGAAATACACCAAATGAAAAAAAATTACACTCAAAAATACATAAAATGAAAAACAGGAGTTACAAGAACATATGGCAATGTGAGAGTGGGAGAGCTAATAGACCCTGAGTGTGTAGTGAGAGTGTGAGTCATTGACTGTGTGTAGGGATGGAGAGTGAGAGGGAAGTTTAGTGCTGGTGGTGAGCACTGTGTAATTACTAGTAAGATAATGTGAAGCACCAGAATCCAAAATCCAGGAAGAAGGCATACCGAAAGTGACAGAGAATGCAGGGACAGAGGGGCCAAGAGTGATAGACTGACCCAAGAGCTGGAGTTCCAGCTGAGTGAGGCGATGCTGGAGATTAGCCCAATCAGCAGGAATCGGTAAGGCTGGAGTAATGGTCATGGCCGAGGATGTAAGAAAAGAAGTGCGGCGAGGAGGAATGAGACCGATGTCGTTATGGCAGGGATCAAAATGAGAGCAGAATTGTTGCTGGTGTCGGGATCGGGAGGTGGATGGTGTTATCGGGTGCGGAAATAGTGGTGGTGCATGGTGAGGGATGATGATGGAAAGAGGAGGTAGGAGACCGGAGTTAGGATGATGACGGTAGTGCATGTGTCGGAATCGGTGAGACTGATGTTCTATTGGAGAAGAAAGAGTACCTGCAAAAAAAATGACGGATTCTTTTTTGGAAAATAGAGGAAACGAGTATTTGGTTAGAGTTGGATGCGGGTCGGGTTTGGGATACAGGGTAGGGTTTAGTTAGGAGGATTAGGGTTAGGGTTTAGAGTATTCGGTAGGAGAGTTTCGGGGGTGGTGGCTACAGTTGGTTGAGGGAGAGTGCTGGTGACGACGACGGGTTGGACGGCGGGGTTGAATGGTGTCGACGGGATGTAAACGATGACGTCGACGGGGACAGGGGTCTGCCGAAGTTGGTTCTTTAGCGGGCGAGGGTTTGGACGGTGGGTTGAACGGAGTTTGGGTCGTCGGGATGATACCGAAGTTGCTTGAGGGTTTCGTAATGTGGCAGTTGATGATGATGATGGTGAGAGATAGGGTTTCTTCTTCTTCTTGATGATGATGATGCAGTCAGAGAGACTGTTTCTTCTTCTTCTTCTTCCTGTTTTTTTATTTTTCTTTTTTTTGGGGGGGGGAGGGGGGGGGGGGGGGGTTCTAAGGTTTAGAGAAGATGGGCTCTCTCTCTCTCTCTCTCTGTGTGTGTGTGTGTGTGTGGAAATATGGATTTTTATATCCCAATTTATAATTATTTTTCACCATTTACTAATGGAAATACGGACTTTTATTTACAACTAATTATTGTCATACTATTCAAACTTCAGCTACATAATTGTTGATAGACTGTTTACAAGACTTTTCATATGATGTTTCGTTTCGAAGACGTGCCATAGACATGTGGCCACGGACAAATCTAATATATAATAGAATATCTAACAGAGGGGAACTAGCTGAGGGGGGCGCGGCTACAACCACCAGGAGGAGGAGGCATGGTAGTTCAGTTGCTAATTGTCATGCTTTGATATTTCATAATTGCTCTGATTATTAAAGTGTGGAAGAAGATATTTTTCGGATTTTCTGACTTTTCTTGATCCTGACATATGCTGGATAGCAAGTATTTGACATTGACTTTTCGCTTATCTCCCTGGATATGCATATCCAACTATAAGAACTGAATTTATGAACGTAACTCAAGCAATATATATCGATTGAATCGAACATGAGTCCATTCAGGCCTAGAGTTATGACTCCAGAAAGAAAGATAGAGAAGAAGAAGAAGAAGCCGGTTATCATATACTTGGTTGCGCCTGAAGTGATCCACACCGAGGCCAGTGAATTCATGGCTTTGGTTCAGCGCCTCACCGGAAAATCTTCACCCAACACGGGGGAAGACCCTGGTAAGGCCAATCATCGGGTGAGAGTTAAAGCTCGTCTAGGTTGGGGAGAGGGTAGCTCAGACGAAATCAAGCAGCATAGTGTTGATCAGTATCGTTCGACTACAGTTCCTTTCGATGAATTGGTCTATGCGCAGGCCTATGGTGTGGATCATGCAGCTGCGTTGAAAGGCAGTAATTGGTTACTTAACGGAGGTGGCCGAAAGGAGTCTTACAAGTTCATAGACATATTTTCTGGTAATTGAAAAGAGTTGACTAGTATTTGTATTGCAAATTTGATATGCAAATTTGATATTACTTTCCTACGATTTGAGAACTTTGAGAGAATTGGGGCCGTAATTAATTTGTAAGAGTGATTTGTTATCAATATCGTAGCGTACGAGTTGTAGAACTGTAAACCATCTGTATGTAAATTACGATTCAGGATTATCTAGTTCTACTATTATTAATGGGAGAGTTTGTCACTTTGTCACTTTGAGTTTGTAACCAAATAAATAATTTTTTAATATTTTTTTGTCACAAACGAAACACATACGTTGCACATATAACTCTAACTCTATTGATTAACACGTGCATCGTGCGTGCAAATTGAAGTTTTTTTCCTTCACCAAACAAACAATTTTAAATTTTTTTTGTCACAAAGCAAATTCGTACGTTGCACGTGTAACTCCAAATTTATTTCGTAACACATGCACCGCACATACAATTCCAGGTTTTTCTTTCATAAATTTTAAAAAATTGCGTGCAGCGCCCGTTCAACTCCAATTTTTTAAAAGTTTAAAGCATTCATCACAAGTGCTGATTATTACCGACTTACGTGTATCGCACGTTCAGCTCTAACTTTTTATCAAAACGTGCAACGCACGTGAAAATTACTTGTATATGTAAATAGCATGTATGTGTCGATTACTTTCAAACGTTGTAGCTAAGTTTTCTTGATTGGTTTAATTTCATGTCCGATATATTTTATGATTTTGTTATCATTGAAAATGTCGTTAAAAGCCAATTGGAACCTCACTAAACAATGTATTATTAATAATTTGACAAGTGATGATGGTAAAAATCGCAGCAAATTAGGACCGTATGATTTCTGCACAGATCTCAAAGTTTCTACAGGCAGATCAACCATAACGGACCTCTTTAACAGGTTCGGACCTTCTCCAAGACATGGGATTCTTTCAAGCCCATAAAAAGTGATAGACTAGGCGCACACCCAACCCATGCAGGCTAGGAGTCAAATTTCTTGTCCCCTAACAAGAGAACTTATCTCTTTAGGGGGAGAGACATAAAGGAGATAAGGAATTCAAATCGATCAATGGACACAGATCAATCTCTTGATATATCTCTCAGGCCTATAAATATCCCTCTCCCTCTACAGTCAGAAGGTAATCAACAATTCATCAGTTTCTCTCTCATACTCTCTTTCTGATTCTTACTTGAACATCGGAGGGTCTATCGTCGGGACCACCCTCGGTGTTTCAGATTTTTTACAGGTCCATCGGGCGCATCAGCAACCGTCGGATTCAGATCACGATAGTCAATCAACGATCTAGATTCAATCTCAGAAGTTCTAACCGCATTTCAGGCCAATGTCAAATATCAGATTTTTAGTAGTTCACATCAATTATTAAGTTACTATCTGTTTGCTTCCATACCAAAATAAGCAGCAACAACGAGAAAAGGAAAAAAAATGACATATGTAATATACATTTAGGGGGTGTTCGTTTGCTAGAAAAGTGATAAATCTGTATTAAAAAAATTCCATGCCATCTAAGCAACTTATTTCCCCAAATAATGTAAACTTCATTGTTTGTTCGTCCCCATTCCCCAATTGGAGATGGACTTATCCTTTCACACGTCATCAAAAAGTCATCATTTTGAATAAATTAAGATTTGCGAAAATAGCCCTGAATTGGATGGAAAGACATAATGGCAGCAAAAATATAAATAAATAAATAAATAAAAAGACGAAGAACAAATGGCGGGAGGCCGCTATTGCTACCAGATGATATGTTCATGAGCACAAAACAAAGCAAAGTTCAAACACAAATAAAGGGACCAAGGCTTAAAATAAACTTTACATAAATACAATTCGAACAAAACTCATACAGTTAATAAGTGAACAAGAACCAAGCTTGAACAAAGCATTTACATAAACAAGCCAGACCAGGCTCTGAGTTCAGATTGTCTGACATCCCAATAGCGAGGTGGTAGAAAAGGTACTTGTCATATTTGTCCTGCTTTTCATCTACTTCAAAAATAACAATGCTAGTTGTTTTTCAAGGTCTCTTCAAATATAAAAAGCATATAAGCTTGCTTATCATCACAGAAATTCAGAACAATAAAAAGCAGTAGCTCTCTCAACACAAAACTTTGCTCCACTAATGCGGGCAAATCTCTCTACTATTTTCGGCATCCTTTCATCTCCGGGCATAGGAACCACCTCATCAGCTTCATCCTCATCATCTCCACCATGGCTAATATATCGTCCTTCATTTGGTAGTCCACCTTAAAATTGTAGTCAGCATCCATCTCATTACCAACGCTAGCTTGTTAGCCTTCCTCCGCTTCTTCTCTGTCCTTTTCTGTGGAGGATCTAATATTCCTTCGGCTGAGGACAATTTTTCGTTCTGTCTGCTATCCCCAACCACCAAAAAAAAAAAGATGTTCTCGCTTCGTCCTTGAGGTCGACTGCCAAAATAGCAGTCGTCTTTCATTGCGGTCGACCTCTAAAATAGCAGTCGAATCTCATTGCGGTCGACCTCTATTTTAGTAGTTGACTTGCATCACTTAGGCGGTCAATCTAGCACTTCCTTTTGCCTCCTTTCTTCGCTTCGAAACCTCTTCTCACTTCGCTCTTTTCTCTTCACATCTAACCTAGTGTGCAAGACGTAAACCCTAACAATCTCCTCTTTTGACTGCATACAAACTGCTTCCACACATGTATGATTTATTACTTCTTAACTCTTCCCTTGTGTTAGAATTCGCGGAAGCTCTGATACTAATTGTTAGGAATTTCATGTTGAATTTATGCTACACGATTACTACAAACCACCAACCAAAAAAATAGATCAAACCAAACACATCAAAGCACACAATTTTATCCCAGTTTGGGTTAATCCTAATCCGGGGGAGAAATAACTGAGATGATATTCAACTAGAGAAGATACAAGAGTTACAACTCTCACCACGACCATCTCTCAAGGCTCACCAGAAGTTACTAATTGTTTACTACTGGAAAACCTCTCAAACTTTCTTCAATAAAGTACTCACTCTTACCTCCTAAAGGAGGCCAACACAATAATCTATAAAGATATAGTGAAACCCTATGTTGTAGTATTGATACATTAGCCGTCAATATATCCCGAATAAAGAAACACACGATAGGTTTTGTACAATCTAACTTGAAGGAGAAGTTGGCTCGAAAGAATCCCCTAGAATCATCCCCTCAAGCAGCTGTCCGCTGTCGGCAGTAAACTGCGCCACATGCGTAGTCGACCGCAATAAATAACTCTAAAACATAAAGCTTTGATTGTTGACTGTCCTTGAAAGCATTCGACTATCAATTCATGATGTTGCTGCTGCTATTGCTGATGATGCTGCTCTCCCCACTAACGCTTCGATCACCTTCACTTCATCATCTTCTTCTTCTCATCAAACTCAATAGTATGCAAGACATAAAACCCAACACCTTTCTCCTCTTGTAAACAACATGATTCAATGACTTTTTCTGCTAGTCGAATATTCCTCCACCTGTTATTTTTCCAATTATATGTCCCCTCAAGAGCATACCCCACTAGGTGTTAACACGATGACAACACCTCCGCACGAGCACCACCTACCTCGAAGCATCTTCCACCTCTCAATGGTATTCAAACGTCGTGATTTCGCTTCAGTGATTCTACTAGCAGCAGACTAGATACTTTAGGAACGTTGTGCTTAGAAATACTTGGCCAAGATTTTCAATCCCACAAAGTTTGTACAGGTTGTGTGAACACCCCTCATTCCCTCATCACCTTATGAAGACATTCCCAAACTGATAGAATTCCACACCGAGTTGTGTACCAGCAGTCCCGTGCTTCCAGAGTTCACAAGGATATTAAATTCTGCTTCAACAAAGGAACAAATGAACTTTCCATCTAGCATCTCCAACTCAACCGTTCGCACACCCACTACGTCATAATTCTCACAAGTCCACATCCTCACAAAATGACCTATTGTAGAAAACATCTCCGTCTTAGAGCAAATTTGAGAAGAACTACCCGAATCAACAAACTAGTCAGAATCCACATATTTAGAACTTGAAAACGGAAGATAGCCAAAATTATCACCTGATTCAACGGCACTAACTATGTTGGCACTCTTCTGATTCAACAACTTGTAATAATCGCTTCTGTAATGTCATTTTTCCTCTACGATGGTGGCAACAGACCCCACCTTTACGTGCACTTTCGCTTCCAATTGAGGTTCCTTCCATTGTCGTGCAACTCAGAGAAGTTGACCTTGATTTTTGAGTTTTTTTTCTAAGTTCATCCTCCTTCAAGTACTTGATCACACCGGTCACAGAGAGCTTCTCCTTGGCAAATTTCTCGTATAACATGATGGTTATCAAATGCTTGTATGAATATGGCAGTGAATATACCAAGTTGGAAGCTTTATCCTCTACACTGATATCAATTGCGTTTATCGACTTCATTTCAGATAATACCTTACTGAATTCCACTATATGATTATGAAGAGCAGTACCTTCCTTCATTGAGAAACTAAACAATTTTTACTTCCAGTACATCTGATCTAGTAACAACTATCCCGAATAGTCAATTATGAGTCCCGCCCACAGACTTGCCGCACTTTTCTTCTCAAGGAAGTTGCACTTGACTTTGTCCGCCAAACCCAGTTCTCCTACTTCATGTTGTCTGGCTTTATTGCCACACTAGGCTTCTTTTTATCTCCTTCTAGGGCAAGATGCAGGCCCTGTTAAACCAATGCGTGTACATGTCCATCTTCCAGAAATTAAAGTTGATCTTACCGTTGAACTGTTTAATCTTTAGAAAACCATGATCTGTCATCTTTACCAAGGAACTCCAGCAACTTTTGCTCTGAAACCACTTTGTAGAGGAATCTAATCGGTGTAGTAGAAGTTTTTTTGGCTCTAAGTTATGCGACAACCGATCAATGAACATCCAAGCGATAGTAAACCACACCAAACACGAAAGCACTCAATTTTGTCCCGGTTTGGCAAACCTAATATGGGGGAGAAATAATCGATATATTATTCAACTATAAATGACACGAGTTACAATACTCTCACCAAGAACCTATTTATATCTCAAGCCTCACTAGAAGATATTGTACTGTTCACAATGGAAAACTCTCTGATGAAGTACTCACCTCTCACGGAGACCATTACAAAATATTTACAGAGATCTAGAAAACCCTAGATTGTAGTCTTGATCCTTCACTGTCCAATAAACCCTGAAAAGAAATCCATGTGATAGAAGTCGTACGATATGAATTGAAGAAGAAATTGGGCTCAAACAGATCCCCAAAGAATCGGCCCATATGCTGTTGTCTGCCAATTATGGTCGACTAGCCAAAGTGGAAACCGACTGGTTTGATGTCGAGAGTAAACAGAGTGCTCTTGACTTGGTTGCGGTCGACTGCTAATAATAATAGTCAACTCTCATTGCGGTCGACCTTTATTTTAGCAGTCTGCTTGCTTCTCCTAGACAATCAATCCAGTACCTCCTTTTGCCTCATTTCACTTCACCCTTTCCCCCTCACATCGAACCTAACACTCTGATTTTTCAATTGGGTCATTGCAATTACCTGTTGGATGTCTGACTGTCTAGATGGTAACGATAGTATCTTGTACTCGAACGAGTGGCAAGTTTTTTCTAAGCAATGGGGAAGAAGACCAAAACATGCCATTGAAATACTCTAAGAACAAAATGATGTGCTACAAAGAAGTAGAGGTAAGATGGGCAATAGTCAGATTTAGTATGGGTCGTACATGGACGACAGATGGAGTCGGTGGCTTTCCTAGGCTTGATGCACTATCTCCATTCAACCATGTGCTTTCAGCAAAATGTGGTAAGAAAAAGGAAAATCGATGGACAGACCCCATCACTCTATTCAATAGTCAATAAATGCATGTACAGTCACAACAAATCTAGAAATAAAAAATGTCGAAATTCATAATTTCGCAAAATCAGCCGAAAACGGTAGACCCACAATAACAGGTAAAAACAATGAAATTTAGAATTTCACTGAATCGGCCTAAACGATGGACTATATAGCCCACAAAATCAGATCAAAACATTAAAATTCAGAATGTCTCAAAATTGACCCAAAACGGTGGAGTATTACCCACAAAAAATCATATCAAAATAGTTAAAATTCATAATTCCATAAAATCAGGCAAAAATGGTAGAATATAGCCGAAAAAATTGGCTAAAGTTGCGAAATTCATAATTTCTCATTATTTTCCTAAAACGGTGGACTAAGCCACAAATTAATGCCACAACAGTAAAATTCATAATTTCACCAAATCAGCAAAAAAACGATGGACAATATAACGCACAAAATCAGACCAAAACATTAAAATTTATGATTTATAAAAATCGGCCAAAAACAGTGGACTACAACCTAAAAAATAATATAAAATTAGTTCAAAATCCGAATTTTATAAAATTGGGCGAAAACGGTGGACCATAGCACACAAAAATTGGCTAAAACTGTGAAATTCATCATTTCTCAAAATTGTCCAAAAATAGTGGATTATAAAAATCATGCCAAAATATTGAAATTCACAATTTTTCAAAAGCGGCCAAAAACAATGGACTATAACATACAAAATAATATCAAAATAGCGAAAACGGTGGACTGTGTACCCAAACAAATTGGTTAAAACAGCGAAATTCATAATTTCTCAAAATTGTTCGAGAACGGTGGACTATAACCCACAAAACCATATCACACAAGTAAAATTCAGAATTTCACCTAATCGACAAAAAAGCCGCACAAAATCAGTCCAAAACATTGAAATTCATAATGTCTAAAATAAGTCGAAAATGGGTGACTATAACCAATCAAATTATATCAAACTAGTTAATTAAAATTTCATTAAATAATTGAAAACAATGGACTATAACTAAAAATATTTGGCAAAAAAGCGAAATTCACAATTTCTCAAAACTGTCCAAAAACGGTGGACTATGGCCCACAGATTAGGCTAAAAATACTGAAAATTCATAATTTCTTAAAATTGACCGAAAACAGTGGATTATAAGTCTGTAACCCACACAAGCATATCAAAATTTTTAAAATTCAAATCGGACGAAACGGTGGAATATAGTCCAAATTTTTTGGCTAAAATTGTAAAATTCATAATTTCTCAAACTTGTCTGAAAATAGTGGGGTAAAAACCCACAAAACCATGCCACAACAGGGAAATTCATAATTTCAACTAATGAGCCGAAAACGATGGACACCCACAAAATCGTATCAAAACAGTTCAAATTTAGAATTTCATAAAATTGGGCAAAAACGGTAGGACTATAGCTCCAAAAATTGGGCTAGAACTATGAAAATCATCATTTCTCAAAATTGTTCAAAAACGGTGAACCATAAAAATCAAGCCAAAATATCGAAATTCATAATTTCTCGAAACTGGGCAAAAATGGTGGACTATAGCAAAAAAAATTGCTTAAACCTGCAAAATTCACAATTTCTCAAAATTGTCCGAAAACGGTAAACTAACCCACAAAATCATGCCACAATAGTAAAATTCAAAATTTCACCAAATCAGCAAAAAAAAAAACAGTGGACTATAGCCTACAAAATCAATCAAAAATATTGAAATTCATAATTCATAATTTCTCAAAATCAGCAGAAAAATTGTGGAACAAAGTCATATCAAAATAGTTAAAAAATAGTTAAATTTTAGAATTCAATAAAATCGGGAGAAATTTGTGGACTACGGCTCAAAAGCTTGTTTTCTAAAACTGCAAAATTCATAATTCCTTAAAATTATCCGAAAACGGTGAAATGTAACCCACAAATCCATGCTAGAATAGTAAAAATCAAAATTTCACCAAATCGGCAAAAACATTGGGCACTATGACCCACTAAATTAGGCCAAAATTGGCCGAAAGTGGTGGCCTATAAGTCTATAACCCACAAAATCATATTAAAATAGTTAAAAATATAGACTTTCATAAAATCCGGCGGAAAGCAATGGACTATGGCCCAAAATGTTTGGCTAAAGCTGGGAACTTCATAATTTCTCAAAATTGTTCTAAAACGGTGAACTATAAGCCATAAACCATGTCACAACAGTAAAATTCATAACTCAACCAAATCGGCCAAAAAACAATTGACTACATAACCCACAAAATCATATCAAAACAGTTCAAATTCATAATTTCATATAATCAGCATAAAACATTAGACTACAACCCAAAAAAATTTGGCTAAAATGTGAAATTCATAATTTCCCAAAATTATCCGAAAATTATGGAGTATAACCCATAAAACCTTGCCACAACAATAAAATTCAAAATCTCACTGAATCGGCCAAAAACGTTAAATTATAACCCACAGAATTTGCCCAAAATATTGAACTTTAGAATTTCACAAAATCGATTGAAAGTGCAGTATATCTCACAAATTTTCACTTCGAGAAATTTCAAGTAATACTCTTTTAGTACTCAAACATAAAATAAGTAACAAACTTCAAATGAACATATAAGTAACAAACATCAAATGAACATATAAGTTGCACCACATTATACAAAGAGGTGATGCTTGGACACACGACCTACACAAACTCGCACACAAACATCAATGATTAGGAGCCATTCATTTGAAAAGGAGCATAAAAATCCCAAGAGAAAAGTATCTGGTTCTTTTGCGGTACCTGGTACCTCCTGGCAATTCTTTAGCAGTGCAAGCTCATGATAACCCGTGGCTGGCTAACCTCATGTATTGCAAGGATCACGCAGGAGCTACGCACACCCTTCTGGCTACTGCTTGCAACTTCCTAGAGATACCACACCAGACAAGGTTACAAGGTTACAATTTGCAAGATACAGTGACCATTATTGTTACATTCCCCTCCGCATTCTATCAGTTTTGCGCCCCATTCCTCTTCTTCGCAACTAATATTTGAAGTTTGGATCAACATTGTTAATTTGTTACAGGGCACTATATATGTACTATGCTGCACTAAAACTAGTGCAAGAACAAATACTGGCTGCACTTTGACTCAGTTCATACATTCAGAAAAACTACAATAACAAATTCAATTCATGTTACCCGTGTGAAACTCATTAAGTACATGAAGCAAAACGCAGCACAAATAGAAGAAAAATATAATACTAAACTGTATCAGCTCCAAGATTCAAGCCAACCATCATGTACATTCTAGGCATATCCAAAATATTCATACACCATGAACAGTATTTCTGGGAAATTGGAGAAGAAGGGCACTGCATGCTTAACCAAAGACATACTGCATCTTATCCTCAATTGAACATCAATCAATCGATCAAACTCTAAAAATAACAAACTAACAAATGATGGTGTTAGTTACTACTACTACTACTACAGCTAGAACGCATTCCTTCAAACAGTAACTCGTACCACCAGATGAGATAAAGAACACCATTTGATGGCGCACTCAAACATCAATGATACTAAGCTAAAACCAGAAAAAGAAGGCTCATAATGCCCACTCAGTTCCCATCCTCAGCATCCGCTGCTTCTCTCTCCTCGGCAGCGGCAGCCATTATTTCATCAAACTTGTCCGTCTTTCCCAGCAATATCTCAATCTGGTGGCAGTTTTAAGATGAGTCTCAGATGAGAGCCCAAACAAAAAATTATCTTTTTTTACGAAACAACATTATATGCAAAGAATTAATACATGGATAGAAAATCAGCCCTGACCTTGGCTTTCTGAATGGGACGCCCTCTTGATTCATCCTTCATATCGACAGTAGATGTTGTGATCTCTGGAGAAAGTAGGAAAGGATACTAAAACAGTAGGAATAGGCGATTAATTACACTGACTAATAAAGCAACAGTGAACAAGAATCTCACTTTTCTCAACTGCGAGCCCATTATTTTTCAGAATCTCAGCAATGGTGACGACTGTTGCAATGGCTGAAAAGTTTTTCAGGGATTACACCAAAATAAAAACCAGTAGTTATAAATGAAGACATAATAGCTGCATTCTAATGTTTTGGGTACCACCAAAGAGTAAAGCCTGAATTTAAGTTGCATGCTACAAGCCTCTTTCCCACAATATTTGTGGAAGTATCCCATTCCTTGACAAATCAAACCCTCACAAGCACGGCCAGAGACACATTGCAACACAACTAGGAAAACAGAAATAGAAAAATACCACATAGAAATAGGTGTTTGGCAACCGCCAGACACTCTTGAAACAAAATGTTTCTGCTCCATTGGACAAACCAATAATTGTAGGCATACAAATGGAGGTACGAGATATTTAAAATGTCACTGAAAATTGTTCCAGCCCCCACCCACCCAAATGAACATAAATGAATACATAAATAACCCGCTTCAATCAATGTTTACAAGAATCTTCCGAGCAACATGACTCAATTAGTTATATGACCGCCATACGAAACAAGTTCGAATAGGCGAATTGTCAGGAGTTATATTTGAGGAACTTGTGTACTGGAATCACAGATTGGTCGACATCCTGAACACAGAGGAGAAGAGGAAGCAAACAAGCCTAGCTCACGATAGAAAGCCTTGCACTACCCTATTCTCCCCATTATTAATTGCTTGCATGTCTCCTATATGTATGTCAATCTTCACAGTCAATATCATACACAGAAGGTGTGAAGAGGCATATAAATTACAATTCAGCTCATCATATCAAACCCTGGAGCACGAAACCCTATAAAAATTATTAAAAATATCCCAAGTACACGACCTTCCAACAGTACTAAACACCACAATACAAAACAAAAAACACACCCAAGAACCCATAGAAGAGATTTTAAGACTTGATGGCTATCATGATCATCTACAGCTAAAGCATTCCCCCCACCAAACTACGACAAGGAGAAAGGGTAACATGAATGATAAAAACAGAAAACCACAAACAAAATGATTTGTAGCCCTCTGAACTGACACTCCATACTACGAAGGACCTTAAGGATCAAGCATGGTGGAAAAAATATAAAAAGTCATGCAATTTAAACTCCAAGTACGAACACTAAACAGAAACCCTCGAAAATTCTGTTAGAAGGGAAAAATGATTTACTATGGGAAATTACACTGTTTTAAGGCACATGTAAGGCGACCATCCAATAGAATAATACATTTCCAAAGCATTGCACATAAACTTAATCATTAAAAATTTGCGTGCAGCAATATGGAAGTGTTTTCCCATAGATAGATGGTGATTATCAGCCTACTCGTTGCAGTAATGCAGGTAGGTTGTTGAACTGATAACAACCCTATAAAATGAAAACAGTAACATATAATCTTCATTCTTCACCCACGAGAAAGATTTTTATGCAATCATCTCAATTACATTTTTACAATGACAGCGACTGCAACGACAACAAAGATTTTTTACCCAATAATTAGGTAGGTTTCATGATTCCTTTTTCTCCAGTAGGCTTATCTTAACCATTTTAGTATCCTTCTTATATTCTGCTACAAAACAAACTTGTGAAGCCTCCTTGCTCCATTAACTACCATCTAATTAACACTATTGTTCAGTAACTATTTAGAACATGTCCAAATTGACCAAACTGATTCTCCCATTTACTAAAGATAACCCCGAATTCTTAGATGCAGTTTTTTTTTTAAATATTCTCACATTTTTCTTGCTACTCATCCATCTAAAACTGGCAATTCAACTGTACTCAATCAATACATGTCTCAAGTGCCCAACAATTTCTCACTCCAAGAATATAAACATCTCCATTATATAGAGATAGATTTATCTTCAGATACAATTTGCAATCAGATAATAGTCTCCATTTTAACACTATCCACTTCCTACGAATACAATCTTTTTCAATCTAATCCATATGATGATTAAGTTCCAATTTCCACGAATT